>VZTU01031515.1:14589-37282 GCA_013400835.1 Zapornia atra | reverse complement strand
ATGTGCTGACAGTATAATTTAATAAAATATATACTGTTGAGATATAATTTATTCCCTTTCATTCACAGTTGAAATGCTTGAACTTACTCCTGGTTTTTTGTTTTGTTGTGTTGATTATTTTCTACAGTAGGGAATTTTTTCATAACTAGGAGTAAATGGCTACACGGTTATCCCTGAAGTAGAGACTTCAGCCAGAAAGATAAGCTGCATGACATGTCTTACTCAGTGCTTTTGCATGGCTACTGACTCTGAAACTGGTTTTTGTATGAACGTTGGTCCCTAGGATGATATTTAGCACCTTGAAAGATAACAAGTAGCAACTTTGCAGGCTAAAATCTACCTGTTTGAGGGAAGGAGAGCAGGTTGATGATGGCAACCACATGCGGCTTAGAGTGAAAACTGCCAGAGAACTCCAGTATAATGAGGCCAGTCCAAAGGTAATCTGAGAAGTCAGTCCATGGATCTGGGTCCAAGCGCACTGTGTTTCAGCTACCATTTTTTTGACTCTGTGTGAGCAATCACGGTTTTGACATCTTGGTTTTCCTTTTGGAAGCATTATACAAATGACATCATAAAAATCTAGCCAGTTCCTGAAGTAAAATATTTACTTGGTGGTGAGTAATGTAAAGTGCATGCACAAATGCATCTATAAATATTCTCTATATAAAATACTCAATAGCTTGCTAATGAGTTTAATTTCTATGTTTCCTTTCATTATTAAAGAAAAATTCCCTTGGATTTCAGTGGTCTTCAAATACTACTCTAATTATTTTAGAAACTCTAAACTCAGGAATGAAGACTTTATTTTGCCTATTGGTCAAAAGGATGCCCTCAAAGAAGGTGCTGATAATGATTGCTGTGTTGTTTGTAAACTTGGACCTATTAATTTTCAAAAAATTGCAAAGTACTCAATCAACAATGATATTTGTAAGATGTCACAGGTTACATATCGTATCTACAGCTACCTATCATGTATTCTCATCTATATCAAGGTAGATCTAATTTAAACTAAGCACCAAGTACTCATCTAACACCCACTTAGCAGAAGTGGGTTCTTGTAGTGAGCATTCTGTGGTTTTCACTCAATTTTAGTGCCTAAAATCCTGTTTCTACTGTTGCTGTTGTTATAGAAATTAATTTCTATAGAAACTTAATAACAACAACAACAAAAAGGATTTTATGTACTGAAATTAAGTCAGTCATTGTCTCAGTCTGAGTGTGGTGGATATGTAAAGCCTGTGTCATGCATATAATGACTGCTAACAGACAAAGATAAAGATCACTTTTGACTAATCCTTAAAAATTCATGGAATGATTATTATGTACATTTATTTTTCCTCCAAACTGTAAACAATATTGACTACCTCTTTACCATTCCATCATCAATGTAAACTACTTAATAGGTACAGATCTACTAAAAATGATAAATTAAATGGATGCTTATGATTTCATAACTTTAAAGAATATCCAAATAAGTATTTGAAAATCAAAAGGTACATCTGATTTTTAACCCCCTGATAATTTGATGGTTTTAATGATACTGTCAGTATGGGTGTCATATGAGAGTCAGAGATGTGTTGGACAGGTGCCAGTAAACATCCAGAGATACTGTGCTAACTAATTAGAGAACAATAATTTATAAACATACGTCGAAAAATGACTCACTCTGCAAACTTCTGAGGAGAAGTTGTACCCAGATACTGCTTGGAGTAGAGTACACTATCAACAAATTTCTGTGTTCCAGCTACAGATCTCAGAAGCATGCTTATCAGTTAAATGCAGACGCTTTTAGAGAGCACTAAATGCACAGATGTTTCTGTTAGCCAGATTATTAAGCTTATAATAAAACTAGTCTGTCAGTATTTAATAAGAATTTATTTAAAATTCATATCTTCAAATGATACAAGTATGAACGAGAGAATCTTCATTAATCTTATGATACGGGTAGTTAAGCATGACTGCTACCTTTTATGCCTAAAGCAATGCTGATGTTGAAATTCAATGACTTGACATGGGCCACCCCAAAAGATTCAGTATTGGAGCTGATGAGATTACAGGTAAGGCTCCTTGGTTTTGCTCACCCTTCAGTAAAGCATCTGTGCTTCCCTGTTTGTTTTCGTTGCTGGTGTTTTTTGGTTTTTAACCCATGAATGACTTAAAGTATGACTTTCTCTATAGGTGCTGATTATGCTGATGTGCATGCGGTGTTCTATATCCAAGTATCTCCCTGGATTGAGAGCGCTGTAACATCTCTGAATGATAGTACTACTACAGATAAGGCATTTTCCTTTCATTGTAGCCTAGGACTGAGTTCTAGCAGCCTGGTCTTTCTATTGCAAGTCCCATAAAGTTTTTATTATTCTTTAGCGGCTGATAGGTGTGGCAAGTGATCATGGGGAAAAGGAAAGAGCTTGCACAGCTCTATTAAACTCTGGGAATGACAAATTTTCCAAAGTGTCCAGAACTAAAATGTGGTTTCCTTAGGTAAATGCTCATTTGGTTTGGAAGTGGCTTCTTTCAGAATACAGTGTAAAGGTATGTTCTGACCAAAAAAAAAAAAAAAAATTACTTCCTTGTGTTGATTTATTTCACAAGCTGACAACACAGAAGGCCTCACAAATGCCTTGATGCTCTTGACTGAAATAAATAAGCTGTAACTATTGTTACAAATACTGTTGGAACTCACAAAAATAAAATAACATTGAAGAATCATAAATATGCCATGCAGCCAAGGATGGATATTTCTGGAATCATGTTGAGTATGAATTGCCTCATCGTAAAGCAAAATGGTTCCTTTTGGAACATTGCCCAGACTTACCTAACTGTATTAACTCCAAGTAGATATTGCTGCATAAATGTCAGGGCAAAGTGAGCAATGGTAGATTAGACAGACCTCTGAGATGTGTAAAGAAGTGTTTCCAGACCATCACCAAAGCTGAAGGAAGAAAATTAGATATTATTAAGGAAGAAAATTAGATATTATTATGAATAAAATGTTAGGATACAACAAAGAAATAACACTAAACACCCTCTTCCCCTCACGCTTCACCCCACCCCTCCACCCTCTGAAAATAAAAATTTTATCAAAAGCATTATCTTCTGGGATTTATATTCTAAAAATGACCAAGACTGTTCTCTCAAGAAAGGACATTTCAATGAATCTTCAAAAACCTATTTTTAAATTAATTTAAACTATTAGGAATATTTTGGAATTTTAATACCTTCTTTTAAAGCAACTTATATTATTAAAAGAGAACAAAAATAATATTGAGTAAATCTAGTTTACAATTGTGAATTTTTTTTTGTCTGACTGAATGTATCATTCAATTGTAAAGGTACTGAGGATGGAACTCATTGCAAAAATACTTAATCTAACAGTTTTCTTCCAATAATATAAAACTTTGTATCCATTTTTTTTCACAGGATTTTCCTCACATGATGTTTAATGTATTTTTAATTAACATAAGAAAAGGTTTTTTCTAACTGTATGTTTCATTCTATATCTGGGTCTGATACAGATATATAAAATAAAATCTTCCTGCATCAGGTACTGTCAGTGATGCAAAACTACACTTGTTGACTCAGATGCAAGAAGGAAAACTAACCTGTTCAACACATTTTATTTTAGCAGGAATTTTAACATTAATTCTACTATATCCCATTTCTCACACAGGAAACAAAAATCAATAAAAGAGTAAACAGACAACAATTTTTACATTCATTTTAGCTATATTTAGTTTTAACATTTCTTTTATAATTATCTCTGAAGGTCTGAACACAAATAAAACACCAAAACACCCATATATATCTATTTTTAGTGAACAGCATTTATACTTAATTATTTTTTCTAAGTTATGTGATATACTATATAGTTATGAAAGACAGAAACTTCTTTCAGCCATTATAAACATTACTAAAGCAATAGATCTATTATTTTTTAATAACACATTCCACATCTATTGAAAATATGGCAAAGTATTCACTTAAATTGATTCACTGACTATAGTGAAGCTTAGGAAGTACTGAGATGATTATTTGTATGATTGATTTATTACTCATGTCATACATTTCCATGATACATAGACTGAATCTTTAGCACCTTAATCTAAAATAGAAAGGACACATCAAAAGAAGAGAACACACTGTATAGCTATTCATGTGTGTGAAGAAAAATTATTTGTGAAAGTATTTCTTCATCAGAAAGAAGATTGTTCCAAGGATGGAAGCAAAAGGTTTATCAGAGCATAAGCAAAGGTCTGGATCTGAAAGATGAAAGTAGCAGAAAACTCCTGAGAATTAGGAAAAGATGTGGGGAAAGCATAATGTGCAGGAGAAATAAAAGCAAAAAGAGCAGAGGGATGTTTTTATTTATCTTCTTCATGATCAAAAACCTTGAAATGTGCAATTTAAGAAACAAATTTAATGGAAGATGCAGGAGTGACATATAGCAGGTTCACATGTAACAGTAACAAATGACAAAACCTCTTCAAAAGAGGATAATGAGGTATTCATGTGGAAACTGGAAGTATAGTTGCATTTTCTGCCAAGCCTACAGCCAAAGTCATTTTTTGAGAGTGATACCTCAGGTAAATTTTAGTTTACTTACAAGCTACTGTACTTCTTGCCAATTTATTTGGTAATCAAAACTTGTATGTACAAACTACAAGTAAGTAAATCCACTACACTGCCAAACTTTTTAATACCAGCCACTACTTGCACATGATATTCTGCCCACAGGTCACTGATTGAAACATGAGACTCCATCTAAACCTGAACATTCCAGCCATGTTCAGGAATATTCAAGTACTTTATGACTGCTGAAACATGTGCCAAACCCCCACATTAAAATCATAGTGTTTACATTCTAAGTAATCTTAACTAAAACTGCTTATAAAGCATTCTCTGGGACACAGAGAGGCATTTTGTTGAGCTATGGGAATAGGACTATGCATGCAAGCACAGCAAATACGGGGTTTTTTTTTTGGGGGGGTGGTTTCTGACTAGTAGCTCTGTCTGGTTTTATCAAAAGCTTTACATGGCTAACTATCTCATCACCAGCCATGTCAATAGCCAGGAGCACAAACCAATGAAAGGAACTTATTTCGTCTGTCAAACAGTGCATGCCAGTATGTAATAGGATGCAGTGAGAAGTTATACAACTCAGATAATATTTAAATATACCTGCAACTTAGGAAATTAAAATAGAAGCCACACAAAAAGTCACTATTTTCACTTCAGAGAACAGGTTCACTGCCCTCAAAGCTGAGGGAGACTCAGACAGCTGACTGCAACCCATCCAAGGCCACCATGAGGAAGCGGCAAATCACAGTAGTGGGTGATGCCTTGCTGCAAGGGACAGAAGAACCCATCTGTCAACCTGATGTAAAGGTCTAAAGAAGTTTGCTGCTTACCAGTCCATGGATCCTGGGTGCTGTGGAGAGATTGCTGAAAGCCCTCATAGAAAACCTGCTGATATATGGCCTGAACAAGAAGACAGTGAGGTGACTTGTAAAAGAATGGCTGGGCCCAGAGCGTGGTGCTCAGTGACACAAAGTCTAGTTGGAGGGCAGTGTAGACCAGAAGTCAATACTGAGTCCAATCCTGTTCAACATCTTCCTCAGTGATCTGTATGACAAGCCACAGTGTACCTTCTGCAGGTTTGCTGCTGACACTAAACTTGAAGGAGTGGCTGATACATCAGAGGGTTGTGCTGCCATCCAGAGGGATCTCGATACTGGAGAAAGGGCTGTCAGGAATCTCATGCTATTCAACATAGGGAAATGCAGAGTCGTGCACCTGGGGAGAAAAAAACCAATGTATCCTGAAGGTCCTCCTGCTGGAAAGCAGCTTCACACAAGAGACCTAGCAAGTCGACTATGAACCACTGATGTGCCCTTGAGGCAAGGAATTCTAATGTTATCCTCAGCTGTATAAGATAAAATATTGTCAGAAGGTGGAAGGTGGTGATTCTTGCTCTCTACTCAGCGTTGGTGGGACCACAACTTAATTTTCTGGGCTCCTCAGTACAAGAGACCTTTGGAGGGACAGAAGCAGCTCCCTTGTGAGGAAATGTTGAAAGACCTGGGGCTGTTCAACCTAGAGAAGGAAAGGCCTAGGGGGAAACTATTCAATGTTTACAAATACCTGAAGGGAGAGTACAATGAGAATGGAGCCAGGTTCTTTCAGTGGTGCTCGGAGTCAGGACAAGAGATGACGGGAACAAACTGAAACACATGAGGTTCTGTCTGAACATCCAGAAACACTTTTTGACTATGAGGGTGATTGAGCCTTGGCACAAGTTGTGGAACCTCACAAGTTGTGAGGTTGTGGCATCTTCATTCAAAAGCCATCTGGACACAGTTCTAGGCAACCTGCTGTCAGGTAGACCTCCCTGAGCATGGGGGATGGTCAACATGACCTCCAGAGATGCCTTCCAACCTCAGACATTCCATGATTCTGTAAACACATTTAGAGTGACAGATTATGTAAGCCATAGCTTTACATTTATATATATATATATATAAAGCAGGTATAAATTATTTTTTTTAAAGTAGCTTTCTTCATAAATCAATTAAATACTATTAATTATTAGTCAATTAACATATTTTCTTTCTGAATGTCACTGTGGTCAGATCTTTTATCTTTCTTGAATATTAAGTGTGATACAATAAATGAGAAAAAACAATATCTAGTACATTTTAGATGTTGTACCGAATCTTGTACATGTATTGATTTCTAAGTAACCAAGTCTCTCAACTACAGTAATAGAGTCATAATAGATTTGGGATTATTTGTAATTCAAAATATTATCATTGTACAGTATTTGAGAAACAAGGTTTGATAAATGACTTCCAGAACTTCTACAAAACTATATACACTACTTTCTTCTGTCTTTGCTCTATCAGCACTTAGTTTTCATGCTCCAGATAGCTCAAATCTAAATGAAAAGGTCCTTCAGTGATCTTGAATGTGTGTCCTGACAGATCCTCCCCTGTCTGCTCTAACTGTTAGTAACAGTTAAGCGTGATGATAGTATACAGACAGGAAACATTCTTATATCTCTGTTTCTTTGACCCAAGTGAGAGATCTGTAGCTCTTTGGACCCTGTCAAAGGACATCTTCTGAGTTATTATATTCCTCATTGTAGTGTATGTGTGCTCTTTTGGCTGGGATAGAGTTAATTTTCATCATTGAATCTAGTATGGGACTGTGCTTTGGATTGGTGCCAAAAACATCGCTGATAATGTAGAGATGCCCTTGTTACTGCTAAGCAGTGCTTACACAGAGAAGCTTACACTGCTTCTTGCACCACCCCTGCAATGGGATGGATGGAGGTGCACAAGGGGTTAGGAGGGGACACACAGCTGGCACAGGTGACCCTAGCTGACCAAAGGGATATCCCATACCATATGACATCATGCTCAGCCATAGAAAGCTGGGGGAAAAAGAAGGAAGAGTGAGACATTTAGAATGATGGCATTTTGTCTTCCCAAGTCACCATTACACATGATGGAGCTCTCCTTTCCTGGGGTTGGCTGAACACCTGCCCATGAGAAGTAGTGAATGAATTCTTTGTTTTGCATTGCTTGCATGCATGACTTTTGCTTTATTTATTAAAACTGTCCTTACCTCAACCCACGAGGTTTCTCACTTTCATTCTTCTGATCACTCCCAATCCCGCCAAGGGGGAGTAAGCAAGCAGCTGCGCAGGGCTTAGCTGCCAGTTGAAGCAAAAATCACAATACTGTATCCTTAATATAGCACTTGCACATGTAGTATCTGATTGCCAAGTTTCTCTGCAGAATCCTCATTCAGATCCTTCCTTACAACACATGCCTGCATACCCACAGCTATAGCATTGTTGTAATCATCCGGGCTGGGCTCCAGGTTTTCTGGGGACATGTGTCAGTGTTCAACCACCGTCAGCATCTCTAGTGGTTATGTTGTGGAGAACTGTGGGAAAATGTGCTGGTTATCCCAGAATGCAGCACAGACCCATAGACAAACCTTTGCTGAGATGTTTTCATTGCCTCTGTATGGAACCTCCCCCAAGTTTTCCGTTTCCAAAAGCAAAGCTTTTGATGACTGCTACTTCCAAGAAATTTTATCACAATTTCCCTCTTCAGTTAAGCTTTGCACTTAACAACTTTTGTGTAACTACAATCTCAAAATAGTAACACATCTACACTAATTCAGCTTATGAAAATGTTTTTTCAATGTTTGACGTGACTTATGGCTTACCAGAGACAGCAATTTATTTTTTTTTAAATCTAAATTAAGCTGTTCATCCCAGAACTAAGATATTTTAATGTAAAAGAGAAAAACAGAAAAACAGGGTCTTTTTTTTCCTCTTTCCCTTTGTCTAGCTATGGTGTTGCTTATTGTGTCTGCCTAGAGTGACCACAAATTCATTTCATCATACAGCAAGAATAGATGCCTCTCTCAGGGTATTGTTACTATCAATTTCTGTTAGACACAGGGGATTGGATTCAGTCACTTAACTAAAGGCACTCTGTGACATTTTAGTTGTCCTGTGGAATCGCACCTGACATTCATCTACTGTTTTAAAAAGAAGCAAGTCTCTTGTAGGTCTCCTATGTGACAAACACCAGCTACATGCACTGGTCCCAGATGCTTCACAGCATCCAAAATACCACCTGATGTGTATTTAAGCAACTAAATACCACCCAATTAGTTATACTTGTAACAGATCTCATTCATGGGATATGCCTTTATGTGACTCTTGCAAAACCCTGATTTCTTTGCAGATACTGTTACAGAACCTTTCACCTTGAGTTTAAACAAAATTTAAAATTACAAGCCTTGTTTTGTATTAGTGTGTAACTTAACAAAGCTAACAAACACAAACCTGGCTCCCCAGAGTTCTCCAATCGTTTTTTTTTTAAATTATTTCCATGCTATTTGCTTCTGGCTCATTGAATGAGCCAGATATGATGGTGGCTAGTGAGTGCATATCTAAATCTGTACTTACTTGAAAAGTTCTTGATCCTAAACTTCTTAAACATCTCTGTCCCGTTCAGACATTATCTACTTCAGTACAGTACTCCTAGGGAAATAAACAACAAACAAACAAAAAAACCCCAACACCCTACCCCCCCAAAAAAAAATTACAAACAACCAAAACAAACAAACAAAAAGTTTTAGTATGTACAGTTTCATGTATAGTTCTAATGTTCTTCAGTAAAGTGCTTTTAGCAGGGTGAAAATAAGCCTGGGGAACAGTTATACTCCCTTCTACTTGATGAAAACAAAGCTATACATTTCTGTATAGGCTGACATCTTTTACCTGGACTCTATTGATGTCATCTCTACAAAATCATTTCAGTTCCACTTAAAATATTTCTAAAATTCACTTGATTTTTTAAATTTCTAAAAGGACCTTCGTGTAGCTGGTTTTCTATATTGCAGCCACTCAAGCTGGTCTGTGTTACTTAAAACTCATTTGAGGTGGTTTTGAAGTTCATGAGTATGTTCTCTCAGCCACCCATCTGGTACTCTCAATGTCTGAAGCAGAAAGCTTTTTTCTTGAAGATCATACAAATATACACAGTAATTTGATCAAGATTGGGTTTTTTTATTGAATATTTTTCAAGCATTTTGAGGCTTTGTTTGAAAAAAATTGACATTCAGTATGCTAATGAAGTCTAGTTTTCTATGAACTCATGTCTTATACTTCTCTGTTTGTTCCCTTTCTGTGTGTAACCACGACACTTAGCAGAAGACAACATGTGCCAAGGTTAATCCAGACCACAAGTCAGCAGACTACTGATGCTGACAAGGCACTGAAAATGAACTGTTCTTGCACCTGTTGGTTGTCACCTTGTTTCATGGCTGAAGAGTTCTGCGTTAACGGTGGATCACAGATGCTTGTCAAACACATCTATCAGCATATTTTTAGTTAGGTGAAACTGAAATTCTAGAGCCAAGCCAAACATGACCTTTATTAGTCATATCTTTCACTTGCAGATCTTATTCCAAGGCATAAGACAGTACATCAACTCATCGACAGTACAGAAAGTCCTGAGATGCTGAGCATGGTCAGCCAGTGAGACTCATAACAAAAATCCAGAAAGTAATAGAAGTACGAAGTATAAAGGGGAAATGTCTTGGAGAATATAAGAACCAGATAAACATTTTATTGTCACCTGAGTACTACCTGACAGTGGCAAGACTCACATTTCTTACTCACACCAAAACCTGAATGGAAGGGGATAGGCACATTGACTAAGTGGGAAGCTGGTTGGAGAAATTTGAAAAACCAAATATGTCTTTTGTGCTGAAGTGCTCTGTAACAGAGCTCTCCCCAGGGTGCAAGCAAATCATTGTGGGAACTGAATGGCCCAGACACTGCGGTGGAGATGTTTCCCTTAATATAATGAAAAGACAGGAGGCTATTTATCTAAAATGAAGAAGGGAGAGATGAAGAAAGATGAAGGGGAAGGAAGATTTGTGAAACAAGGTTCATGGAGAGCTGTGGAATGAAATGAAGACACAGATGTGAAAAATATGTGCAGGATAGACTTCATAGTGCATATGTGATCAGTGTCAGATATTGCCATCCCTTCATAGGAATCAGAGTAACCTCGCAAACAACTTTAATTTAGGACTGCTCAGGGGTCCTTTCTTGCACAGTTTGTAAACAGCACAGCTTTCTGCAGTGATCCTGTTGATATCTGTGCTGGTTATATACATTTATATTGATAAAACTTTCTCCTGGGTGTTCAGTTATACAATGAAAGTCTGATTCTTGTACACAGAGGCACATGGGCAGCTGGAGGGACCTCTGTCTCATGTGGGGTTATGGATCCACATCAGCCTCACACCTATCAGGCTGCCAGATTTGGCAGCTCCTAACTCTTGGAATCTGCAGCTGACTTTTATGTCACCAATTATTAATTCAGTTGCAGTAATTAGGGATGCACACAAATTACTTGTGGGGATAGTAAGGCTGAGTACACCAAAGTGGTAGGACAAAGCATTATCCCCACTGGTGCAACTATTTAGGCACCTTCTAATCCCTGATTTTGATGCCATTTTGTAAAATAGTGTCCTCAAACATATACCCTATATTTTTGAAATAACGGTCAATCCCAAAGACATTTTAGCCAGCACTGGAAAGACAAATGGCTTGTAGTGACTGACGAAATACTGGAGCCAAGTAGAATACATCTTGTAAAACCATTTAAAACAAAAATAATTACAGGTCTGCTCCTATATATGATGTATTTGCAGATTTAAATTGGATTTACTGAGGCTAAGTCATTGTCTCACAAACTTGTATTGGTTTCCAGCAGACACTGATGACACTCTTCAAGGCTGCAATAAGGTACCAGAAGAAAGTATGCTGCTTTTCCTGAGACAGTTTCAGCTCTGACACCTGACCTCACATGATTTTCTATATCCTGAAATTAGTTGTAGGCTGTTGCTCATCTCACCTTGGTCAAAAGCACGTAGAGGTGTTGGTGCATGACCTGAATGGTAAAGACATATCAGGTCTAAGATGGGTGACAGCAGCATCCAGCAACTTGACAAAGATACTGCTAAAATGTTGAAGAATAGCAAAGCATTGCTTTTTATGATGGCAATACTAATCACAGCTAGTAGAACAAGACTACAATAAGCATGGCAAAAAGGAGAGGTGGAAGCTCCTATTTGCCAGATTTAGCTTTTTCTCTGTAGCTCCCTTTTTCCTCCTTCATGTTTTCTCAACCTTGTGAGGTTTTTCAAGGACACTGTTGTATGGGGCCCTTTTTGATGGGCTGCATGTCAGAGCCAAAGTCATAAATGAACAAGAAGAGGGGGTGCACGACAGACTCCTTAGCACTGCCACAAGCTTCTGTGAAGTAAATCTTGAGCTCTGCAATGACACATTTTCCACACATCCCGTTTTGTTGCTGTTAACTAGGGCAGTGGGAAAGGCTCTTGTAATGTGGACATGACTGAGTGCAGGAGGCAGTTTTGGGGAGCATATGGACAAGGTCACAAGATATCTTAATGTCATAATCTGTGATATTCAGCAGTGAAGTTTGCTAAAAGTTGGCAGTTTCACAAGCTATGAATAAGAAATTCCACTTACCCACACTGCCACAATATCTGAACAGCCTGTTCTATATATTTCTTCAGTCCTTTGTACTACCAGATGCCATACATATATTATTTTTGAAAAAACCCCACATTCTTTTTATAGAGGTGTTTCCCATATTCTGGCAGAGTTAATTGCAATACAACATTCACCATTTATTTAGAACTTGCTTTTTTGTATTTGTGTACTTTTTATGTGTGTTTGTTTCTGATTTATTTTAAAGTGTGATAAAGTCTGGATTTTTTTTCTTTCTTCATCATGTTAGTTTTAGTACTTTTATTTCCATTTGTATGTAGTTAACATGCGGTGCTGACATGTTTCTTTGTAATAGTTGTAATAGACAATATATGTATCAGCAGAACTTAAATGGGTTGCAGTGAAATGATATTCTGAAATAAAAATAGGATATGGTAAAATCATTTAAATGTACTGGAAATAAGATGTACCAACATTTTAATTAAATGCTCCAAAATGGAAGATCTTGTGGTTTAATAGATGATGTAATTTTTTAATACCTTCTTTTGACTCATTTAACCAGATTTGTTTCTCTTATAAAATGGTCTAATTTTATCCTTCCTGTGTTGAAGTAAATGTACATTTTCCACCATGCAGCCTAAAGTGAGTCAATAGAATGTATATAGATCTGGTTTAAGCAGCATCTTTTTGCTTTTCTGAAGCTTTTCCTACAAAGGTATTTATTCCCCCATACACATATATCACAATTTGAATTAATGCTTGTCACGTACTACATGTGGTTTGATTACTAAAGGTCTTGAGTGGACGAAGTTGCTTATATCTTTTTTTCTCACATTAGAAAGCTGTCCTTCAGCTTTACTTCTCTATAAACTGTTTTATCCATGGATGTTTCTTACATATTAATGCTATAAATGTTAATAGCAGCTTCTTAAAGGTAATAGTAATTTATTGGCAGGGATTTAATTTAGGCTAGCAACATCCACTTTTACTTAATATCTGCACCATTAGTACAGAATTATCTCAATAAAAAACTGGGCATTACACAAGTATTTGTATAAAAACTATCTTTGTATCAACTTCTTAACATTCAAAGTCATACAGTTATTTTAACATATTTTTCCTAGAATACTTATATTAAAAAGTATCATCAGTTGGAGTTCTATAAGGAATGAGGGATAATAATAAAATATTAATTGGCTAAATATTAATTTTGTAGTTAATGATTTAATACATAGAGAAAAAATATGTCTTCCTCTTTTTAATGTGAATATGTATTTTACTATTTAAATAATTAAAATTATAGTATTTATAAAATAATATAATTTATTTTTATAGTAAAGGCCTTGTGCTAGGTTGACCTTGGCTGGAGGTCAGGTGCCCACCAAAACCACTCTATCACTCCCCTTCCTCAACTGGACAGGGGAGAAAAACTAAAACAAAAGACTTGTGAGACAAGAAATGGACAGAGAAAGACCATTCACCGGTTACCATCATGGGCAAAACAAACACAGCTTTGGAAAAATTAACCTAATTTATTATCAATTAAACAGAGTAGAATAATAAATAAACCCAAATCTTAAAGCACCTCTGCTTACCCCTCCCTTCTTCCCAGGCTTATCTTTTCTCCTAATTTCTCTACATCTTCCTCTGGAGTTTCACAGGGGGACAGGGAACAGGTGTTGCAGTCAGTTTTCCCTGCCGTTCCTTCCTCCCAGAAGTTCTACCACTGTTGATGATGGTTTCAGCCTTGGCTAGCAGTGGGTCCAGCTTTTATTGGCTCTGTTGGACTAAGGGGAAGCTGCTAGCAGATTCTCTTAGAAGCCACCTTGCCACACAAACCCAAACCAGACCTCAAAACAACCTTTTCATTTGACTCGGGTCTTTTGGTTACTTTACCTTCGAGAACAATAGATCTATGTTCCTAACATAGCAATATTATTCAGGAATTAGGTCAGAAATACTAAATAAAAGTTTTACTGAGATCTTAAGCATTACTTGTTCTTAGGTGATTCTGCTTGAGCTGGGGAGGTTGGATCACATGACCTCAGAGGTCCTCATCATAAGCTTTTCTCTGATTCTATGTGCACGTCAATAGGAATTTTTTTCAAGTGAGATAGAACTTTAGGTTGGATTTAGAGATCAGTGCCCTCAGTCCTGTATATTGATTTATTTTTTTCTCTGATAGTGTGTTAAATTTTTTCTTAAAAAAAGAAACTGAATGGAAGTAAACTGTAATGGGGAACTCTAAATCATGAACCCCTTGTGGCAATCATCACTTTTGAGGAGAGAAAAGGGTAGTGTTCCAGCCAGCTGAGGAGTTCTACCTTCAGAGTACTATGTCTTTGCTAGAAAGCATATATTAAAAGGAATGAACTAGTTCTGATGAGAAACCTGTGTAAATCATGGCAGTATTAAGGGGAAGCTTTTTGAGTGTATGACTTTACTGTCTTTTTTTTTCTTTCTTTCATTCTAAAACTAAAGGACTTAATATTTTTTTACAGAGTCGGGGAATAGAGCTTTTTCCACATATGGGATGTTTTGTCAATTCTATTGATCCATGTTTCTATCAGTAACTGATGATGGCACTAGGATAAATTACCCACAGTTACTCATGTGGCCCTTTCAGTCCCACATGCTTATCTTTCTGTCCTTCAGCATTCTGCAGACTCAGGCAGGGCTCAATATCATCCTTCATCTGACTTATATCCCAAATGTCTCAGTGGTCCCAGGTACTTATCCACTTAGCTTTGCTTTATTATTCCTCATTCTAGCTTTACTTCTTCCTTTTGCTCTAATTCCTCTTCAGAAATTCCCTGCTAACAATGCAAACCTTTTGCTGTGATATCTTGTCTTTCTACAAAACTGTTTAATGAGTGTTTCTGTACCTTGAAAGTTTAAAGGATCATATAAGACTGTCTGTTTAGCAGAAATCAATTTCATTTGATCTATTCCTTCTACCACAAGCTGATAGCATTTAAATTTTCAAGGCAAAAGTAGTATTTTAGTTTTAATTATGCTTGAAGTGTAACTTTGGAGGGATGATTTTAAGAAAAATGCACTGTGACTCCTGTAGAATTCAAATGTATTATCTGTAAATAAAGTACATAAATATGCAAATATGCCTTTAAACAATTGCGGTTATGGTTTCACTCAGCATGACTATATTTATATATGTATATTCAAAACCTTTGAAAAGGATAAAGTTTTCCTCAATCAACATTCTTCAGGATATAGAGTATGATGCAGTATCCATTATGCTTACCAAACAATGGATTTGGAGTCCTGTACTCTCTGTGAAGCGTGTCTTCTACACATTTGTACAAATCTGTTGTTTTACTTTTTGCCATATTAAAAGCTCCAGGAATCACTAAACTGTTAGTTGGGCTCCATATCTTCGCATGAGATGAGCAAGAGGTGATGTGAACAAAACTCACAATAAACAACAGCAATAGAAGTTGAGAAACTAAATCAAAGTTCCAGTGCATGACATAAACCAGCAGGCTTTTGGGTGGAAACAGTTTTATTAACTAAAGTCTGTTCTCACAAAAGTGGTTAAGAAAGATAGAGCCTCCATCAATGGAATAAATGTGAAACCTCTGCTAGTGAGAAAAATGATCAGAATTCACTGCTGATTGTAAATCCCATGAAAAAAAATAAAGGGAATGTAGTAGTATTTTTAGGTGACATGAACTAATCTGAAATAATTACTAACAATAGGAAAACAAGAGGTCTTGACTACACAGGTAGTTGTTCTGTAGAGCCGGGTGAAATGAGTCACTGAAACCTGTTTCATCTACCAACCCGAAACTTGGACTTCCATACAACATTCATTTACACGCTTTGAGCCCTTACACTGTAGGGGACTGGCACATAATTTAACATAAAAGCCATAACAGTATTAGCTGTTTCTTTTCCTGTTTATAATGAGAAAAATATGTGTTGATTTGTGTTTGAGGTTTATGTAAGCTTATATAGTTAAAAATGTGAGTAGAGTTAGTAGTGTTCAAACAATCCCATTATTTTAGAATAATTACCTTCTCTGGTCTTCTATTTGAGATAAAACAGAAGAGAGCACAGCAGGTTATTTTGTTTCTGTAGTGCTTATGTTAAGCAATTAGCTGTTATTGTTGATTGCTCCCTTAGAAATAGTCAGGAATTGTTATCCTATGACACATTTCTGCAGTTGTTCTCATGTAGAATATGCCCCTACGGTTTTACAGCTTGGATAGAGAAAACATGTTTTTCTGCCTGTTCCAATATCATTCTTCCTTCAGATTGTAATAGAACTGCAACGTGTGCCAGTACTTGCTGTTGTGATGAGCTTTGGAGCACAGTTTGTGCATGCCTTCAGGAACTGGAAGATGTAGCCACGTACAGTCAAGAGCCAAAAAGTCTTTCCTGAAAGCTCTTATAGGACTGAGGCTTCCACCGCAGTAAATTGCTGCATACAAGAGACTATGGAAATTATTTCCCAGCATCTCTTTTGCTACCATTGAAGTACACTAAATCATTGCAAAATCCTATGGCTCTGTTTATAAGAAGAGAACATTTTCTTAAACAGTAAAAAAGGAAAAGCTGTACATTGAAATACAGGGCTTGCAATGATAGATTCAAATAGACAGATTAGAGTGGCATGCACATAAAAAAAAAGAAGTAATTCTGTCTCTGAAAACTTCTGTGTGTTAAAGCCTTTCTTCATTCTATGAAAAACCTGGACCTCACATGAGGACAACTATCCCCCACAAAATACTAGTAGTATACTTTCCTTACATATCTGGGAAAATAGCTGCATTCAACTAAATTGAATGCTGAGGAAGCAGATAGCAACACTATAGCCAAGGTATACACCACTTACTCTACAGCTGAGGGCTAACTGAGCACCCCAACAATGGAGTAAATGCCTGCTATGTTAATGTGACTGTAAGTCAATTACCCTACTCTGTATGTAGTGGACAGCCCAAGAGCCTGTTGAGCTCTCCTGTATGGCAGCCAGCCTCATGGTGGGATCTTCCCTTGAGTAGGGATGCCTCTCAAGGTTACTCCTTGATATTGAGAGAATCCTTATTGCACTACATACTTGGCAAGTGAATTGTGAAACTAGAGAATCTTAGTGAAATGATATAAAGTGTTGATTGCATACCATCCTTTATACATAAAACATTGACTAAGTTTTCCATCCAACCACCCCTAGACTCCTCTCTGAGAAGGAGTTTAGGAAGCAAGGGGGTCCATTCTGAACCTCATGACTCAAAGGAAGGGTCTGTCTGATAAGCTCTGTATGTCCCTGTTCTCTGTGCAGTAAATAACAGATGTACCATGTCACCAAATTTCATAAAATCAGGGTCACATTTACCATCAGATTTTAAACTATTTTTTATCAATAAATATATCGTTACTTCTCTGTATTGAGTGTCTACACTTCTACTTTTCCTCTCTGTCCCCTATTGCTTGATGTCTCAACAGGTATTTCTCTATGGCACTAACTCCCATATCATCTGTCTCACAGATATTAACAGATGGCAATTAAATTTGACAGATAATCTTCCATTAAGTGATTTCTCTGTAAAATGGCTTTTGAACAGAATACTTTAAATTAAAAATTTGTTAACCTTTTTTTCATGAAAATAAAACCAGAAAAATACAAATTTTCAGCCTTCAGATTCTTGACAAATATCCTAAAATAAAAAAAAAATTAAAAAGTTATAAAATTAGTCATAGGAATAAATTATTTCCCAAGTAGGTCTAAGAGGAGAACTCAGTCTAATTCTCCTTTGCCCTTTGAACAGAGACACAGAAAGAGGTCCAGGATAATCTAAATGAAGGCTTTCACTACTGCATATTTAATTATCAATGCTGACCTCTGCAAAAATAAGACAGTAATTCTTAGCAGGACTTTCAAGAAGTACTTTCAAAAAGTGAAAACCCTACATGCTTTACCAGCAACACAAGACATGTTATGTTGAAAAATTTGTTAGCTTTTTTGCAACATTATAGCATTCTTCATCTCTGACAATTTATGTTGTCTTCTGCCATGTATTATCAGGGGAAGACAAACCGTTTGAAGTAAGGTATATTTACGACTCAGATAAGAATAAAAAGGGAAAGTTAGAGAACAATAAAACACAGAATTTGTATTTAAAAGTTAAATATTTATCAAATACAAAATCACCTTGTGTTTTTTTCTTCAGCCATTTCCTATCAGATAAGGTTGAAATATTTCCTTTTATTCCCTGCCTCAGGTCACTTGCATACATTTTCTTTGAAATGACTGATAGGATCATGCAATATTGCTTCATTTACTTGCTTTGAAGAGAAAAAGACAAGCAATAAAACACATGCATTTTACTAAAAATGAAAAACAGTTCCACCCTTATATCAATTTATTATGCTTTATTGCTTTCACAGCCTTTTAAACTCTGTAATGTTTTATGAAAACTAGTAAAATGAGACCTCATCTCTATATTTCCTTGTGGGTGATTGAGTCAATTAAAATCTCTCCACTGGCCTCACTTTTGAAACTTGTAGCATTCCTTTCTAGTAATCACTTTTACAGGATAAAGAACATCCATTCAAAATCAAGAATGGAAGGACAAAATAGCGAGCACACGCTTTGATTACTAAAGAATTCAGACTGAAAGTTTTTTGAATTTCATGGTCACATAGAACAGTTTTAGCTTTGTCATAGAACAATTAGTGAATTTGAAACTCTTTTTCTCTTAATATGGATCATATAACAGGTTAGTTGAGGTTTATTTTCTTTTTGCATGTCAAAGTATTTTTTTAAAAAAGATTTGAAATCTGATTTGAAATCACATATTTTGAAAACAAAATATGCTGTCACTTCCCCTTTTTTTTCCATCATAATAAATATTTTATAATAACACAAAATATTAGTGTATTGCCTGATAGGCTACAGCTCCACACTGCTGGAGTAATTCTCATTTGTCCTTATAAAGTTTGTTTGCCAAGCCAAACCCACTGAGGGAAATTATTATTCATACTGTGCTGTCTCTAGCAATTTCAGAATAAAACAGAATTTAAAAGTTCATTAGGAGTCAATTATCTTGCCCAGGATAGGATGTTTCATGTGAAGTGATTGTGTTTGAGACCATGAGCAAAAATTCAATTTTCCTGCCTAGGGTAACCATATGGCTGAAGTCAGAAAACAGGGCGCATATCTTATGCCTTTAGGGATTCCAAAATTGATAATTCATCCTTATATGTAAAAGCTGGAGAGAAGAAAAATCTGCTGGCATTTTGGGCTGGTCCTAATGTAGAACTGACTTGAGAGATCAAAATGACACCAAATTATATGATGATGTTACAGATCACTAGAAATGGTATTTCCAGAAGGCTACTATTTCAAAAATTATTTCCACAGAAGATCATGTTGTCAAACAGTGAAATTTAAAATATATTACAAAAGTAGAAACAATACCAGTGATTTTGATGAGTGGTAGCTCGGCAATCACCCTTTATGATAATCTCTACCAAATAATAACTTGTATACATATTTTCCTTACACATAAAACCCGACAGATTGAATTTGTATAAAAACAGGAATTATTTTTTCTAGTTTAGTTCCATGCAAGTAAATGTCTCATTAGTTACAAGGACCTTGTCTTTTTATACTGTTTTCTCAAGTTTAGGTTTGTAATAAAACTTTAGAATAACTGAATTCCATGGTTTGCAATCTCTTAGCCCTCCAATCTTTGTAATATTAGTGACAGGAAAATTACAAACCAGCATGCGTCTCTACAGATGTGTATAAAATACATCTTATCAAGTAAATTACCACATAATCACCATTAGTGAGGATATCTACAGCTATCTTGATCTATATCAAGCTACTGCAAATTACTATCAGCGATCAATAGTATAGGTTCAATCAACAATGAAAACCAGCAAAACAAAGAAGGTATATGCCATTGTATATAATTGTATATAATATAATATGGCATATTATATAATTGCATATTACATAATATATAGAATATAATAAGATGTATACTAGTAGTATATAGTACTAATATAAAGTGAATTAGATTTCAGAAGGGGCCAAAGTATCCCAGAGAGAATGATCCCACCCTAGAGGAGAACCCAACCATCCCAGAGGAAAAACCATACTGGCCCCAAAAGCATGCTCAGAGGGGGAACAGTAAGAGAGCAGGCAGAGTCTCACTGCAGAGATGATCCATGTCAGTATCACAGGGCCTGTAGCCAGCCAGATGTACCCAGTGGAAGACCAAAATCTCATAGAAAGTTTATGTGGAGAGTTCAGCCTGTGTAGAAAAAGAAAAGTGCATGCAGCATGGGACATTCTGAGAAAGCCTCCATTTAGGAAAATATGTAAATCCTTGTTATAAAGACAGATGAGGAAATAGGACATCATCACTTTACGCAGCCAATAGATGCTGTTATCTTTGATTTTTAACCTGTAATAATACTGTTTTCTGTTCGTTCAGATCAATTTTATTTTCCCAGACTGTTTCCACTTTTTCAGATGATAAATTGCCATTACGATTCCTTGGGTTTGTGCTTACCAATATTATCTGAGTATGTCTCCACTTTCCAGGTACCATGCCTGCACTTAAAAGAGGCCAGATGCACTTTTAAAGGATGTTTCTTGTTCCCAGACCTAGTCCTGGGCTCACAGTTCCCAGGTTGGCAGGAAGTTTCTCTGTCAGTATTTTTCAGCACACATTTTCTTCTATTCAGTAATTTTTCCTTCTAACCAGGACAACTTTATGGCTGCTCACATCAGCCTCATTTTACACATTCAGTTATGCCTGCACATAAGTACTTCACTGATCTGCAATTCAGCATTTTAATTAGCGCTTTGCACTTTCATAACCTAACATACAACCATAGGAAGTCTTAACACATGGTACATAGACCTGTTATTTAAAAATGTAGACTCAGATTTGGTGTCTAAACACTAGAATTTATTAATAGATTTTTTTTCCCAATTGTTAAAATAAAACATTTCAAAACATATTCTAACAGGTTGCATTATCTTACTGTGCAAGATAGTACTCTGATTAATGATATTTGAAGGGTAGGAGCTTGATTGTTTGTTTAACAGGACTTCAATCATTTTGCATATGAAACTTGAAAATTTCTTCTGCTTGTTGCTATATTAGCTTCTTCCAAATCTATCTACTGCTTGTTCTTTACACACCTCCTCCCCATGCTCTACAACAAACTTCCAGGTAAACAACAATTGAACAGTATATGAAGTATGCAGCATAACACAAGCAAAATGTCTCATATTGGATGTCAGTAAAAATGTTCTTCAGCGTATCAGCATGATAAGTGTTGCCTTCAAATGGCGTGGCAACCTGGTTCAGGAACAGCGCGATGGCCATGTCCAGGCCACTCGGACCATCAGCTCACAGACACCAATGTGTTGGATGGCAATTGGCGTTTATTGGTAGGTAACACGGGCTTATATAGCTTGGGTTTACCACGTGACTTCCGTCTGCTTCCGTCATAAACCAAACGCTATTGGCTGTTAGGAGAGGGGGCCCTACCTTTCCATACAGTGCGACATCTTCTGGCCGCCAAGCGCTAACTACCGTAGCACGACACCTACAGACTGCCAAGCTAACTGCAACAGATAAGTATGATTGTCTCAGATATCCTGTTATAAGTGCATGCTAGCTTATAGATTCAAAAGTCAGTGAAATGCTGACTCATGCCAATATTCTATAATCCTCTCTCACACATGTTCTCATGATAAGAAATGTGATGAGAAATCCTAATACAAAGTGCCACTCTCCTATCCAAAATTTGATGATAGGAAAACTAGCTGTAGCCACAGCTGGAAAAATATGTGCATTTGGGAGAGGGGGAAAAAAGTTGTCTGGATCAACAGTGGACTTCGGAGGAGGGAAAACTTCTATTTTTAAATGTCTACATTTTGCAGGACCTGAGGCTTTGTGAAGATGGTTTGCCCCAGCAAGTAGTAGCATGTTTACAAACATGACTACTTGCACTGATTTTTTCACAAGCAGAGGTTTCTCAGGGAATCAGGTGGCCCAAGAGGGTGTCCATGCTTGAGAGTTTTGAATTATCAAGTCATGAAAGATGCTGGAATGTCTACTGTTGTAGACAGTACCCCCACCACATCCTTATCTCTAAATTGGAGAGATGTGGATTTGATGGGTGGACCATCCAGTGCATAAGAAACTGGGTAACAGACCGTAGCCAAAGGGTGGTGGTCAATAGGTCTATGTCCAGGTGGAGGCCGGTGACAAGCGGTGTCCCCCAGGGGTCTGTCTTGGGACCGGTGCTCTTTAACATCTTTATCAATGACATTGATGATGGAATTGAGAGCACCCTCAGCAAGTTTGCGGATGACACCAAGCTGAGTGGTGTGGTCGACACCCTAGAAGGAAAGGAAGCCATCCAGAGGGACCTTGACAGGCTGGAAAGATGGGCCCAGGTGAACCTAATGAGGTTCAACACTGCCAAGTGTAAGGTGTTACACTTGGGTCGGAAGAATCCCAGACATAGGTACAGACTGGGAGAAGAGCTTCTTGAGAGTAGCCCTGCTGAGAAGGACTTGGGGATTGTGGTGGATGAGAAACTTATCATGAGCCAGCAGTGTGC
>VZTU01031515.1:0-14493 GCA_013400835.1 Zapornia atra | reverse complement strand
TCAGAGGAGCCATGAGGATGATTAGAGGGCTGGAGCACCTGGCCTACAAAGAGAGGCTGAGGGAGGTGGGCTTGTTCAGCCTGGAGAAGAGAAGGCTGCGGGGGGACCTCATTGCAGCCTTCCAGTACCTGAAGGGAGCTTATAAGCAGGAGGGGATTCAACTTTTTAAAAGGGCAGATAAGGGCAGGACAAGGGGGAATGGATTAAAACTGAAGGAAGGAAGATTTAGATTAGATATTAGGGGGAAGTTTTTTACAGAAAGAGTGGTGAGGTGCTGGAACAGGCTGCCCAGAGAAGTAGTGGATGCCCCATCCCTGGAAGTGTTCAAGGCCAGGTTGGATGGGGCCCTGGGCAACCTTGTGTAGATCCAGGCTTGGAGGTTGGTGGCCCTGCCTGTGGCAGGGGGGTTGGAGCTCTATGGTCCTTGGGGTCCCTTCCAACCCAGACCATTCTATGATTCTATGATTGTTCACCATACCTGGTTCACCTCAAAAGACCCTGAGGTTGAGGCAATGTAAAGTCAAACACTGACAGTATGAAGAAGACATCACAGTTACTGAGGGTCATTCAATACTATGAATTAGAAAAAGACTTGAATTTAGCTCTCATTAGTGGGTGATCTAAGCGATCATCTGCCTTGGGTTACTGTTCATTCACTGCAGGTTTGACAAGAAATCTTATTCCAGCAATGAAAAGCCAATGAGAAATCACATCCAGGTATGTTTTTGTAAACAGCTTCTCTTTTGAGAGGCCAAAACTGTTAAGCAGATATTTCTGTTTCAAAATATCTAATTGACCACCAAAAATGAGTGCACAGAATTTTATGGATTTCTTTTCTGAAGAATTTATTCCCTACTAGTCATAAAAAATGATGTGAAACATATCTATCTGATAATCATAACACACCCATAATGGTAGTAACAAAAGGTATTATATTACTCATGCACAAAGTGCATTTCTTGTCTTGCAGAATAGTAACATTTGTTTAAAAATTCTTTTTTCCCCCCAATTATTTAATTCCTGTTTCTATGCTTCATCTTTATTAGTCCACAAAAATAAGTCTGAGGGCCATCAGCAAAAGTAACAACACAGAAACTTAAGAACCAGAAACTAATTTTTGATTCAGCTGTACGTCAAACCACTACATCAGTGAAAAAAGCCATGTTCTCATTAGTGTCCCCACTGAACAGAAGAAATCTTGAAACTGAGATGCTGCTGCTAGAATTTTACATGAACTTGTAAGAAGACTAGACATTTCATTCGGGGGCTTAAGTTCACTAACTAATCTGTACCCTGCTGGGTCTGTCCCTGATGTCTATTCTAGAGGTGAAGAGGAAACCTGTAACTCTACATGTCTTCTCTGAACAAGTTTGCTTACACTCTGTAGTTGCATAAGGAATTAGTAATATGCTGTGCATGGGATTTGAGCCACTTCACTCTCCTGGAGCTGATGCGGAAGTTTAATTCTTAGTCACTTGGAACAGAATCTTATCTGAGGTAATTGAGCACATTTTAATCGCAATGAAGCAACTTTATATGAGCTGTTGATCCAACTTGGTGCAGCTAAGTATAAAGAAACAGCGTTAACTGCAGAATTACCTTTTCCATGCTACACATTGGCAATCTGAGATAAACAGTTCTTTCCCCACTCGCCCCTCTCCTACAGTCCTTTTTACTTTCTGGTATTTTCATGTGTGGACTTTGCACTGAAATTCTCTTTGGCTAACACATCAATAGAGAGCTATTGGGCTATCTTTGATTTCTTTCTGCTTTGAACTAAATCATAAGGTCAATTTTTATAAGGTTTAGGGTTTTTTTTTGAGACAAGTCCCACACATTTTCTGTCTCTGCATATATCTTCGAAATCTGCATAGAAACTATTAGAAAATTATTACATTTGAAAGAAGATTAAAAAATAATAATAATTCACAAAGCAAACCAAAACATGAAAGAGAAAGAAACATTTTCCCCGATCCATTCACTTTTGGGATTTTGTTTCTTTAGTTGATACTTGTTTAGTTAGAGAATGAATTCCATAAGGGCTGGAGATGTGAGACCATGTGTTAAGTAGTATTTCTTAGTTGTTGCATCTTCCATGTGGCTTTAACTGCAACAAATTGGCCTAGCTTATGGGTGTTGTTTTTAAATGCAATTTCTATCAATTTAGGCAGTATTTCTGAAATCAGAGATTTTTATTAGAAGCTGAATATGTTGAAAGCATTGGTATAGATGCCTCTACCTTTGTGTTTTGTCTTGTATAAAACATACTATTTGTGATATATTTCCTTCTGATTCGTGTTAATATGGAATAATGTTGGGGGTGCAAAATGACAGACCCTTGTATGGTCATGGGCCTGGGAGGGACAGTTTGAGATTTTGCAGGTACTGAATTAAGTTTGTTGAAGCATCAACAAACTGTGTAAAGGATTTGTAAAGCGTCGCTTAAAGGACCACAATGTAGCACATTGTGTGCATTGTAATACTACTGCGGAAACAACTTGTCTCTGAAAGGAAGGCGATCAGCCAGCAGAAGAAGGAGACTCCTCGAACCTGCGGAACCAGCTGCCCGACCATCAGCAAGACAAAAGATACAGGACCTGACCGGCACTCCAGCATGTCATCTTAAAATGTATATGGTTATGTCTTGTTGGGAAGGGGGAGGGCTGTCATGCACTCCAGCATGTCAGTTTAAGCCGGTGGGCTGTGTTATCCCTGAAAAGTATATAAGCCAGGGACTGGAACTGTTCGGGGTGTGTCTTGGTGGGGCGGAGACTCCCGGCGCACCCGGTGCTGACTGTGCACCCCAGCACCGTTTGCTTGCTTTTATTCGTTTAATAAATTGTTCGATTTGGTTTAACATCCTGTTTGGGACCAAGTAATTTATAACACTATTGGAAGCAAACCACTTTGTTTTCCCATTCACCATATTTCAGTAAGCATCAAAAATTGGTCTCTGAGTACACTGACTGGATTGCCTCTGGATGCAAGTAAGTCAGAGAAATTCCGCTACTCATGTCCCTTAAAATGAGGGTAGAGACACTAGCAGTAAAAAATCTGAAATTCCTGATAACATGGACATCAAGTCAGTAGCACTGTTTTGTTCTACAGATACAGTTTTATCAGCTAGCTCTAATTTTCCTTGTTACTTGGTCAGAGGTAAAATACTTGTGGTTCAGCCTCAAGCAGTGGTTGAACACCACACACTGCTCACTCCCAAAGGAGAAACAGAACCTCCCAACAGAGTTAGGATAAGGACAATTTACTGACAAAATCACCATGAACATAGAACAATAACAGCCCACTGCAAATTACCCTCACACCCAGTGATAACAAAGAACATCACTGACCCAATGATAAAGAGGACCAACCTGATACCTAGCCACATTCAGACTACCCAGGACGCACACCCGAGCACCCTTCCCCAACCATCCCCTTTTATGGGGGAGTGATATCAGGTGGTGTGGAAATAGCTCTGGCTAACTCAGCTTCCCTGTGCTGACTGCTTTGGGACATTCACTCTGGCCTGCAAGAACCAGAACAAACAGGAAAGCAACTTCTTAGTGGACCAGTCTAAATTCAATGCAATAATAACTTTACCTTTTACATGAATGTATGAAGTTATACATAAGTTTTATTTCTGGTCATCTCCCAGTAACACAGTGGAATTATGTTAGTCATCTTTTCTTTCCCTTTAGCAGAAATTCGTATCTTTGACTAATTACAGGAATTTTTTAATCCCCCCGGGGTTAACTCTAGCTCCCTAACTACCTTCAATGCATTTAAGAAACAACTGTTTCACAGGAAAAAAAAAAAAGTGTTGGTTTAGTTCTGGAAAAAATTATTTTCTCTTCATTATACAACCAAATTTATATACTGACAGAATTCCTGTAATGTTTCACACTGATTGTGTATATGGGTTATTCACTATTTGCTGCCAAAGCAAGGCATGTCTTTATTTTTAAAAATACTAGTGTTAAGTCCATTATACTGCTGAACATAAATCATTCTATCCTTTTGTGTAAATCTTGCACCATTTGTATCCTTTCAGCCAAAGCCTGGCCAGCCCTGTATCTTCTAGTACTAAATCTAGCCTTCCCAAATTGTTGAAGAAATATTCTATTGTAGACTGACACCTAAAACAGTTTATTATCCTTCAGAAAATTAATTTTTCAAAAATAACCATTTCTCTATTACATACAAGGAGTAGAGGTCTATTTTTCAGTTACATTTCATAAAAAACTTACAGACTTTGAAATATTTAATATAAAGATGTTTGTAAAGATAGTTTGGCCTACATGACATCTTGTAGTAATCTGGACATTTTTTGAGGCTGTATTTAATCCAGTTGTAATCCTTTTTGTGTTAGTCTGAGTGAAATATGAGAAAAATCTTTCTCACGTTGCCTCATATCTCAGAGAATGAGGTTTTCTTCTCAGTAAAAGCAACAGCACATTATTGGCAGCAATGGTAGAATTTTTTATATAATTACTTTTCCTCAAAATATGCTGAGATTAAGATAATGAGCTTTCAAAGCTCATAATATTCAGAAAGTTTTGGATAGAAAGTGTCTGAGGCTGAAAGTAACGGCCCTACGTCACTTCTCCAGAAAGAACTGAGCACTGAACTTTTTTCAGTCTGGAGGTATAGACTTCAAATCTTTTCCATTTTATGAAAACATTGAAATCTGGGGCAGGGAGGGGAGGTGTTCAAAGGCAACTCTTTCCTGAAACAGTGAAAGGAAAGAAAGTTTTCGTTTTCTGTCCAGGCCTAATATGTAATTTACTTAGTAATACTCTTTGATCCATGGATGACATTTCTATATAGGGATTAGATCGTTAGATCACTTTGGAAGGCTGTAATTTTTCATTCTGTTGTCTAAAGGAAGCCATCCTTCACATAACAAATGTTTTAACTAGAGCTTATAGCAGCCTGAAATCACTAGCACAGCAGAGAAAGGCTGAGTAACTGAATCTAAACACTCTCTCAGAACTAAATAGGCAGAGAAGCAAAGAAAATCTCACTGTGATGATCCTATCTGTGTAGTACATCTTTAATGTTGATATTACAACAGTAACTCAGGAGATTTAAATGTTTATTGTCTCTTTTTTAAAAGGGAAAAAATGGCATTTCAGGCTAATAAATATACATAAAAATAACCTACAGTGGAAATGGTCAGAGTAAATGAAATTAAACAGTGATTATCTTTCAGCAGATGCAAGAACTAGACAAAACACATTTCATTGGAGAAAATTACTTTTTCTTCCTTGCCAAGTCACCTGCAAAACCACAGTACACATTACAAAACATTTACATTTTTTTCTGTGAAAATGATGATAGCTACTTCTACAACAGCTGTTTGATACCTTCCTTTCTTGCAAATTGATTGAAGTACTCATATTGTTAAAGCCTTCAGTTTCCCAAGTTAACATATGTAAGAACTGAATTCCCCTCACCAAATTTCATCCCTATTTATTTATTATTGTCTTTGTGGCATCCAGAGACTGACATTGAAGTGGAGATTCTACTGCTTTTTTTTTTGGTTCCTGCATCAAATGGCACAGCACAACATTTTTGAAGAGCAGAAGTGAATAAAATAGAATAGTAGTAGCTATAAAAACACTACTATGTTGTCTATAGTATCTCATGCTTTTGTGTTAGTTAAACACACCTTAAAGGCTCCCCACACCACTAGGAAATCAGGATTTATACACACACATACATATATTCGTACAATAGGTTCATGTATATATTTTCCACTGATTTTCTGGCTGGCAACTGTTATTAGGTATCATTCCTAAGTGTCAAGCATGAACAGAACAATTAGCAGATATCTCACTGAGAACTAGATTTCATGCAAATTTCACTTTGGACAGAGATCAAGTGACACAGGATGATAGCATTCATCAGTACAGACTGTAACAGTAGGATTTAGTGGGACATGCAGGCTAACATTAGAAATTAAGAAATTACATGATGGCAATACCAGAAAATAAGATAATGGAAGCTATGTCTGAATAGACTGGGATATGAGTACCTAAGGTTCGTACACAGACCCAGAAAACAGCAATTGCTTGCATGGTTGTTATTGTTCGCTCTGAAGTAAGAAAATGCAGGTATGCAGACTTACTGCCTTCAGAACATCCAGAACTTCTGGAGATGTGTGTGAACCAACAGAACAGGAGCCAAAGGGATGGCTGATCAGGGACAATGATGCTGTCAATAACTGGGGTGGGGGGTAGGGGGGAAAGAGGGAAAGATGAATGCAGAACTTTTTTCTTCCTGAAGAAGTCTTCAGTAGTAGTCATGAAAACACTGGAGGATGTATTAGAAAGAGGAGTAGTATATAAAAAGTAAGAGCTCAAAGTTGTATAAACACTATTGAAAATATGATAAAGGCAATATCAGCATTCTCACAGCAGATAGAAAGACTGGAGGGGAGGAATTGCATCAGATATGCAAATAAGGTATAGAAATTTATTCATAAGGATTTTTCTTTTATTTATGAAAATAAAATTATCATATATGGTTGCATTAAGACAGAAACTGCTTATGGTGTGAACAATGTGAGCTCCTGTATTGTGAGATCAAAGGTAAAATTTAACTTGCATATGTGTCCATGGACATAGGTTGTGTGTCCAGGCACATAGGTTGTGTGCCTCCCCAGTGCTCCCCACAAATATTTTTAAAAGTTTTTATTTTTAAGTAAAATTTCCAAACTAAATGTTAGGAGTTAGAATGCATGCATTTGAATTTAGAGCTGGATGCTCAGAAGTTGCTTAGATAATTAATTTAATTTCATCTCATAACAACATTGATGTGACCCAAGTTGTCCTGGTTCCAGCTAGGATGGAATTAATTTATTTTCTAGTAGAGGATGGAATAGCCAAGTTTGGGAGTTAGGATGAGAGCAGTGCTGATAACACACGATGTTTCTAGTTGTTGCCAAGCAATCAAGGACTTTTCAGTTGTTCTGCTAATGAGAAGGGAGGGGACACAGCCAGGACAGGTGACCCAAACTGGCCAAGGGGGGTATTCCGTGCCAATTACATCATGCTCAGCATAAAAGGGGGGGTGGACAGGTGGACGACCTGTTGGTCAGTTGCTCCCACTATATTAACAAAATCTTTACTTACAGGTATCAATTCTTGATTTAAAACAGAAAAAGTAGCACCTGTATCACCTAAAAACTCCACTTCCTCCTCCTGTTTCCCTAGCTCTATTTTAATCATTGGATCTGCTTGGGTAGATTCCCTGGGTCCTCAGGTGAGGAGCAGGTAGCTCCAGGATGTGCAGTTTGGGGGATGGTTCAGTATTGGGATGGCTCGGAGCTGTACAGACTGAATTGTGTGGTTTGGTGAGACACTGCATTGTGTACCAGCAGTTTCATATGTTTTGCTATAAAGTCCTGCTATTATTGTTATATCTATCTTTTTGCTATCCCAGTAAACTATCCTTATCCCAACCTGCAAGGCTTTGATTCCTTGGGTTTTTCTTCTCCTTCCCTCTCCCCCTCCCTCAACTACCCCCCTCCTCCATTTTAAAGAACAAGCGGCTGCATGGTGCTTGGCTCTCAGCTGGGACAAAACCATGACACAGTTGTGCTACAAAGAGTACCATTACCTTTACATCTTGGTTCAAAACTGAACAAACAAAACAATTGTAATTGGAAGCTTCTTTTTATTACTCAGCATAACAATAGCTTTGGTTGCACTGGTCAAAAGATGCTTTGTGAAAGATCCTATTTATTGCTAGCCAAATAGACTAGCAATATTACATTCTAGCAGTAGGTAGAAGCAAAGGATGAATATGCTGGCTCACTCCCAGCGAGATAGCTAGAGAACCTTGGATAGCCAGGAAGTCACCTGGAAAAGCATTTCTGCTTCCCTTTGAAACGTGCTGAGACCTGTTGCTGCTGATTTGCCAACTTTAAGTTCTACATTTTTTTTCCACAATATATTTCATTTCTGTACTTTTCCTCTTCGACCCTTGAATACCTAAGTAGTCACTTGGAAATAATAATAATCTTTACTTTTGTCTTTTTCTGTTATGCAGTGCTTCACACCTCACACTATAACAATATTTTTTCTTCATAAAACTGAGCCAAGGTCAGAGAAGTATGTGGCATCAGACTTGGATCACAGACACCTGAATTATGGGTATGAAGATTACATCAAGGTTTTTCTAGGCAGCCAGGAAACAGGATTTCTGCTGAAAACAATATTTTCTTAAAAGGGAAATTCTCTTTTCTGATACTTTTTGTTGTCGTTCACTTGAATTTTAACAGAAGTCAGCATTTTTTTTCCTCCCTCTCTAAGGAGTAGCTTCTTCAGCTTTCAAAAGTTTCAAGTTATAAATAGGAAAAAAGTTTAGAGAAATCTAGCAAGCAGAGATACCAAAAGAAAGTCAGTGTCTTTCTGCAGCTGTAAGTTCATTCTATATGAAACGAAACTTCTCCAATTTCCTAACTGCTTTGTTCTCCATTTTTTGAAATTTTCTTGCTGATGTACCTTCCTCAGATCCATAACATTCTGTGTTATGAAAAGATTTAGTAACTGTTCCAGTCTTAAACTCAGATTGGTTCAGTTCTTAAGTTACATATGACAAAAAACATTTAGACCTGCCCACCCATAATCAGACTTCTGAACTTGTTCAAGAAACTTATTGACAATTTCCTGTTATTTCATCATTCTTCTGAATGTTTCTGGTGTGTTCTAGTGAAGTTCCTTTGCTTCATTCCAATTTACTTTGTTTTATTTGAAATGTTTTTTCCTAAAACTTCATGTTCTATTCTTCTTTAAAAAAAAACCCCAAAAAACAAACCTAACAAGGAAAAAATATTATTTTTGCTTCGTGTTCTCGACATGGAAGCATTAAGTGATGTGCACTATAGGGGGAAAACAAAAAGCCAACTACTTTGATAAAGTAATTAAAGGGATATATAGGTGGAAAAGTGCCAAAGAAGAAAGTGTTCTTCACAAAGAACTCAGTAAAAAGTACAACTGGAGGAAATATTTGCTGTTTCTTTGAATCAGTAACAGGAACCCAGACAGGAGGAACAGAAGAAGAAGTGTCCACATAGGCCTGTGAGTTGTGCCTTCCAAGTGATGTGAGTAAATGATCTGAAGAAGCAGTTTGCCCTCCTTTTTGTTCCTCCCTTCCCTCCCTATGGAGAATTACACCTCAGTAAGTGGACAGTCACACTGACTGCTCATACAGATATTCATGTGAAGTTTCAAAGGTGACTGTCTTCCACGATGTCTGGAATTGAAGGCAGTTAAATATTTGAATGGAATTCCTGAAAGTTACAATAGATCAACCAAATCTGATTTGTGACAGTAAAGAAGAATAACTGAACTGCTACCCAACACTTTTCTAAGAATGCAGTTCTTTAAAATAAATAGATTTCTGGGGTCAAAGTTTCTTTTAATCCTGGATTTTTTGTCTTTGGATACCATTCTATATCCCAAAGGATGTTTGAAAACAGGCAGAAAAACATAATTCAAACAACGAGCTCTAGTTAAATTATACCACTTTCCCATAAGAAACTAATCTCCCATCAGTTTCTGTTTCAAAAGTTATGAATACCTTCAGCTATGGTATTAAAATAGTAGGAATTAAGTCTAGTACGCAGAATATGTAAAAGGTAAAATTTAAATTATACAAATGAGGCACATGCCCATTAGAAGACTCAAAACATTTCCAGACTGAGAATTTTAGGGGTAATTAGGAATCCCTTTCATAATGATATGTGACCACAAACTGGGACAGAGTAAATTATTTTGTACCAGTAAATCTCACATTGCCTGGTGCCCCAGTATCTTTTGGCTATCTTACAGATGGGCATGAGTATGCATGAAAACTGTTTTACATATACCCTACATGTCTCCTGTCTTATTTAAATTGAATTCAATTTAATTAAATTGAATTAAACATGAATTGCTTACTTCACAACTGCTGATTTATAAATTGGCTTCAGGATGGGATGACATGGAAGCTTCATCTACAAATGTCAGAGAAGGACCAGTAGCAGAATTGAAACAGGATAGAATCAGAACATTGCATAGGATTTTTGCTTTTCAAAGGTTGGCTTTTGGAAACTTTGTTTTGACCATTTTTTTGCATCCTATCTGCAAAAAATAAAAGTTTTATTCCAAATATTTCACCTGTGGCCTTCAAATAAACATTGTTACACTGTCAGTATGTTTCACAGATTGGTGTCAGTCAGAATGTAGCTAATACATCAGAAATATCTTTTGAGAGAACACATCACTCCCCTTTACTCCTGTTTTAAAGTTGTATTACATTGTTGGGTTTTTTTTTTTAAATTTCTTTGCATATTAGTCTAGCAGTGCATGTATAGAAAAGACATATTTTAAAAGTACTTTTCTACTCTCAATTTGTTTTCTTGCACAAAATACATAATCAACACTGTGTAGAATAGAGTGGGTGCTTCCAGATCTGGAAGTTATGTGGAGAATGTGGTTCCTTGTGAAACAGCTCTAACCCACCTGAAGATTTTTTGTCTCTCTTCATCTGTGTGTTGAACTGGAAGCTGAATAATGAATATGTCGCATTTTATTGCCATTCCAAAATGTTTTTTGTTACAAAACTGCGAAGGAATTTTATAGAAACTACATAACATAGTTGCAGTACTTGTATAGTCCATCTTTTTTATTAAGTTTGGTTAGAACCACAGACTGGTTTGGGTTGGAAGAGACCTCAAAGACAATCTAGTTCTAACTCCCTGCCATGGGCAGAGACACCCTTCACCAGAGCAGATTGCCCAGAACCACATCCCACCTGGCCTTGAACACTGCCAGAGAGGGGGTAACCACAGTTAATCTGTGCCAGTGCCTTACTGCCCTCATAGTAAAGAATCTTATCCAGATCTACCCTCTTCCAGCTTGAAGCCATTACCTCTTGTTCTATCACTACACTCCCTGATGAACAGGTAGTCTGTAATTAGGGCTTCCTGGAGCCTTCTCCAGCCTGAACAAGACTGAAAACTCTCACAGCCTGTCTCCATAGGAGAGGTTCTCCAGCTCTCTGATCATTTTTGTGGCCCTCCTCTGAACTTGCTCCAAGAGCTCTATGTGTATGCTGCTCTAATATTTATATATATTTTTAGGCAGAACGGCATTTCAGAGACATTATACATTATCTTTGGTATTATTTTTGAAAAGTGTTTGCAGGTCTAATAATCATATCCACATCTCAGAATTACAACAGGTCTCATTAAGAGATAGCCAACATATTTGAAGTCCCTTTGGTGGAGGAGAAAGCAAAAAGCCTCCATTCAATTATGCTTTTTAGGTATTAACTTGAGAATAGAATTGCGTGCCCCAAAAGACTCATAATGTCAGTTGTCTTGTAATACTAGCAGAGAAGCTTGCATTAAGAGAGACGTAGTCAATTAAACATTGTCTTATAGGTCATTCTTGCTGTTTCCAAAGTCTCATGGCACCTCCCTTCTTCAAAGATGCTGTATTCTTTTATCAATTTACTTATCCAACAAAGTATAAATTTCACCATTTAGGCACAAATTTTGGAGAAAACGTAAAATAGTTTCAATTTATTTTAAAAGTTAAAGTAGAAGGAGTATAGGTTATCATATTATTTCCAGCTATCCAACCACCCTGCCACAATGACTTCAAACTTTATTGCACACTCCAATGTCCTAAATGTAATCTATATATCGATGCAGGTAATTTAAGGAAGTGTTTGTTATGTTAAATTTCTTTCCCTGGTTTGTAACTGAAACTCAATAAACTAGATACACAGAAAGGAAAATATAAAATGAATTTTCAAAAAGGGCTAGAGAGTTTAGCTATCACATTTTTCAGTTTGTGGATAAAGAAATACACTGGTTCAGACCCAAACAGTGGCTGAGCACCACACACCCGCTTGCTCACTCCCAAAGAAGAAACAGAGAGAGCCTCCTTGGGTTGGGATAAGGACAGCTCAATGACAAAATCATCATGAAAGGGAAACAATAACAACCCAATTACACCTGGTGATAACAGAACACCTTACTGACCCAACACTAACAGAGTGCCGCACAACACCTGCCTCATGTCCCACCCTCACTCAGGCTGCCCTGGAGGAACCCAGGAGTGTCCTTCCCCAACCAGCCCTTTTTATGGGGGAGTGATGTCAGGTAATGTGGGAAACAGCCTGGGTTAACTCAGCTCACCTGTGCTGGCTGCTTGGGGAAGTTGACTCTGGCCTGGCCAGAACCAAGACAAGAAATTTTGAATGAATATTCAGAGATTTGTTTTTAGCAATATTCCAATTTAGAAAATCAAAATTGTACTATTTATTTCAAAGCATGCTTCCAAGCCTCATCTTGTCCTCTGCTTCACCATTTACATCAAGAAGTATTTAATGTGTAATAAACATAGTCAATTTTCATACAGTGTATAAATTTGAGAAAAGTTTTTATTTATTACACAGCAAAGTAATTCAATACACGCAATTGACATGTGACATTACTGATGCTAAACAAATTTTGCAAGCATTAATTGTTTAAAATGTTTATGTTGTTTTTAACAATTATATTTCTAGTGTAAATATTCATGTTCTACCCGTGTATTTTCACATGTAAAAACATTGTTTCTATGAGCTTGCAAGCTTTTAGTATAGTAAACATAGATCATAAATACTACCTTTGTCAACCTGGCCTGAAAAACTGCACAATACTCACACCTACCTTCCAAGTTACTACTGCAGTTGAATCAGTCACATTTTCTATTGTCTGGTAAAGTATTACAGGAAGGAAACAATCAGGTTTACAGTAATAGGGGTTTGACAAGACAACAGAGGCTTTTCCAAATGTTGAGAGGATTTTGCTAGAAAGCAGAAGCTCTTGTGAGGACTTCCACTTGCACAGTTGACTATATTATTTCTTAGAAGATGTGATATATGTCCCTCTGATTCGTGTTAATAAGGAATAATGTTGGGGGTGCATAATGACAGACCCTTGTATGGTCATGGGCCTGGGAGGGACAGTTTGAGATTTTGCATGTACTGAATGAAGTATGTTGAAGTATCAACAAACCATATAAAGGATGTGCAAATCTTCGCTTAAAGGACCACAATCTAGCACATTGTATGCATTGTGAAACAACTTGTCTCTGAAAGGACGGTGATCAGCCAGCAGAAGAGGGAGGCTCCTAGAACCTGCGGAACCAGCTGCCCGACCATTAGCAAGACAAAAGTTACAGGACCTGACCAGCACTCCAGCATGTCATCTTAAAATGTATATGGTTATGTCTTGTTGGGAAGGGGGAGGGCTGTCATGCACTCCAGCATGTCAGTTTAAGCCGGTGGGCTGTGTTATCCCTGGAAGGTATATAAGCCAGGGACTGGAACTGTTCGGGGTGCGTCTTGGTGGGGCGGAGACTCCCGGCGCACCCGGTGCTGACTGTGCACCCCAGCACCGTTTGCTTGCTTTTATTTGTTTAATAAATTGTTCGATTTGGTTTAAAATCCTGTTTGGGACCAAGTCATTTATAACAAAAGACAGTAACAATTTCTGGAATTCTGGTTTCGTAATAGGCATTGCTTTGTTCCACTCTGTGTGCCGTAACTAAAACTTGTGGAAATTTCTGTGATTTCCTACCCCTGTGACCTGGTTCCAGCCAGACCAGAGTCAACCTCCCCAAGCAGCCAGCACAGGTGAGCTGAGTTAGTCCAGGTTGTTTCCCACACCACCTGACATCACTCCCCCATAAAAGGGACTCTGATTGTGGTGGATTGAAGCTGTCCTTCTGACTGGTGTTAATATGGAATAATGTTGGGGGAATAATGACATACTCTTGTATGGTCACGGGCCTGGGAGGGACAGTTTGAGATTTTGCATGTACTGAATGAAGGATGTTGAAGCAGCAACAAACTATATAAATGATGTGCAAATCTTCGCCTAAAGACCACAATGTAGCACACTGTGCGTATTGTGATACCTTAGGGGAAACAGCTTGTCTCTGAAAAGAAGCTAATCAACCAGAGGAAGGGACAAAGAAGAGGGAGGAGCCCTGAACCTGCAGAACCATCTGCCCAGTCGTTAGCAAGACAAAAGCTACAGGATGTCTTGTTACCTGGCCAGGGTTACCTGGCCGGCACTCCAGCATGTCAGCTTAAGATGTATATGGTTATGTCTTGTGGGGGTTGCCAGGCACTCCAGCATGTCAATTTAAGCTGGTGGGCTGTGTTATCCCTGGAAGGTATATAAGCCAGAGACTGGAACTGTTCAGGGTGCGTCTTGGTGGGGCGGAGACTCCCGGCGCACCCGGTGCTGACTGTGCACCCCAGCACCGTTTGCTTGCTTGTATTCGTTTAATAAATTGTTCAATTTGGTTAAAATCCTGTTTCGGACCAAGTCATTTATAACAAAGACAACTTTAATAACAACTGAGCAAACTTTTATACCTTCTCGGTGGCTGACGCTGCAGCCTTGAGTCAGGTTTCAGGGCTTTTCATGAATACTAGAACCAC
>VZTU01031513.1:109308-130284 GCA_013400835.1 Zapornia atra | reverse complement strand
TCCCTATCCACGTTAAGCTTTTCTTTCTATTTTCTTTTAATTATTTCTCCCCTTCCTTCTTTAACTGCCACACTTTCTGGGGAAAAACAACCCGCAAGCCCCCCGCAAACCCACACCAGCGGGAAAGGCACCAGAACAAATCTCCCTCCTTCCGAGGTGCCTCCTGTCCCTGGCACCGCCAGCCCGAGCTGAAAGGAGCATCAGTGCCCGACGCACACCCACCCCTGCCCGCACGCACATTTCAGCACTAATCACAACAGCGAACCCCCCAAACCAAGCGACCACAGCAGCCACCGGCCGGGTGCTGATGCCTTCTTTAAAAGGGATTAATACCTCGGCTGTGGATTATAAAAATTAATGCTGTGTTCTGTTGTCCCCCAAACCTGCAGGTCACTCTTTTGCTTCCTGGGGATGGAGGCTGGGGCTGTCCCAGTCCTCTGGGGGTCACTGAGATGCTCTGCATCCCTCTGCCCATGCTGCCACAAACCAAAGCCACAGCTGGCCCCCGTGGGGAGCAGCCCCCAGGGCCCCTTCAGGGTTGCCCGAGGTGAGGATGCTGAGGAAGGCCGCTGGGTGCACTCCACCACCCCTGATAGCACAGCCAGGTTCCTCATGAAGGTGCCACCGGCTCTCTGGTGGGATGGTGCAGACCCCCTTGAGTTATCAAAACCCTTGGTCCTTATGGATACAGAACCACCCCTGGTCCCATGGAGTCCTATTTTTCTTGCTCTTGCACAAAGTTCTCATCACAGCCTCATGTCCCAGCTTTCCTTGCTGACTTACAGGCTCTTCCAGAAGCTCTGCCAAACCCTATGTCACCTCCAAGGGGTCATGCATGTGGCCATGGGGCCACACTGGTCTGGGCCATCCCCACAGGCAGGGCCCAAACTGAGGAGGGGAGGCAGTGGGTGCCCCTGGGCGCAGGCCCAGCTATTTGAGAATCTCAGTTATTATTTGTCTTCTTTTCTTTTTTTTTTTCCCATTTCCTCCCCCCTATTTTTTTGTTGTTTTGTTCTGAAGCGTGGGCTTGCTGCTGGCTGTTTGCTCTGCGTAAAGCCAGGGAAGGGTTCAGACCACACAAATGATGTTGCTCCTTGGCCATTTTAAGTTCCCTGAGTTTTCTTGCACCAGTAATATTTTGGTCGATGAATCCCAAAGTATAGGATGTTTCCCTCAGAAAACTGGAGAGACAAATGTTTGTGTATAGCTTTTAACTGTGTCTTAATTACTATGTTGCACTTAACAGCCACTGTTTGTGCTCATACTTACTATTGAGTTTTTAATAAATTAACCATTTTGAAAGCATTAAAGCTTCATTCTTGAAGTCTCTTTGCACTCATGAGGTTTCCCAAGAAATTTAGGACCAAAACCATCATTGACAGAGAAGTAAATCATGATTTACTTCAGTGAAAGCAGAGGTTACATTAAATTGGTGTAAATGGAGACTCGGGAAGGCTTTTCATCTGAAGCTTTGCTTGTTTCTTTGGATACACTGCCCTCCTTCATGAGGATGTTAAACTATTTAAAAGAGTTGTTACACACCTCTCACTGCTTGTCCTGGTGGTTTTGCAATATCTGTAGTTAAAATCAATTTAGAAATTTCTGTTCAGAGTTACAGGCTAGCTGTCATCTATACCTTTACAGTGATAAGCAGAATGCGACTTATTCCTTGGAATTTCCGTTTAAAAAATATATAAATCTAAAGCCTGACACTGACAAGTGCTCACAGTTTTCCACCCACTTTTTGTTTGTCAGGAATTCAGGGAGCAAAGCAGCTGAAGCTTGGTATCACCTTCAACATGCCCTTAGCCTGGAAAGAGTCTATAAGCATTCCTGATGCAGGAAAAAATACTCTGTGTGCATGGAGAGGCAGAAAATTGTTGCTTTCCAGAATAACTCTGTCTACCTGCATTGATTTAGCAGTTTTCATATCCATCCGCTTGTGGATTAATGCTAATAATTGGCTTGAATACGGTCGATAAAGCCTTCCATTGTACACACAAAAAAATGTAGGCAGCATTATTTGTAAGGCTACCTGTGTTTTGTGTGTATTTGCTGTTAACCCAAACTTTACAGCCGATTTTCTCACAGTATTCCTTTTAATCTCATGAAGGCAATACGTAGTGTCTAATGATAGATTTATAGAGAAACCTTTTCTCTTCTAGGTCTTTTTCTTCTGCTTGGATAACCCAATATTTTCCCATACCAAAAGCCCTTAGTAGGGATGATTATCACTGGGGTTTTTTCCCTTTCTGGATTGCGATCCACCTGCCTTTCCAGCTATTTCCTTCTAGTCATGCGTGAGGCACATCCCAAATCAAGTGTTTCTATCCACGCAGGAAAGGTGGGAGAGAGGCAGCTGCCAGGGGAGCTCAGTATTGTGAGGAGAGCTCGGTATTGCGAGTAACCTCTGAGGATCTTCCTCACAGCTTCCACAGCTTTCTGCAGGAAAACTTCCAGCAGTGGAAGTTTGAAGACAGGTGTTAAGTTTAAAAAATATCAATAAACCCAATAGGCAATTGGCAATGAGCTTTATTTCTTTTATAGACGACAACTTGATAAGCAAACCTTTGAAAGTTATTTTCTTGTCCCTCTACACATTACATTGTGATGTGTGTGTATATGTGTGTGTGTGAACTTATGTAAGCGCACAGAAGCAAGACATAATCGTGACACATATTTCTCAAGTTCCTGATGACCTGTAAAATTAAGTGTATTGAAATGTAGCTGCTTAAGCATCAACCATGAGTACGAGAATACCCGATATTTAGTTTGTAATGTTGACTTGCTTTCCTGGTCATTGGCAGGTGACTTAGAACCAATGTTTGCATCACATAGACATAGCTAAGAATAAAGCTTCAAAAGAAATATCATATTTTAATTCTTCTTGTCATAAAATTTTTAAACAGATTATTAATGGTAAGTATGTTAATTTGGGTTCTGATTGTTTATCTAAGGAATTTATCTGGGCCACTGAGTCAATGATCATTAGAGGTTGTGGGTGTACGAAGAGCCAAAATAGATTTTTTTCCCATGCAGATCAATACTATCAGGTTCTTACTTGGCTGTCTTGGGGTCCCACCTATTCTCAAATGTACCTCTGAGTATAAGGAAGCTATTTATTTTAACAGGCTTGTTCTCATTGCTTTCAGTACCAATGATTATTGAAGCTAATATAAAAGATAATATAAATGTGTAACATAAAAGCCCCCCAGTCTCTGATATATATTAATACTCTCCACAAATGGTTAATGGAAGAATTACCTTTTAGCAAGATCCGCATTTTCTGTTCAGAAAAAAAGGAAGGGGTGGAGGGGGTTTTGAAACATAAATAGCCTTCTGAAATGCAAGTAATGCTAGCTGCCTGACTTGCACTGTGCTTGCATTTTAGGGAAAAAGTGCAGAGTCATATTTTGGAATATGGAGTGACAATACATCTCCTGGTCTGTATGATATGACAGCCAGACGGGGGATGCTAAGAGAAACCTGAAGGCATGAGATAAATTCAAACTTAACTTGCTGGCTCTTGCAGTGTGAGGTTGACTTGCCCAAAGTACACAAACCAACAGACTGGATCAAGGCTCTCTGTTTGGGCAGAGATCAGAAACAAAGCTTGCCCTCTAAAGTCCACCTCATAGCCAGATCCAGCCATGGTAACCACTGTATTCACTGGGCCATGGCAGCAGGAGAGGTATGTGCATGATTGTCTTAGTTTTTCTTGTTTCCTTACATTTGCAGACTATTTTTGAGCACAGTTTACATGTTTTCTTTCTTTTTTCCTGGCATATTTACACCCTGGCTTTTTAAAATGCTTTGTTCATGCCAGTCAGTTTAGCAATGCATTTGTTAAAACAGTTCCAAATATATTGTATATGACTGAAAATGACTTAATTGTTCTACTTTTTTCTGACCCCAATAAAAAATGTCCCTGATATTGTTCGAGTCACTCTCTGTTCACAAGTGCCTACATATATGTCACCGGGTGACTTTGAAACACTTCTTAGATACATCAATTCAATTGCTCTTATTTATTTATTTAGATTTGTAATAATGACAGTAAATGGCCATCTGAATCAATCTGGGCACTTTGCAGTCATTAATACTGCAGCATCGATATCACATAACACAATTATAGTGCAATAAATTTCCCATATGCCTCATCTGTTGCCCAACCAAAATAAGAGCTCCCCGTATCTATCACATTGCTCATTTATGTCCTTTCTCTCTAAAACACCTTGATGGTGGAAAAAAGGGCTCTAAAATGTTCCTGAAAGCTTAACAAAACCCTGTCATTGCCAAGTGAAGATATGATTGCTCAGGAAATCGCGTGTGGGATGCTCCATCAACTAATACATCCTCGCAAACGGTGAAGGGCCTGATCCTCTGCACAGTCGAGTGGTGAAGTTACTTATAGTAACATCAGAAAGCCTCAGAAGGACATCTTTCATCCCTCACATCTGCAGCTGGATTGTGTGACAGTTCAGGAAGTCTGCTGGAAATGCATCTCAAGCCACGTGGTGCTTTCTAAGCCAAAATCAAAGCTTAGAATTTTGTGCAGAAACCTGTTCAAACTAAGTCACAAGTAACAGTTGTGAAATCAGTGTGGAGTCAGAACTAGAAGCAGACTACCACACTCAGCATCATCTTCAGTCTCTGGGTTGTGTTCAGAAATCATGTAACAAAATGCCCCATTTGGAGTTTACTCTCCAAGCATAGAAGGAGTGGTTAACTGCAGAAAGATTTGCATTGAAGCCCAACCATCCTGTCAGGTGATGATGAAAAGAAGTCTTTAGTGCAGCTTCTAATTAGGCATGCAACAGCAACATCGATCATTTTTACCTCAAAAGGCTTCCTGGAGCATCTTCCCTGGGACACACACACAGACTTATTGGGTGCAAAGTGTCCTTTGCGAAACCCTAAATCTTTGTGCTCCTGTGCTGTTGTATCATGGGCTGGAAGGGGAAAGAAGATGAACCAATGATTTTGCAAAAGCGGTAGCTTGAAACCTCGGTAATCCCTGAATTCAATAAATTGGAATCCTTTTTCCAATTTCCCACAGGATCCCCTTAGAAAACCCATTAGGACAGCAGACCTGACCCTGGTAGGCCTTGATTCAAAGTCTTCTGGATTCAGTCAGAGCCTTTCTGTTGTTTTCAGTGGATTTTGCATCACTTTGAAGTTAAGTCCGTTACATTTGTGTTGCTCAGAGCAAACTGCTCTTGGTGCTGTTAACAATTCCTCAGACTCATACATAAAAGCAGAGAGGTAACACAATGGTTTTATAGCATCAAAGTAGCATGCCCTGCTCAGTTCCCTGGTGAGATTTCTTTGGGTAACTCAACGAGCAACTCTACGGGGTAACAAATGGTATTACCTATTCATGCCAGACTGTTATGTCTCCCTCATAACTGTGGCAGTATTGCCCAAATCTGCTGTAACATGACAACCAATCTATTGGTTAAATTTGTTTGTAGAATTAATCAATTTCAATCAGTAATTGCCTTTGGGCAATAGTTCAATTATTCCCTCATCTTCTGGCTCCCGCTCTTATAAAAACAGCTAAGTAAGTTTCGAAGAGTAATGTACCTTACTACTTCAGTGTTCTAAGTCAGATGGTGATGATGATGATGATGCTTGTTTTATTTGTACAACTATGTTTTCCGCACATGGCTTTTTTCTGGGCACGGGGTAGCAATGTGTTGGCAATACTGCAGTGCAGAGTGTACCCAGCTGCATGTAAAATTAATGTTGATGACAAAGAAGGGCACTTTTGAGGAGTATGATGTATCTCTCACTCCAGTGCTGAAGTTATGAGAACCTAGCATCCTTTATGGCTGGAACAAAGGAAAATGTTTTTTTCTTTTTATTTCAGCTCTTCTCTGTGTATATTTTTCTATATAGAAAAAAATAAATTAAATTCGATGGAAGTTTTTTTTCTTCACAAGAAAAAAAACACACTCTTGAAATATTTATAATAAAAAATCCCCCAAAATCCCACCCCATCCCACACTCTGTTATTTCACTCAGCCCTCCTTTTGGAAAGCAAAATAAATCATAATTTATGCATGGAGGCTTGAACATCAAAATAGTCACAAAGCAGCATAAGGGCAGCTAGAGAGTAACCCACTGTGTAAACAAGGTAAGTGACACAGACGATTGGGCACTGAGAGCTTAGTGATTTCTTTTTGAGACAGGGGAAAATGTTTTGCTGATATAACCTAAGGGAATTTTGAAATCACTCCAAAATGCACTACCTGAAGACAGGCAATTTTTGGAATGCGTTCATATTATGTCATTATATCTAAATATGCTGAGCAAAAAGCGGGATAATATTTCCCCTTCCTCTATGCTGTTAAAATGAATTCAATTTGGGGCAAAATTACTCAGCCTTAATCAGTATTTTTTGCTATTAGAACCAAGTTGAATCCCAGGGCAAGTCGACTGCAGACATCCATGTATCTTGAGATCGCTATTTTTATTATCTTCTGTTTATCGTGGCAAAGCTTAGAAGCCAAAAGAGAATCAAGCACCATTTTACCAGGCTATAGCCAAACAAATCCAAGAAAGTCTCTTCTTCAAAGAACCTACCCTCCTATTTGTTCTTTTCCTACTTCACCTTATCTGTGTGAAGGCTCCTTGAAGTAAGTGGGACAATTTACAGAATGAGGTATGGTAAGATTTCCAATCTGACGCAGCAAAATGAAACTTCATAGAAGACCTGAGCTGCTGTTAGTAGGACGTAGCGTGAGAAATACCTCACTAGCCTTGGCTGAAGGTCTTATCCATACATTTTAAAGATTTCCATCCATTTTAAAGGGCCAACCTCATCTCCAGATAATGCCGAGGCAATTACATTCAGAGTGCTTCAAAAAGGACTGGATACTTACATACTTGGAGTATCTGTGCTGAGTAGACAGTTTTAAATTATGTGTGAGCTTTAGTAATTTGTGACAGAAAGTTTCACTAATTATCTGGAGCCAGGAGGAAACTCTCCTTTCAAACATCCTGTCCTGCAAATTCCCATTTTGAGGGTCAGCCAACACTAGTCACTGGGTCTGGCTGGAACCACGGGGGGAAGGGTTTCAAACACCCTTGGTGACTTGGTAGCACAGAAGCCCTTCTTAAGGAGTGACTTGTGCTTCTGCAAGCTCCGGCACAAAGTCAAATTGCAAAAACCTCACAAGTCACTTTGTGGTGACTGCCCAGGGCCGGCATCCTCGCTCATGGTGAATACACAAGAATCAGTTTATGTGGCAGTTGAAGCAAGCTCATGTTGCTTGGTAGGTTCAGGAAGCTTGGGGAGTGTGAGTGGCTAGTTGGGGTAGGTGAGCTGCACCTTTGTCATCTAAGTCCTTTTTTTGAGTCTGGAGGTGTCTTAGTGGCTTTTGAAAATATCACTTAGGTGTGAGAATGTTGCCCAAGTTGTTCAGTGAGCCAAGAATCAGGCTGAGGATGGCAAGTCTTCTACAGAGGAAAGAAACAAAGAAACCCCTCACTCACTGTTCTTCAAGTTACAACCACCACATGGGGAATAGAGCTGTAACTTGCATTGCCATTCCCTAATCTGATGACTTGAAGTTCATTGTGTCAAATTATATTTTCACTAGAGATAAGGATAAATTCACGATTTCTTTAGAAAACATTATCAGTCTCTAAAAAAATCTCCTCTGAGATCTTTGCCTTCTGCACATGACAACCACCTAGAAAAACAAGACTTTTTTGTTGTTCTTGCACTGTACACTTTTTATTTCCTGCTGAATACATTTAATATACATTAACATAATTACTTTAATTTATTACCTTAATAAATGTCAGACCCATAAGAAGATGTCAGCGTATTACACTGCACTCATTCTGCTTAACAAAGGGCCTTGAACAAATGATCAGACTAAGAGTCAAGTCTGCACTTCACGTAGGCATTTTTGAGAGAACATTGTGCAATAAAATGTGCATTTGTAATTAAATTCTGCCTTTGTTTATACCTACGCACTTCTGTTGGGTTCCACTCAGTCTGCGACCTGCAAAGCCATGTCCAGCTGGTTGGGATGCTGGAAAGCCCTGCGCTGCTAGTTCTGTCCAGAGTACTTTTAATATATTGAGTCACACACTCTGAATTTAAGGACAGGGTTTTTTTTTTCTTTATTTTTTTCCTTTTTTTTTTTCCTCCCTAGAGCCAAAATATATTTGAACCCTCAAATNCCCCCCGATTTTTGTTAGCACAATTATGAGATAGAATCAGTAAGGATCCCAAGAAGTTTATCCAGCTTTTCTTCTTGTGCCAAATCAGGATCACCTATTCACACATATTGATGATATCACTATTAAACATGCACATTTTGGAACAGGTGCATGTTAGAAGCACCAGCTACCACACTGTGCATCTTCTGGCATTCTTCATGGAGAGAGCACTGCAGCATCCTTCTTTCAGCCAGCAGGTACTTCATTGGTAAGTGCTGACCACGCGGCCTTCTTAGAGGAGGGCTGAAGTGTTACTCTATATCATCCTCAAACTCTCTGACCTTCTATGCAATCTTTTTTCCCCTAAGGAAAACATGTAACTTCCTGTTGAGAATAATATATTTTTTTGAAACAAAGTTAGTGAACATGATTTCTGATCTGCACTGGCAGAATTCACTGGAATGAGTCCACAGAAGTCATGTTTAGTTCACATTCTGTCAATAATTATAAGAGTAATATCCTAACCTGGCATGTTCACATACTATATCATTCCAAAGATTTACCTCCGACTATCTTAGTCCATAGCATTGACAGGCTGTAGGAAGGCAGAGGTCTTCTTGACGAAGCATCTGTACTGTATTTTTCCATAAAATATCACAATTACTTTGGAGAGGTCCTATTAAAACAATGAGTAGTTTCTCAGATCTGTGCTACAGTATTTAAGATGTGTGAAGTTATTCCTACTCTCGATTTTCTATAGGGTATCTGCAAAACAATGACGAAGTGTTAGAGGTTGAGGTGTTAGGTCAAGGAGATGAAAGCAAAACTCCCAGGGAATCTATTTTTCTTCAGATTGGAAAGGAAAACCAGTGTTTTCTTCACATGCTTTCTGGGAAGGATATCTGCTGAACAGGGTATCTTATGGACACCTATCTATATAAACCTGTTTGATTAGGACTCAGACCAGATTTTCTATATGTGCACAATCCACAGAATGCCCCTATGAGAGTTACTGAAACCTAATGTAGCATATGAGAGAGAGCTTAAATATGTTCTCCAATGAACTGAATTCATTTTTGCATTTGATAAAGACATCCTAGAACAAATATATATTTTTTCTAAAATACAGACAACTCAAAAGACCTGTTTCTAAACAGTAAATTCATAGAAATATTTACCAAAATCTACAATTTTTTTCTTGACATGGAAACCCAGTGGTTTTTATCTGATAGAATTTTAAAAATAAATGTTTAAAATTATTATGTGGGGAAAAAATATTTTTTATAAATTAAAATCCTTCTTCCAATTTGCTATTGCAATGACTCAAATCTCCCAATCCATTGCATTTTAGACAAGACACTTTGCACCCTTTAGGTGCCAGCTAGAGGCCAACTCCTTGTCAGTGCTTGGAGTGCTGCTACCAGAGCTCCCAGGTCTGATCAGCACTGGATTGCTTTCCTTCACCATCATTCCTGGAGCAACAAATATCTTCAGGTAATCACCTTTGCAAAAAGCACTTTTGTGGATGATTTGTCGTGTATTCGGGAATGGAAATCTATGTTTTTATCATAATTTTTTTCCTGAGAGCTCTATTAAATTCTTCCTTGCTGAGAAATGCAGAGGATTTGAACTTCAAAACACTTAAAAATGTAATATAATAAAAAATAGCATGCCTTTTTTTTCCTTTCAGAATGACAAATTTTACTTACTCTTAGCTGAAGAGTGAAAAGGAGCATTTCCCCCTGCTATAAAAAACTTTTCTTCATTTGTAAACCTTCAACTACCAGACTGTGAAGAACCTCAGCTAAGACTGCATTTGGTATGAAGATGCAGACTTACTTTGGATTTGAAACCTGAATCTACTTTTGATCAAAGATTATACACAGAGACATTAAAAATTGCAAATGCCAGTTGCATGATCTAAGTAATATTGGCAGGATGTAGCTTGGCTCAGATGAGGGCCCCTTCTCTCCACAGACAGAGAATAAGGCACTGGTGGTAGTGACCCATAGGATCGTTTCCTAGTTAGGTGAGTTGGACTCTCTTGGCTTGCTGACATCAGCTAAAATCTTAACTTCATCTTCACAACCTCATTTTAAGGCCTATCATGGAACAAGAGACTACAGCTGAGAATGAGTTGTGGTGTATCCTGTTTCCATGCATTTAGCTTCTTTCTGATGGGGTCTCTTGATGCATCCAGGATGCAAGGAGGTGTGCTGGAAGATGCCTCTGTAACTTGCGCAATTTGTGAGCTTAGTGTTATGAAGTATTGTGCCTTGGGCTTTCTTCTGCAGATTTTTGAGGGAAAAGAGCATCTCACACAAATTACTAAAGCATCCCTTATGATGAACGCTCACTACACTTTTGGAACCTATGCTTAGCTACATCCTCTGTGTGAGTGCTTCAAGCACCTTCAAGTTTCGGGTGAATGCTAAGACTAATTAAAGATAGTTATCTTGGTGCTCTGCCTCTTGAGTGAAGTACAGTAGAATTTATCTTTGTATGAGCTTTCCAGTAGAGCTGGGTTGTTAGATTTCAGTCATGAGTGGCTAGCAGCTACGAGGTTTTTCTCTGAGCAGAGACTGTCAGTCACACCAGATTTTATTGGTTTTGTGATACGGATAAGCATCCAAAAAGTAACAGGCTGAGACCAATAAACTAATTTCATTTTTAATCTGTGGCAGATTTGAACGTGGCTTTTATATTGAAATACCAGGGCTCAAACCAGCTGGTTTCACCACATTCTTGGTGCTGCCCCCTCCTTTAACCCACAGTAGCAGAATCACACGCAACAATTTATGAGCTCGCGTTTGCCTGAGAGCTTGTGTGTCTTTGCTTACTGTGCATTTCTATCTATGAAATAATTAGATAAATATGCTTAAATGAGTCAGTGATTATTGTATTGCAAAGCAGATCTGAGTCCAACAATAAAATGTAACGCATCCATATTGGGATGGGGGGAAGTAACAAAAAAAAAACCCCAACCAACGAAACTTTAACATTTTCAAATGCCAGAAAAAATAGCTTTCATGTACTTTAAATAAAAGAAAGGTAAGACATGTTTGGGAATAAAGCCGTAGCCATCAAATTCACTTTTCAAGTATACTCTGTTACAACAGCCTGATTCCTTTCATGATTGTATCCATCATGCTGTCAAAAAAAGAAATCTTATCTTCACTCATTACTAAATATACAAAGAGCTGGGATTTCCACTTGGCAAATGCTCCTGTTTACCTGAAGGCTCGATTTTGCCTGCACTTTGATAAAGTTCATTTGCAGAGAGAGACTAAACTTTTTAATCCTTAAACTACTTGAGTTTGTAAACCAACTGCTGCTCTGAAGTAAGTAGCGTGAGCACAAAGTTGCTGTTTTCTTTAGGAAAATTAAAGATTTTATTATGGAAGAAAGCCAAAGGGCCCATCTGGATCCGTCCTGTCTGAGCTGTGAGTTATAGCTCCTGTTTACAACCGCTCCACAAGAAGTTGTCTAGGTGAGGATGCTTTCAGTAGTCATCTTCAGCCGTGTCTTTGCAAATTTTTTGTCTTCAGGAAAGGTCTATCAATAATGGAGACCATCTCCTGGCATCTGTCATCTCTAGAATGTTTAGACTTTTTCAACACTCTCTTTCATCACTGAAACTCTACAATGAAGGCATCAGAAGAAGCTGCCAGTTTAAAAGACGCAGAATCAGGCTCCTCATATACCATATGTGCGTTTTCCTTAGTAAAAAATGTGAACAACCCTCCTTGAGCATCTTGATGCAGATGAACTTCCTGAATCTAGGTATTCCTTGGAGTTCCCTCGATTGCTTTTCATTCTGTTGCATCCTTTTAAAACTAAATGAAGATTTATTACTGTTGTTGTTATTATTATTATTTATATTATAATTACAACAATAATGACAGAGGAACCTTGACAGGCTTGAGAGGTGGGCCTGTGCAAACTGCATGAAGTTCAACATGGCCAAGTGCAAGGTCCTGCACACAGGTCAGGCCATTCCAAGCACAACTACAGGCTGGGTGGAAAATGGATTGAGAGCAACCCTGAGGGGAAGGAGTTGGGAGCGTTGGTGGATGAAAAATTGGACCTGACCCAGAAATGTGCACTTGAAGCCCAGAAAACCAAATGTGTCCTGGGCTGCATCATATCAGTGTGACCAGCAGGTTGAGGGAAGGGATTCTACCCCTCTACTCTGCTCTCATGAGACCCCTCTGCAGTGCTGTGTCCAGCTCTGGGGTCCCCAGTACAAGACAGACATTGAGCTGTTGGAGTGAGTCCAGAAGAGGCCACAAAGATGATCAGAGGCCTGAAGTACCTCTCCTACGAAGACAGGCTGAGAGAGTTGGGCTTGTTCAGTCTGGAGAAGGTAAAGCTCTGGGGTGACTATAGCAGCCTGCCGGTACGTAAAGGGGCTACAGGAAAGATGAAGGACCGGTTTCAAGGGCAGAGAGTGACAGGGCAAGGGGGGAATGGCTTTAAACTAAAAAGGGTAATTTTACGTTAGGTATAAGGAAGAAATTCTTCCTTGTGAGGGTGGTGAGGCCCTGGCATAGGCTACCCAGAGAAGCTGGGGCTGCCCCTCCCCTCCCTGGCAGTGTTTAAGACCAGGTTGGATAGGGTGTTGGGTAACCTGGGCTAGTGGGACTAGATGGGTTTTGAGTTCCTTTCCAAGGCAAATCAGTCTGTGGTTCAGTGATACTATAAACCATCAATGAAATCATGGTCCTTTTTTTTCTTTTTTTTTTTTTTTTTAGCTATGTTTAACTGGGAAGTCACAAACCACTCTCTGCCTTGTTATTTAAACAAATACAACAGGGAAAGGGTGTTACTGTAACTCAAGTGTAGAAGTTATTTGCGGAGTGGTTGAAGTGACAATATTCCCTTTCATTTGAGACTTTAATATCCACTTTAGTGGTCACTGCTGTTGTCTCTGTCTCAGGTTGACAGAGCTCTGTGGCCTGTACATATCTCTATATTTCTACAATCTTTACTGTAGATAATTGTTTAGTCTGAAACATGTCCTCTTTGATTTTCAGTCTTAGAGCTATTTGGATTTTTTTTAATGTATCTTATTTTTCATTTTATTATTGTCTAGTTTCCTACAGAATTCAGTCCATAAACTTCACTTTGGAGCTACCAACAACTAAGCAAGCTGGTCCTTAGTTGTCTGACATGACATTGTCCCAGCAGCTGCTGGCACTGAGGGCAGTGCTAAAATTCACCTGTATTCAAAAGGAAGAGTTACACCAACAACGATAAAAAATTTCCAACAATTCTTCTATTTAATGCTTCTTTTTTGTCCTCAGTATTAGCTTTTATTTTATAGTATATACCCTCTGTAAAATTCAGTTTCATTCATTTCATGTTCTTAAGAAGTTAATCCCAGGTCTGGAGCACTCTTTAATGACCATCTTTCCAAGCAGGAACACACTGACTAATTCAATCACCTTATTCATTTATTCTTTAAGGTCATGGACATATGAGCAACTCTCACCCACATACAAGTTTTGCCTTCCTATCCTGACCTGATTTCACATGGACTTAATCTATAGGCCAGTTCTTTATCAACAGAGTGGCTTACCCTTCAACCAATGCTTACGTATGATGCTATGCTTTTGCATGGTGCTATATCCAAAAGTCAAGAATTCTGGTTTGCTTACACATGATTTCTCTGTAGTTATGTCTACTATCTTTAATTAAACAATAGCTTTCTAGGTGTTCCCCTACAGTGTTCCTGATTAATGTTTCCAGTAACTTCCCAGTTTATGAATCAAACTCTGCAATCTGTTATCATTTCTAGACTATCATTGACTGAAATTCTTTTTTTGTTATAAGACCGAACTTCACAAGACCTAGAAGAGTTGGTGGTGTTACATACACACATACACACAGAGAAAATCTGCAACTCACTCCCAACTCATCCCCAGCTGCTTGGCAAGCAGAGATCACATACCTTTGTCTTCATAATGACATGCAGAACTTTGTGTGGGTGCTGAAAAACCCAGAAAGATTCAAAATGTATGCTCTGTATAGCATATGCAGCATGTCCCCTCTTTGGTTACCCTCAAATATCTGGTTGACTTTCAGTGAAGGGTATTTCTTATAGAAACCCTTGTGGAAAGCTGTCTTTTCCCCACCCCCCATGAGCAGGATATTTCATATGGGACAGAAGGCAGTTAGGATGATAATATTCCGCAAACTGCTTTTAAGAATCCTGACATGAAAGTACTTAACCCAGGCAAGGATTAGAGGGCACCTCTGTGGCACTTGCACAGAAAATTGCATCATTCTGCTTGAAAGTCAGGGTGGTTTTTTGGCAGGTGCAATGGTGCAATCAGATGGTGTTCACATTCAAAGGCGCCCCAGTATTTCCAGGTATTTCCTGGAGTAGTGCACTTCTGTCCTTTCCCCACCCCGTGACCCAGAGTGGGTATTGCACACTCCTGGGTCCTGCTCCTACCTGCCCTGTTGAAGGTTTCAATGAGGAAATTGCCATTACGTAGTTGAGTTGAGAGCTGTTTTTTCTCTGAATGGAATGATACTAAGAGTGGCACAATTTTCTCCAAGATTCAGTAACTTGTTTTTTCTTGTGGGTCTCCTAGCAGAGGTGAGATCAAATGTCTGAATGGTCCTCAGTGGCAGAACTTGGCCTGAATCTTTCCCACCATAAAGCATAATGAGAAGTTCATCCACTTTCCACAACAGGATGAAAACAAGACTCAGCAGAATTTTCACAAAAGAAGACAGAAAAGCATTCTGGGCAGCAGCCTGAGCTTGCACTTGGGATGCAGAAGGCCGCAGGAAGGTGTTGCCTTGTTGCTGGACAGCAGAGGCCGAGGAGTGGGTTTTCTGTGTGTCCTCACCACTGAGCTGTTTGGGGAGTGAATTTTCTTTCTTTCCTGTGAGAACTTGATCATTTGTATTAATAATTTATCACCATAGGGACAGTATCCCACATTTTTTTCTTTATAATCCCTCATTATGTCTTAGCCATTAGGTTATTAAGGCTTTTCCTCTCCCTTTCTCACACACACGCATACCATACACACACATACATACATGTATTTTATTTTGATCAGAACCTTTGTACTTGCTTCATCACTAAATGAGGACGCTGTAATTTCATTTATTTTATTTATTTATTTGCTTGTTTGTTTGTTTATCTTTTCCAAGGGCAATTTTTGCCTAACTGGAGGTTTCCAATGGCAAAATATTTTGATCAAAACCCTTTTTGAATATGAGTAGTTTTATGCAGTCAGAAAAGAGGAGCAATGCTGTGTTGTGTGACCTATCCCACCCTTGTAATTCGTATTTTCAAAGTAGAAAGCAAAGTCAAGGAGCAGCGTGCAATGAGGAGGGATATAAGTGTGCATATATATGGTATACTAGTAAGATTCTCTGACATTTTGATGGCTTGTTTCTCCACAAATTTTTATTATATTTCTGTGTTTTTTCCTTGGGAGTGAAAAACAAGTAGCTTGCTGCCATTCTGACTGCCTCGTGCAGATGATGTGTCCTCCTCTCTTTGCTGATTCTTTGGGTGAAATACTGCTCTTTGAAATTAATTGGTTTGTTTTGTTTTCTTTGCCACGGTCTTTAATGGGCCCGAATATTTCACCTATACTCTTTAGTCTTGCAAGATCCTCAGGGTAAACCAAATCTTGGTACATCTATTCCCATTGAGTAACATACTCCTTGAGGAATCCCATTGGCTTCTGTGAGACTATTTGGGACTATCCAATGGGAGGAAAAGTACATGAGTCTGGCCCCAAGGTACTTACACACCCCCTTGCTCAATGGCACCTCAGTTTCGGTCAGTGCCTTTGGGTGCTGCTGCATTGCAGCCTTTAATAATCAGTTTGTTTCAATTCTCAGAGTGAAATTTTTATGAATAGTCTATTAGGTATGTGTAGAAACCCAATATGTGAAAGTGAGAAGATATTCAAGAAAATGTTTTCCAACAGACACTTCACAGAAGAAAGGATGAACTCATCCCAGTAACTATTTGCTTAGTTCCTGGAGCTTTATGCTTCTACATCAGTGATTCAAAGGTTGTCTGAACTTGTAATGGACTCAAATGTTCTGTATATTCATCCAAGAGTTCTTTTCTGTCACAGACATATGTGGGTATCCTACTGTTTGCTTTGTGATGGTGCTGGGCTCATCCTTCACAGAAGGCTTCTCTCAAGACTGAGAAGTCAGATGACAAGGGATTAATCCCACCTAAATTTATCCCTTGGTACTTAGTTATGTAATCTAAACAGGTTGTTTAGTGTCCCCCTGTTGACAGTGAAAAGAGAGTGCAATGACGGCAATGAGGTGTTTATGTCTCTCTACAGTGACTATAGATGGAGCCCAAAGAACTAGTTTGGAGTGAGGTCTAACTTCTCATGGGTTACAGCTAGAGATAAGCGGATTCCACCCTTAATTTCGAAAGGTCTCATCTTCTTCCATCAGTGATTTGGGAGAAATATAATATCCACATATACACGCAAGAAGTGTCTACACTAAAGGAAAATATAAATTTGTTGTAAATCTTGACCTAGGCTGAGGGCATCTCAGTGGAAAGAAGAAAGGAGCCAGTCTCTGGGCTCACTAGGGGGAGCTAGGAAGAAACCTGTTAGTTTCACTGAGATAATGAAATTTCTGCTGGAGCACTGTTAAAGAGAAGGCAGTTGTTACGGAGAGTCCTCTCAAGTCTCTTCCATGCCAGTTCATGGACACAGTGCTGGCTTTGTACTTAATTTTCCACATGGATTATAAATTCTTGTCCTTTTGATCTTAAGTACAGATTTTGGCCACCTTTTCCGGACAAGACTTGTGTCGAGGAAAACGTGGTACAGGTTAAGCATGTATTTGTCTTCAGAGAAACAGCAACAAAAAAGACAACAGTAAATCTATCTGTCTGTATGACTACATTTCTGTCGTGGAAAGACTTTGGACACAAGATCACTGAAGTATCTCTAGGGGTCTAGGACATACTAAGCATGCATGTGTACATATGTCTATAGATACACACATGGCCTGTATCAAGATTCATATTTCTTATGGTGTATCAATAGCAAAAGGCTGACTTTCTCATTTCTTTCTAAATCATCCAGGCCAACTCATGCTTTGAACTAACGGTATGCCAGATCTACAGTGCTTTCCATGTTGGTGGAATGAGACAAGACAGAAATCTTGCTCCTGAGATCACTGTTTTAGCAGCCTGTGCTCTGGATTGCTGAACTCAGATGAGCATGAACTTTTTATGGGAGCAGACCCAGCTCTGCTGGATCTATCTGGTTGCCGTGAAAGTGCATGTCTGCCTGCAAAATTGATATCCCAAAGCATTCTATTTTTATGCTGCGAGTTGCTGTGTTGAGATCTGAAATGCTCAGAATTATTTTTATTGGACAAACACAAGTACTGAAATCATGAGGTTCTGGCAGGCTCCAAGCTCTGCCAGCTTAATGCTTATTTGTGCTTGGCACACAAACCAGTTTTGAATATTTTAGCTTTTCTCTGCTGGTCTCTGCTTCAATGGGGACAATTCTTAGTGACTTTAATCAAAAGGTAGGAAACATGCAAGCACTACTGGGAGATTTTTAGCTGAATCAAATAGACCCTTCTCCGATTGATTTTAATGGCAAAAAGGCAAATTTAATTTTGCACAGAAACTTGTGTTATTGGGTGCAGCCTGTTAGCCAGATGAATTACCTGGTGTGCTGTGTGTCACTGCGTGGCTGAGTGATCCCAATTTATATCCAGAGCTGGCTGGGGAGCCGAAACCCCGCTCCCTGTGATTCAACGTAAAAGCCCAGATAATTCCACTGTTTTGAAGGAAGTTGTGTTCTGTTGACCTTGGACCTTCAGTTCCCTTCCTGAAAAATACAGGCTCAGCAAGGTAGGTTTAGTATTTGCTTCGTGCGATGAGAAAGGGGGGGGTAAGGAAGGAAAGGAAAACCTGGATCATCTCCAGCTGTAAAAGAGCTTCAGGTAGATCATTGCCAGGTTCTTTTCTGCAGATAAGCTTAAATAAGTGTTACACCCAGGAAATGCTACTGTGACCTGCAAATGCCACAGTGTGACGGAGCCCCATAAAAGAGGTACAAATGAGAGGGAAAACAGAGAGAAAGATTGTGATCTGCAGTAGACCAGTTCCTCTCTTTTCTTCACAACATGGATACAAGTTTGGATTGATTCTACCAACATTACTGCAAGATTGCAACAGGACTGCTGAGCCAGGGCTGTGTTATAAAGACAAAGTAATACATCCTTTTAGGAGCTGCTCTTGCAAAATGTGTTTTTTATATTTCTTTTTTTCTTTTCCTGATGTGTACCTCTGCCTCCTGATTATTATTCTTGTTTGTCTGTGTGTGTGTCTGACACAGAAGGGTAGTTGCATAAAATGCAAACTGAAACCACAGCCTCAGTGAGGATTCGAGCAGCTCGGTGAGCTCATCGTGGCTCAGCAGTCAGGCAGAGCTACAGATTGTAATTTACAGCGGAGTCCAAGCTCTGAGCAGCAGATTCAATTTTATAAGTGCCTTTCTAGTTCAGCCTAGGTAAGAGTCTCTGAAACAGACATCCTCTACATGTCCTATAAATAGTGAGTGGTTAAATGTGTCATTCGGCTCCCTCAGTACACATCATTGATTGCGATGCAAAGCACATACTCGTGAATAGCCAGTCTCACCCCCCTCATCAGGTACTGGGGTATTTATTTATCCCTTATTGTTATTACAGGCAAATAAGAGGTTTGACCTGGTGTACCAGAGAGGTGGAAGGCTGATTATTGCATTTCCCCAGCTGTTGCATTGCTGTGTTTTATAATATGTTTATAAATCATCAGCGTACTGGCATATTATTATAGCTGGAAAATTATATCTTCAAGGAAATATATTTTTATTTACTAAAAAGGAATACAAATAGCTAACTATCTTATCAGAAAGCCTGTCTTAAGTCCAAGAACAAGGTCCACCCAGATACTGATGAATATCAACAGTATTGATTTTATTACTCATACTTTATAAATGACATTGGTATTCCTGAAGACTGCAAACATTTGCTTTGTTGTGCTATTGTTTCGGTCGCAGTGTAAATCTCTCACTTTTGATATACACACAGCAATTATTGTTCTGGTCATTGTTTCGTGACTGGAGGCATTTCAATGATGATTTACAGGGTTATATATAGGTGGACTATAAACTTCTGATTGCAATTAAAAACTAGTTAAATGAAAACTTTCAGCTTGAAGGCAGTGTCTGTTTATCACGGTAAGATATGAAGTACTAAAATGTGGTATTTTGGAAAAAAAAATCAATACATAGCTGGTTTTAGTTTTCTCAAGGCAAAGGAAACTTCCAGAAATCAGTGTTTTCTGCAGAGTTTCCAGAAAATTTTGGAATCTGGTGGATAATTTAGAAACATGCTACCCTACCACTCTTGAACAGCTAGAGATTTCTGTTTTCACTATTCATAAGCCCAGTGTGTGCCCAGCCCAGAGAAAGAGACCTTCTTGTCATGTTTTGTCAGAACAACCGTGGACCAACAGACAAAGCTGGGTGCTCCTGTGCGCTCCTCACTGAAGATGTCAAGTAAATTCTGTAAGTCCTCATGAAGAGAGAAAATATGTGGTATTGCAATTAAAGAGTCTCTTTCCATTTTGGGGTTCTCCAAGCTAGTTTCCTCAAACATTGTATTTCCATTTCTGTCAGCTAGTAGCATATCCCAGTATGGCTTCGGCCAGAGTTTTTACTGCCTACATGTGAAAAATGTTACCTCCAAAATCATAGAATCATAGAATGTGTAAGGTTGGAGGGAACATTTACAGGTCACCTAGTCCAACCTCTCTGCAGTAAGCAAGAACATCTTCACTAGATCAGGTCGCTCAGAGCCCCATCAAGCCTGACCTTGAATGTCTTCAGGGATGGGGCTTCCACTATGTCTGTGGGCAACCTGTGCCAGTGATCTACCACTCTACTACTGAAGAACAGAGTCACAGGGCTCTGTCACCCTCAGAGTGAAAAAGTTTTTCCTTATACTGAGTTGGAACTTCCTGTGTTCCAGTTTGTGCCAATTGCCCCTTCTACTGCTGTTGGGCACCACTGAGAAGAGTCTTCCCCCATCCTCTTGACATCTGCCCTTTAGATACTAGTAAGCATTTATGAGAACCTTTCTCAGACTTCTCCAGGCTAAACAGAACGGAATCAGAAATCCAGCTCTATTGCCACCAAAGACTTTTGTCACTAGTGGCAGGGTTAAAGGTGATAGGGATAGTTATGCAGGTTGAATTTGAATTTTGCTTGAAGTTTTTTGGGTGTACCATCTATGCGTTGCCAGAAGCACTGTCGCTATCCAACCCCATCTTGTTTGCTCAGCCTTTTTCTAGCCTTGTTGCCCAGGGGGCTAAAGTTTTGGCCCTGGCATTTACAGAGTTTGTGAAAAGTTATTGCAGGGGCACATGGATATTTCTGATCTGGAAACAGATCAAAAAGGCATAGAGAGGATGTGCTTTCCCATGAGCTGTCTACTGCTTAAGTCTCATAATTTACCCACATTTTGTTTTTCAACAGGGATTTCACACAGGTCAGTGTAATTTGGTATATGCGTGCCGAATACTGATGTCCTGTCTAAACAGTGTATATGATAGAGCTGTGTCTCTTTTCTCTCTTTCCATTTTTAGACCACTAGAAGAAGTTGAATATAGAATTATAGAATCATAGAATCATAGAATCGTAGGGGTTGGAAGGGACCTCAAGAGATCATTGGGTCCAACCCCCCTGCCAAAGCAGGCTCCCTAGGACATATCACTCA
>VZTU01031513.1:0-109009 GCA_013400835.1 Zapornia atra | reverse complement strand
TCCTTTGACCTGCTGGCTACACTCCTCCAGATGCACCCCAGGATCCCATTGGGTCTCCTAGCCACCATGGCACACTGCTGGCTCATGGCCCAAATCCCCAAATACATACATCCTCTTTTGCTTTATTTACTGTGTAAGCAAACAACAGACAAGAAATTGTGCTTTTAAAGGTGCATCCCTTACTCTAATATAGATGCTATATTAAGTCTTCCCTGTAGTACATTTATATTATCCATTCTCAAAGGTCTTTTTAACCTCTAGATGAATAGGCTTGCAAAGGCAAGGTTATATGATGTTTATGCCTGTTTAGCTCCTCTGTACCTCGGCAACTTTTGCTCCTTTTTGGGAAGCTTCCAAAGAACAAAATTTGACAGTTGTTGGCATCTCCTATCCACTTTGTCTGGACTATGTCTAGCACTGGACATGGGCTTGAGAGGGAATGTTGGGAGGTGATTACAAGATGTAAGAAGACATTTTTCTCTGGCTTGGGTTGATAATAATGCACTTGTGATAATGAATCCCATCCGACTGAATGCAAATACTTTGAAATTAACATTTTTAAAAATTTGCTTTTACTTTTGGAGAATACTGTTTCACATAATTCTGGTACTTACTTCATATGCCTAAGGGACTCAAATCAACTGGGGTGTACTTGGATACTGACCATTTACTGACGAGCGTTTAAAAGCTTGCACAGTCTTGTGCACATGCAGAAACATGAATTTCCTTGAGGACATCATCATTACCTATCACTAGCACACAACTGACAGTCCTACCACCTCAGCTTTATCCCTATTGTTTTCTCTACCCTGGCAGGCCATTTTGGTGATCAAACAGTTGATTTTCTCTTTTTTCCCCTTCTGACCACCGCTGAGCCAGGAAGGATACATGGCTGCTGCAGTCTCCTTAGGGAGAAGTTCCACGGAGCATATGTGGACTGTGCTAAGGCTTCCAGTTTGAAGTTGTTTGAGCCTCATACCCATCTGCAGAGCTGTGGCTTTGTTCTTCTGATATCTTTCTTTCTAAATTCCTGCCGCCTCCAGAAAATTCAGCATGGGTTCTTCTGAGTGACCTGTTTCACAGGGCCAGAGGATCAATGCCAGGTTGTGAAGAGCTCCATTACATTGCAATTTAAGTAACTTTATTGTTAAATTATCAGTTGCGTTTGAAAGTAGTTAAAATCAAAGCACCTAAGGGAAAGGAAGTCAAGAGTTAGCAGATGGTTACAGGCAGGATATACTTGGAGGTAATACTTCTGAACCCCTTGTTCCTTTTTGGGGGCCTTTTTTGCCACATTGTTATTTCTGCTTTGTACTCCTGTAACTCCTGTAAAAGTGAAGCTCTTTCAATTACTTTGCTATGATGGGAGAGAGCCATCGAGATGAACTGCGGGGTTCTTCACAGGTTTTAAATATAAGAGATAAAAGCCTCCTAAGTTGTAGGGCAGCTTGATGTTACCAACCATCAGGATTTTTACCAAGTCTCCTAGCCCCACTGGGATCAAACCATTGGAACATGGATTTGATGGTGTTTTGATTATCAGCTATGGGAGTCACCTAAGTGAGAACTTCATTTTTTCCTTCCTCATGAGGGAGGCATACAATTTGATGATGCAAAGGGAAACATGGTTGGAGCCAAACATACCAGTACAATCATCAGATTGAAAAAAAAAACTAAACCCAAACCCATTTTCTTAACCTCAAACCTTGAGGTTTGCAAGCCAGAGTTACGTTCTCTGTAGCCTGACTGGTGATTTTTAAACTCTAACAGCTGCTGATACAGTAAGACAGTTCCACAAAGGGTAGTTATGAAACCTAACATCAGAGGGCAAGCTACCCCAGCTTGGGGTCTGTGAATGTTGGGCAACCACCTTAAGACTTTGCAGTGACATCGAAGTGCAGGGCATCAAATATGGGGCCATCACACCCTTAGACCCAGTGGCAAACAAGAATGTGGCCAGTTCTCAGATGCTGAGGATTAACCCTGTGTTAATTGTTAACCCGGTACTAGGACCATATATCTCCTCTCGATCTACCAAGGGATGAATTGGTGGTGTTACAGCTCTGCATCTGTACTGCTGTTTCTGTGGGACTGTCGTGCAGGCTTAGGCTGCTTTGTAACAGGCATCTTTAGGATGGCTTGAGAAATAGTCTTCGATGGTTATTTGTGATGTGTTTGTACAACTCAGGCCATTTGCAAAATGCAATTTGTCTGGTGTTCTTCCTCTTTTGCCCCAGCGTAAATGCAATAGATCCTTCTGACTCCATGGCAGTGAATCTCTCTGCTGCAGCTGCTCCGTTTAGAATGTCTTGATGTAATGAATTGTCACTGTCTTCTGGATTTTTAGTAACAAATACTGTGAACCGACATGCTAAATGAAGAATTAGATGAGACCTGCTATACAGGTACAAGAAGCTGAAAATCCCTCTCTGCTGTGGCTATAAATGCACCTCAACTTTTCTCAAATACTTGCTACATGATGCTGTTTTGCGATTAGTCACAGGCTCCTGTATAGGCCAGCACAAGAGAAGCCGATGTAGCTAATGAATTAGGTAATAAATAGCTACAAAAGAATAATCTTAATAAAAATGCTAAAAGAGCAATATTGTAAGGAAAGTCTGTCTACATGAATCAAATAGGAAATAATCTTGGAAAAATCTGAAAATGAGTACAAGCGCTACTGACTGTTACTCAGAGCAAAGAATTATTGATCCTTGCCTGCTTCTATTGATTTTATGTCACTTCTGTGATTTAATCATGTTTTCCTTGTTATCTCTTTGCAGTCTTTCTTCTATTGTCTGGTATGAAATCTCAGCCAAGGCCTTTCAGCCTGTGGTGGTGGATCAAAATAACTTTGCCTTCCATTTGCATTGTTTTAAAGAAATGATTAAATAATCAAGCTGAGGTGATCCTTGGACGGGGTTGCATGGTAGAAATGCCTCTCTGAAGAATGAAAACACCTCTTTCTTTTCCTTTGTTGGGGACTCAGAAAGGTTGTGAATCGCTTCTGCAGGCAATCCAGCATGCAAACCTCTGCAAAAGTGCCTAATGCTTTGCTTATGCACTAATCCATCTACTTGCTTCTTTTTAAAACACTCCAATGGTGTTAGAGCTTCTGGCTGCTGGAGTCTATGGGAACAGATTTACATGTGGGAGAGGTAAAACTTGCATTTCATTTAAGCAGTGTGGCCGCTGCCAAGTAAACTTCTCTCCAAGACAGCACCCTGCTTTTTCTGCAGGCAGTGTTTGAGTTTCACTTTCCAGAAAAAGGCTGCAATGAAGAGCAGGATTTGGCCTAATTCTTGATGTGTGATTAGAAGCATACACTTTGTGTCTTCAGTATTGGTTTTGAAGGAAAAAAAAAGCTTTAGAAAGGAATATTTATCTGACAGAACAAATAGAAGATATATATTAATGGATCTGGAGAGTGAGATACATATTAATAGGGCAGCATTTAGATATCTACCACAACTCACTGTTTTCAGAATATATTTAGTGCTTTTCACCCCTCCCAGTTTGGACTAAACTATGTTTTGTGCACATAACTGGGCACAACTAGCAAAACACTGTAGTTCCCTCGCATGCACTGGGAATTGTTAACGTTAGATGTTCCTTGCTTTCTGGGTCTATTTCCATAATGGACTAGCTTTTTCACTCGTTGTATTAAGATTCCATTTAGGAAGGGTTCAGAAAGGTTTAATATAGAGTCACTGGATTTATGAGTGTGTTACATACATAATTATTATAGATGGTTATAAGCACATCAAAAGGAAATGTAATAGATGTTTGTAAGCTCTGGTTACATGAAACCTGTTGGACTCTAACAATTGAATCACCATTTATTAAATGTACCTTAATAATCGATCATAGCCTTATTATAGCTTTTAACATAATGCTCAATTATTTATTTTTCCATTTGAATCTGGACTTTTTAACCTAATATGCGCAGGGCATAGTAAATTCCACACTGGGAAAAGGCTCCATTGCCAGTGGATGGGAATTACAGAACATTATGCAGGTTTGCACAACCCACAGGTCTAATCCTTGCAAATATATATATCTCTGTGTGTGCGTGTGTGTGTGTGTATGCATGCTTCTCCTGCTCTTGTTTAAGCCTCTTAATGAGGCTGTGTTACACTGTAAGTTGTATGAAGAAGAGAAACATGTTTTCCCAGATTAATTCTTTGTAGACCATAATGTTACATGAATCCATTGGACCTTTTGGTATACAATAGACCACACAAACCTTTTAGATCTCTTTGCATCTTTGACCTGGAGTAGAAAGGATACAGTCATGTGCTTTGGAGACCACTAAACTTCTGCCCATTTTGATGGCCAGAAGGCTGGTCTTATGCTATCTGGTGACCCAGTTGGCTTTCCAATGAACATCTGTGGCAGACAAAAGGTCAAATTGGAGGCAGAAATCAGTGGGTGGAGAAAAAAACAACGCATACAAATGCCACTGTGCTACTTGTTGCCCTATGACAAAGATGGTGTGGGAGGATGGAGGGGAAATGCAAGTGAGACCTTCCCTGGGTACTCACAAGTTGTTCTTTGCAGCAGCCAGTGTAACTTTTGTGTTCTGGTTTACAGCATGTGCTTGAAGCCTTCAAATATAAATAGTTGCGAGTGACTCATTCAAAGTAATTCTTCAGCTATGTCAGTGGGACGCAAGGGTGGCCTTGTGGGTAAAGACATGGCTTTCAGGCAGGAAGTGCAGATTTTATTCTTGCCACTTGCCACTAGATAAGTCATAAGGAATTTCTTTAATCTTTCCATTTGTCATTTTGTGAAAAAGAGAGAGAAAAAAATGTTACTCCTTTCAGAGCAGTATTGTGAATTCATCTAGGGTCAGCAAAGCATCCATTTGTTCTGTCATGACTGGCAACAACTGCCAGGGCTCTGCTGCTTACTTTGCTTATGTCAGAGTCCTGGAAAGCTAGTCTGGTTGTGGCTGCTGCTGCTGCTGGCAGGACTGGGGCTTGGGCCAGAGCAGTTTTCCTTTTGGGAAAGGGGGAGATCACACTCAGAAAGCTGAAGACACCATTTCTCCAACTCCTTCCACCATTTCAGATCAACAAATACATGTCACCTCCCATTTGTGGTACATCCATATCTTCTCTATCATTATTTCCCATGCAAAAGCATTCCTGCCTCCTTCATGCTCCTGCCCCTCATCTTTTGTCCAGCAATATCTGATTTTACAGATGGTGATGAGAAGCCTTGGGTGAATTTGTGTCAAACTCTTTTGTAAGTGTCAACTCTTGAGACCTTAGACTTGCTGGGTACTTTAGGGATAGTTGTGTTCCAGAAAAGCAGATACAGTATGAGGCTATCCAGTACGGACGCGAGCTATGGACTATACCTCTCATAGCAAGCATGTCTGGAAAAGTGTAAATTAAATAACACTGTAGAACTGTTCAGCTTTGGTTGGGAAAAGGTGCTTCATTTGTTAGGACATTACAGCTGCTTATTATATGTGTCTGTGATTAACAATTGTAGAGACCACGGGACAGTGTTTGCTTTTAAACCTCAATCTCCTTCTCAGGAGAAGAACATGGTCACTCAATGTTGAAGTTAGAAGGGTTTGCCCTCAGTCTTCACTCCTTTTTGTATTTCAAAGCCTGCAGAGCTTGGTCCTGAGCATATGCAAGAGCATACCTTCTGCAAGATGATTACATAGTGAAACCTGAAACAAATGTTTTGAAATCAAATCAGCAACTGCACCCTTGTTTATTTGCTTTAAGAACGTGGAGCTGACAAAAAATGCTTTATTCACAGCATTTTAGGCACTGTCAGGTTTTGGTGGAATGTAGAGAATAATACCAGTTGATTTAATTTGCACTTAATTCAAGCTGAGACTCCCTTAATACTTAAATTCACTTTCCTTTGAGCACATAAAGAGTGTCCCCTGCATGTCTCCTCACCATATGCCTCACTACTTCTGAATGATATAATTCTGAACTGGGAGTCACGTAAGCAGAGAACCGATGGAAAGCTTTGCCCTGTTCCAAAGCAGGGCTTAACCTCCCTCTTGTTCCTTGCGTGTTTGATATCAGATTTTTCAGATGGAGCATTTCAATAGCAACACACACAGATTACTCCCATATAGTCTACAAATAGGTTATTGACAGTGGTAACAGATAAAGAAGGGCAAATATTTTTGTAGTGCAATAGAGAGTGCAGGTCTATTGTAGGGCTGAAGTCCTCTCATGCAGAGGAAAATCTTGATATATAGTGAACAAGCCTCACAGTGCATGTATCTAGCTGCCTTCCCTAAAAGGCTCCCGATTTGATGTAATGTCTATATAGTTGCTATTCTTTGCAAGTTCACTTCAACAGCTACATCCTGATATCGAGCTTTGTTATATTATATGGCCACGCTAACGCTTACACGTTTGTTCTTGCTGATGAACATCTCCTAATATTGAGTTATGTATCGGGTTATTGCAGGAAATCTGAGTGAAGATGTACTATTTCACATGCTTACCTTAAGAGGAAAGAACTGCTAATATCATGAATAATTTCTCACAATAGAGATCCAAGCTGTCAGCTCCAACTATAATATCTGGGCCCCAAGGGAACTCAGGTTTTCATGTGGAGGTGTACAGATCCAAAGGAAAATTTGGCAGCGTTATCTTGACAGTGGCGGAGAGTTCTACTTCCTTACTCCAGAGTTCCGTTAAATACATCAATAGATACACTGTATTATGAATTTTTAAGCACCTCTCTAGAGACAGTACTTAATACAGAATATTTGAGGACTCAGCCACTGCAGGGTTTGTTCGGTGCCTTAGAAATGTTTCTGCTGGGTAAATTTCTGTGGGAGTAGAGTTCGGCCCTTTATTTTAATCTGTCTTCTTTCAAGATGAATGTGTTTGTTCTTAAGGTCCAGGTGACATTGGCAGATTCTTTCAGCATCGCCAGACACCATGGCTGGAAGATACCATAAATTTGTTTTTAAAGCTTAAGATTTTTTTAGTGTTGATCAAGACAAAATGATACATTCTACCATTTTCAGTATCCTTACTGTTTTCCTTAAGAAGGAAAATCCAAGTTACACAAAGAAATCATGTGTCTCTTCAGGAGAAACGAGAAGACTGTGTTCTTAATGAAAACATGAGCACAGAACAAGACCCTGGGACATGGACTCTTTAAGTGTATGAAATATTTTCTGCCATTGTTGCGGACTGGAGATCTCTGAGGTGACTCACAGATGTGAAGAACCCAAAAGTGCCTTCTGCCCCACTTTTTAACAATAGACAGGAGTGCATGATTGAACTTAATGGCTGCATTTGTGCTTAGAGGTTTGGTGTCAACCTTTGAAAGTTTCAGAGACAGGGTGGAAGAGTCCAACAGTGTTCATTTGGCAGTTGATAACTGCAATCATTCCTACCCTGTTTACCAACAAATACATGGAATTTTTGTCATTTAAAGAGTCAGAAATAATTAATAATGTAGAATGTGCTTCAATTGCCCTGACAAAGGTCTTGCTCAGCAACCTGAAGTTCAACATATTCTGGCATCTCAGTAGGGGAAGTGAATTTTTTTAAATGCATGACTTCATAGTAGAAAAAGTCAGCTCCACCGTTAAGCTTAATATATGGCATTAATTATGTCAGAATTCTTTAAAGCCAGAAAATTCTCCCCGGTGTTATGGTTCAATTAGAAGAGCTAGCTTTTAAGGCTGGGTAAAAAGACCATTTCTAAACCAAGTATCTTATTTTGGTATTAGGCATTGCTTTGTTTTCAGCCTCTAGGCCTGCTGCTCGGCTGATGTAAATGTGGTAGATTTTTTCACTTGCTTGTGCCAGCTTATTCTGAAACTAGCTGCTGTATTTAAAAATAAAGTAAAGCACTGATGACTGTTTTTGGTGCGTGTACAGAAAGAATGTGGAAATAAGCAAAGAAAATTAACTTGCAGCTAAATTTATAGAAACTAAAATACACGCAGGGTAGTAAGCAGGAACGCATACCACTTCTGCGAGGAAACAGCTTTGCCCACTGATGTAAAGAATGGTTAAAGAGGCAGTGAGCCTCATTGGAGAGGCCGGCGACCCGATGGCAGACGCTCAGAGGCATCTCACATATCCACATGACATTTCTTGAGCCAGCAAACATGGCAAGGGCAAAACCATGTCTGCAATTTGCAGGTAAATAATGGCTTTATTTAAGCTAATTTATTACTGGAGGTATTTCTCTGTGTCAGTGTAAGCTTTCAAGGTAGGCTTGAACTGCAAAATCAGATACTGCTAGCAGAGCTGGTATGTTAGAACAGAAACTGTGGTGCAGACCCTGCCCACAGTCACTGCAGTCATCTTGTCAGCTCTGTAGAACACTGCTTGTAGGCTGTGCATGCTCGTTGTGAAGAGGCAGCATGAACTTGTACCCAGGTTTGCATATGGTAATAAAATGTTTGACCACTTCCTTGAGTATGCCACCATCCGCTTGACCAAGCAGATGTGTTTGAACCATATATTCCAGCTCTTCTTGCCAATCCAGAAATGCACATCTCTAAAAGGTTTGGAGTTTGTTTGGTTTGGTGGGTTGTTTTTTTTTTTTTGGCTTGGTCTGTCAGAATGTGTTAGATAAGATAGTGCTGGCTGTTTAGAGTCACTTACATGAGACAACCGCACGTGTTTGCTCTCAAATTAAACCTTGTTTCAAAAAGATTTGTAACAGTTGTGATGTTTTTTCTTTCACAACATAAGGAGGCTGCTTCTGTGTTGGAATAAGAAAGATGTCCTATGCAAATAGTGGCTCCTTCATGCAAGGATGAGTAGTCACTTAGGAACAGCGAACAGAAGCTTTCGAAAGAGGAAATACCTACCTCTCATTCATAAAACATTGAAGTTGCCCTAAAATGTAAGATCTGGATTTGCAGGGGAGGGGTTAGGCTCCTAAGCACAATTGATTTAACAGGAAAGAAGTGTTGGTACCTGCACAGATTTAGCATTATGTCTTAAATTAAGCAAAACATGCCTAATTGAAAACAAGCGCCTTGTCCCACTGCAGCCAGTGGGATATAAGCACACGTCTGTGCTAGACAGAGGGAGAGACTGCTGAATTGGTGCCTGAGTGAGGGACAAAACTGGTTTATTTATAAGCACTCTATTTATAGCTTTTGCTGTGTTGGAATACACTAATTCATTTTAAGTGCTCTATCTCTGCGAATGAGCTCATAGCTCTCGAGAAGGTGAAGCGTTCTCTCCATGCTGCCTTGTCTGATGCAGCTCTGCTCTCACTGAACAAGTCTGAGCTCCTCACCATGGCAAACACCGCCTAGGAGGAGATCAGAAAAATAGGCATGGCCCATAACAACCTGCTAAATCAGGAATATACACCGGGAAGGCAACAGTGTGCTTTTTTGCCATTGGAGCGCAGGGTCAGCAGGCAGGACAGAAGTAGCACAGAATCACAGAATCACAAGGTTGGAAAAGACCTTTAAGATCATTGAGTCCAATCGTTCCTGTCCGATGCGAAACCATATCCCTAAGTCCCTTGTCGACCCATCTTTTAAACACATAGCATTGCCGAAGGACTTTGTTGAAGAGACATTGATGCAAGGGGAGCAGTGCATGGTGCAGGACCTGTTGATGAGGATGCACCAGCAGGCCGGAGGGTTGGAGCGAGCTCAGATACACAACACAGTGCAGATAATGGAGGCTATCACCTTGCCTTGATTTGGTGGTGTCCGGATAAAGGCAGCAGAGACCATTCTCTCCTTGAGGCTGGGCACTGAGGAACAGCATGGGGCAGAATGCCAGCCCTGAAATCACCCCAAAATCCTTCATGCAAGCTTGTTTACTAAAGGCTCTCTGTACATTTGAAAGTTTGTCCCATGGGTAGCAGGGCAAATAGTCTACAGCATGGTCCTTGTTGAGCACCACTTGCTTGTTGAGTCAGTTCAGAGTAGGCTCTGCACCAGGAAAAAAGCAAAGCCTTGGAGTGATACTGGCCTTATGGAAGAGATAATATGGTTGGGCAGAGATAAGCCGTCCACCTCCAGGGAGCAGAAAAAATAAAATCAGCTGAAGCTGATGTTGGAGGAGACCCAGGGGATTTATCTTCCTCCCCTTTAAACAGGAGCTGCATGTGAGGCCATTGTCCACATCCCATGTGACATATACATGAATTTCAGGACACCTACTTCAAAGGATGCACCCCTGGAAGTGGGAGGAGGTGTGTTTCGTGTGGGGCAGGCTCCTGGCTTGTATGTCTTTCAGGGAGCTCTGAGTCATTATTTGATCCTGGTGAGCCTGGCAAAGGCGGCTCTGGGCTGCCCCCACATTTTGGGCTCAACTCCTTCCTCGTTTGTGGTCCTCTCCTAACGGCATCTTGAATTTCCAGTTTGGTCCTCATCTAAATTTGAAACTAGACCAACCAGTCAAAACCCATCCTCAAGCCAAACAATCCCTAAGAAAACTCCACAGTCCTACTTTATTAATGGATATGTTTTTAGGGAAGTCCTTTCAAGATGCAATCTGAAGCTCCAGGAGAGGACGGGCAAACGGAAGCGGGTGACAGAATTATATGCAAATTTCACAATATAACCACATCTCGTGTTTACAAACCGCACAGCTTCACCTTTGATCCCTTTCTCTTAAACCCCGAGTACATAAAAGTGAGGAAATTAGACATGGCAAAACATGTGCTTTCCCTGTGCTCATTCTTCTCCAGAAATAACGAGAAACCAAAAGTTCAAAAGGGATTGGAAAAAACAAAAAAGGGAAAAAAAAAAAGAAAAAAACCCCACTGCAATAGTTTGATATTTATTTAAAAATATTAATAGAAGTTTGGCTAAAGTGGTCTTCTCTTATGTTTCTCTCTCACACACAAAAGAAACATTTTCAGGAGCAGAGAGAATTTTTTTCAGCGCAGCCTGCCCTTGGCTTTATCTGTATTTTCTATCAAGTAACTGAAAATAAAACAAAGATCTCAGACATAGGTACATCTTTAAGAGAATTTGCTCACTCTTAACTTGTTTGAATGGGTAAACCTTCTCGCTGTTTGCCCTTGCAGCTTTTCTAACAGAGAGCTGTTTTATCAACACTGGCTGCTCAGTAAGGAGAGGCATTTTCTTCCACCTTTCGGCACGGCTTTCTATGCCACTGTTGGGGGGTGGGAAGTTGACCTTACGTGGACCCTCAAGACAAAACCAAAGGCTTTAAGCAAGTGAAGAATAGGCAAACACAAGCCAGCAGTTGCCATATACAGAGTACACTGCTCAAAAATCCCAGAAATCTCACTGATAGAGCGTTACACTGTGACTGGGTAGTGCTTCGCCCCTTGTAATTTAGACATGTGTCAATAGGAGATTACGCCTGTAAGTACCAACCCGGCAAGCTCACGTCTAGTGTTTATTATGGATTTTTTTTTCTAGAGAGAAGTAAAAGAGGTGGTGCAGGCATTTTCCCCAATCAGAGTGCCTTGGAATGATGAAAATGCATCTGGAGCTGTTTTGTGAATCTCCTAGCCAATAAGTTTCAATGATTTTTTTTAAACAGCAGACAATTTTATAGGCTGTGGGGAGAGTGGTTGTAGCTTGGAGCTCAATGTTAATGCTCAGAGAGAAGCAGATCTGCAACAAATGACCTGCTTGTAATTATTAAGTGGACAAAAGTCCCTAAATCTGAGTATCTCAGATCTGAATTGTTCTGACTCACAGCTCAGGGCTATGAGAAGCCATCAACAGTTAAACAGTAGGCTTAAAAATAAAATTTATACCTGCGTTTCACAGATGTTTTGATTTATCTCAAGCCGGTTGGGAACAGGTTCAAGATAAACTGAATTAAGCTACTGTTTAAACTGTAGCAAGAATGTCCACAGACATTTTTGCAGTGATTTAATGGAATAAACTGGGGGAAAAAAAAGTATGGTACACTTCCTGGTCTTTGCCCAGGAATGGGTTTGTGGTTGAGGTACTGGAATGGGTTTTAGGAAATCTTGATTCTATTTCTAGCTCTGCCAAGTCATTTATCCACTCAGTGCTTCTATTCTTTACCATCCAAATGGACATAATTAATCTATCTCTGTCAGGCATACAGCAAGGATGAAACCATATTTGCTTGGAGACTAAATGACATGCATTAGAAGAAAAATATAAACGTGGACAGGTGAAGTTTTTCAACATACTAGCTGTTACCATTCAAAATTTTCCAAATCCTAGAAATTCTTCATACTCTGTTGGAAACTGAAGTTTCTAACTGAAGGTCACCCACGTGAAACTGAAGTTTCTAACAGCACTGTTAAGTTTAGCTCTGCTACAAGAAAGTGCAGGGAGTTCTGCTGTAGTGCAAATGTTGTCTTCCAGCTCTCCAGGAGGGACCATGGCAGTTTGGTGCCATAAATCAGAGATATTCACACAGATTCACATTAAAAAAATCCATATCTCTGTGTTTGAAGCTTTCTCATGAGCATGAGGATTCTCCAATGGATTCCAATGGATTTTCACTGTATTTCAGGGGCTCAAGTGTTAGTCCCAACCTAAGACTGTGTATGAAAATAGGTACCTCAGCATTTCAAAAACAAGAATTATTTTAAAATTCATTTAAAGACAAAAAATTAAAACCCCCCTGATGCTGAAGTACATCTTTATCTTCAGTCCCCAAGCTTAATTTTACAAAGCCCAAAGCTAGCATAGTTTTCTATTTTCTATTATTATTCTTTTAATCGTCTCTATTTTTTTTTCAAATTTGAACATAGGCAATTTAAACATCACAGTGCTGTGATGTAGACAGTGTAACCTGCTCTTCGTTCATCTGAGATGATGTAACATGCTGCTTAGACTTGCAGCTTCATTTCATAGCTATTATCAATGACGAAATGTGGGTTGGGTCTTAAAGTATTAGGTTAGAGTAATCCCAGGCATGGGGGTTTTTTTCAGTCATTATCTAAAGAATGGCAGATGACTCTATCATCAGGAAAAATCTTTTTCCGAAGACAGTATTGTGTATTGGTAATTCTTATTTTATTTGATCTGCTGGTGAAAAGTTTGGAGAGAGGTGTCTTGGTACATGGAACCATGCTTATTTGAGGATGGGTGTGTGGTTTACTGCAAGATATTTCAATAAATCAATGAATAAAACAGGGGTTTTTTTCCTATATTTTGCATAATATTAGGGACAGCCATGCAAGCACAGACCCCACTGTCACTAAAACTCTCAATTAGGGGCCTAATAAAACCTCTCAGAAAAGTCAATGGGGTTTGGGAAGCAATTCGTCTCTGTCTGAGCTAGACATTTACAATAAGTCAGATGAACCGGTCCCTTTGCTTCTGGAAGCAGACAGACAACTGGAAAGCTCTGCATTGTGTCTGAACTGGTTTGGTGGGAATTTTTAGCTTTCAGGTCTTCTACGTGAACTCTTGCTTTGACAGAAATTGCTTTACAGTCTTTGTTGACTACATGGAGGAAATGGGATCTTAGATCTAAAGGGCTCATTTGAAAGGCATGTATACGCACAAACGCACATGCTCAAATACTCACACATCACACACAGAGGCATTAAAGTCCATAGTTTAAAAACACATTTTCAGAGCCTTCACTACCACTGAATTGCTAAAAAGATGCTGTGGGCTCAAGTACTGTAAACCTTGGTATCTTATCCCTCTAGATTTTCGAAATGGAAGTAATGCCAACAAGGCCTGCATTTTCTGCTAGCTTTTATTGTTTCACTTAGTTGGGACAACGGTGAACAGCAGAACCCTCTGGGGTTTTTTTCTCAATGTTTTTCACAGTCCCCATAGGCTGGATTTCAGACTGCACTGGGAGGTGCTCATTCAGAGCGACTCCTTTCAGTGGGATTTTTTAGGTTTTTAAAATGTCAAATTTCATCTATTGATTTAAGAATTTCCCACAGTAGGTTGCTGTTGTTTTTATTGATATAAATTAAATTGATAATGTCCCCTTAGTGCTGAGTAGCAAAAAATATCTTTTTGAAACTGAGCTCCATCAAAACACAAATCCCACTATGAATAGAGGACCAAACGAATACAACAGCCATATGTTTATAAATGAGTAATAACCTTTACATCAGCAGAGTCCTTCACCAGGAACATCACAGATGGTGATATTTACAGTAGTTCTCTCTGAAGGGCTGACACCTAGGGTGGGTGAACCTCCGTTAGCACAAGCAATCTTAAAATGGCAATTTTTGACCTTCCAGGCTGGACAACGGAGGAGTTTCATTTTTCCAGAGATTTTTTGCCTCCCTTCTGTCATCAGTTTTGCCACGTTGCTTAGTGACCTTCCGGCACTTGACCAGTCGGCGATTTTCAGAATGCAGGAAAATGTTCCTTGAGAACAATGCAAATCCGAGTGCCAGCTTTCCTCAATACCCCGCTTTTGTATCTGTACAATTCAAAACCTGTAGGAGTTGGAGAGATATACTACTGCAGCAAGCAGGCCTCTAAACCAGCTATTGAAAATTCATATGTTTTGATGAGATAGCACATAAAACAGTGACTGGCACCAGGCCACAGTCTGATTGCAAATGTTCATATTTGTTGGCAAAAACGAGTCTTCTGTGACCTCCCAAGGTCACCTCTCCAGATTTCTCTCTCTGATTCATCAGTAGCAGTTTTGTCAGTGTGCAAGCACACAACTATGAGCTCTTCTCTTTCTCCTCTACTGGCCGAGTGCCCCTTCTGAGCAATAAAGTTTCCGGAATTGTTTCTGAATATTGCCTGTGACACTTGTCCCATTCCAGTTCCTGCTGCTTGCAGAGAGATGGCAAGAGAGTGAACAAAAGCTCACCCACGTGAAACATCAGAAAGTCAGCCGTCTGCTGGAATACCATGCAGTCTGCAAAAATGCTGTGAATTTGGGGCATTCTAAGGCCGACAAATTCTGTCCCAGGAGGAGAAGCATCTTCTGAACAAGGAAGGGGTTTTGGATGCCTGAGGCACACTAAGATGCCTGGATTTCTGGAAGACGTGTGAGGTTTCTGCTCTTGTTTGACTGGTCATGTTCTCCCAAGGTCTCTGGTTTCAGGACCCACCAAAACTGTTTGTGTTCTCAGCAAGCAGAGGCCAGCAGGATTTCTGAAGAAGACACTTCAATTGCCCAAGCTGCACCTTTATTGGCTTCTAGGGCAGGTGCATCTTTCCATTCAATCCTTGGACCATCCCTTTACAATGTTGGTTAGCTTGTGATGCAGTGATTCTTTCAGAAGCACTGAATGCAAATTACAGGGGGGTTCCCAAATCCTGGCTCTACACACCCATCACCCTGTGGATGAAGACCCTGCCCGGGCACTAACCATTTTCTCTATTGGTTTCCCTTGCTGTACTGTTGGAGCGTCCAACCTGAACTATTCACTGTTGGAGCTGACCTCTCATGAACCAAAATCCTGGCACTGCCCTTTTCCTCGAACACTGGAACATTTTAGCCTAGGGTCTTCTCTGTTTTCTCTCTGGTTTTAAGTTCACTGGATCCTACTTACACTTCCCTTGTCAGTGAAACACCGTTCATTTCTCCTTTGCCATGGTGAAGGGCTCAGGAAACCAAACTTTCGACTCAAGCTGTACCTTTTCATAGTTATTTTGTCCAGAGTTAATCCAGCTCTGAGTTCCTTACTCCCTCTATGCCTCAAGGTAAAGCACTGGCCCTTCCAGTGAAATCAGCTAAGTAGAAACACCATAACTGCCACAGGTCCCCTGATGGTACCTTTGACTCCTCCTGCAGGGTTTCGGATTTAATGACTTGGAATGGGTAGCAGATACTAATGGTTTGCACATCTGTTACACTGCAGCTGGAGAGTGTATTCCTGTGTTAGAGGCTTGTTTTCATGTACGGAAAGTAGATGGACAAAAATAAAGGCTCATTAAATATTGAAAAGAAAGGTGTCTTTTTTATTCAGAATATTCTCGTCTCTTCTAAAAATCAAAATTGATTAAAAAAATATAATCTCTTCCTTTTGGTGAGAAATTGTTCTCTCTAGCAAAGGTATATGTCTGTGCTTCTTAAGATCATCTCTATTTTTACTTCATCCATTCATCAAAGTATTTCTTGTTTTTTTCTTCTGCCTTTTCCCTCTGCCCATTTTGCTTAAAAAACCAAACTCCCTTGACTCCTTGTGTACTGGAGGAAGTAAGTCGATATGCACAAAATGGGAAAGAGCAACAAAATGGGAAAATTCAGTTACAGTTTTCCCAGTCACATCAGGGCAGAGATCTTACATGAATCTCCTCCATCCTGTGGTGTTGCTAGATAGTCTGGGGCACTCAGTCATTGTCAGGGAATTCAAACATCCACCCCCCCCTTTCAGGCTATTCCCATTATTCCAATAAAAAATGTTGACTACCCCCTAAAACCTTGCAGATATAGAATGTACCAAACCAAACATTTCAAAAAGCATCTAAATTATTGCCCAACAGAAGAGTACATTACTTCCTGTGCTCCTCTGATGAAAAATCGTGCTTTTGCCTTGTATTTTGAGACCTTGCAGTGTTATCTTCTTTGTACCTTCAGCACTCTTTGTTTTCCGCCGCCAAAATGACACTGCAAGGACGGCTGTCCTCTGTAAAGTTCTCGTTTCCCTAATCTTAACATCGTTCTCTGCACAAAAAGCACCCAAATGTATTCAAGCAAGTTGCCTTTTCTTACACAGGGTATGAACAAGAAAGAATGAAAATGAAGCCAGATCCTTGAGAATCTGCACTGGAGTAAACAAACGCAACAAAAATATTACCGTTACAATCAACGAATGCTGACTGAACTCAGTGGGAGCTATCCACATCCATCTGAGCACAGGCTTTGACTCGCCTTAGCAGTAAAGTTTAGATGTGAACCTGACCTTGAAAGTTCAAGGGTGCTCTGATTTAAAGTTCTAGTTTGATCTCATCTGCACTCGCAACAGCAGGACAACAACTTCTGTTTTCCCCTCTTTGTTAAAGGGGTCATAACTTGCCTTGGTTTTCCAGTTTGTTCTTTTCTTGGAAGAAAATACAAGAAGAAAAAGGGGTAAGGGTTGTTTTGTTTTCTTTTATTTTCTTTTTTACAAGGAGATAAAAAAACTATTTACAGGGTGAAAGTGATGGAAAATAATTGGTTTATCTCAGAAAAGAAAATAATGCTTTGTTATAATAATCAGGTTTATTGCACAGATCTTGGGTTTTTTCTTTCTCTGTACAGCAGACAGAAGATGGAATGGAGCTGACTGTGAACATGAATATAAAGGTAGGTATGCATGGATGTAGGACTTTATGAACTGCATGGGGTAGGAGTCTTAATTACTGTTGCTGAGTAACAGATTAATTCCTTTAATGCTATCCCGTAAACATGCCTGACTGTTTATACAGTCAGGGGCTTTAAACTGAATGCATAGCTTGAATCTGTCTCTCTTGTCCACATGAGCTGACATCATCTGTTTCTTCATCCCATTTCTGATTTTTCTACTTTGCCTGCCCTTTCCCTCAGTGGGGATTTCTTTCCAGCGTGCTTCGCAGGACTAGTTTGCAAAGGCTGCGCTACCACGGCAGAGCTTTGCTGGCATTTGCATCCTCCCAGAAATCTGGGGGTAGAATGGGGACAGGTGCCATGCAGTCAGATGCTGAGCAGGCGCTCAGGGTTTCAGTACTGAAAGGGTTAAGGCTGCCTCCACTTCCGCCAACAAGAATCCTCCCATTGATTTTTCACTAGGAGCAAGTTCAGGCCCTTCTTCAGTAAGTTACTGACACAAGTATCACCGTTGATAATGGTGGCCCTGCAGCAGATGGAGCGCTTCAATTATCGTGGGCCTGTGATGAATGAGTGCTATTGACAGCTGCTGCAAAATCCATAGCAGGCTGAGTACTGCACAGACAATTATGATATCGCTGGTAAACATATGGCAGGATTGGATCTCTTAAAAAAAACCCTACAAACTTGGGCTCTGCTGGCCTTGGGCTTGGTCCAGAGCCAAGTTCTAGGCTGAACTTCAGCCATACGCCATTGGAAAAGCCCACGGGGTTGGCAAACTGGGGTCTTTGGAATTTGGAGTTCTTTCTACCCCAGTGGAATATTGCCTTGGAGTGTCAGTGGTGTTTATTTGGTGTGGGAAGAAGGAAATTTTTTACTCCTAAAAAATGCATGTGTGAATTCCTTTCACCCTGTTCTAATTCATCTTAATACTTCCAGTACTACCTACAGAAGACTGAGCGGGCTAGTCAGATGGAAAATCTATTCATCTATTGACCAAGCCAAGGGGCCAGGAATTTCCATTTATTTTAGCCAGTTGCCAGCAGTTGGTATACCAGTTAGTGAAGCAGGCAAGCAGAATTGGCTTTACCTGCTCTTCTCTTGCCAATTCCCATCTCTTTTTACTATAAAATATGGTGGGTTTAGGAGTATCCAGGCAGGCTTATAGCCCCAGGAAAGGAGCTACCGATGAACTACGTGTCTCCTCCATGGGATGATCCTTGCCTTGTTCTAGACCTGAGGAAGAGAAAGACAGGAGCCCCTCTTGGCTGACCCACAATCACCTCTGTGTCACACCTGGGTGGAGGCAGTCAGGGCACCCTGCTCACTAGCATTTTGGGTACCACGCTGATCTAGCTGCAGATTGGGATCCAAATTTTCCTCTGAAGCAAACACCAAGAACAGATGCAGGTATGGACTGAAGGTGCTGTATGTGCTCCACACAGGAGCTTTCCTTCCCCGTGGCTGGTACCATCCCTGTTCCACTGGCTGCTGAGGAGGGCTCCCTGGATGCAAACTACCCAGTCTGGCCTCCTACGAACCACCTCCAATTTGCTGCTTCTGTGGCCACTTAGTATTTCTGAAAAGAATGCTAAGATGGATACACACCCACCTTCATCCTCCATGGTCTGTTTGGACACATCTGTGACTGTCTTGCCAGGGTCTGGAGGGCTTAGGAGCCCCGAGCCTTCGCCAGGCTCAGTAGCTCACAGAGCTCTGCCTAATGGTCCTTGGCAGACTTGATCGTACAGACCTGATGAGCTTTTGTTTCACTTAATCCAGAAAATACATATAAAATGTAAATCCTAGTTTTCACTCTTTTCTTCTGGGTGAGGACAGTTTTTCAGTTGCTTTGTTGTGTAGTTGCTGTCCCCCTTCGGCAGTGCTAACTCTATTATGTGATTAACAAACATATACAGCAAGAACAGTGCCTAATAAATGTCCTGTCAGCTCAAGAAATTAAAAATAAAGGTTGCTTTTCCCTTTATTTGTTGAATTAAGGTTTTGAGCTGATCATCCTTGCAAGGGGCCATATTCAGAACTCTGCATGTACATTAGACCACTGAGAGCAAAATTTGCCCTTCACATACACTTTGCTTCTCTGATCACGTCACATCTCAGTGCCTCTCTAGAAAATGCACTGATTTTTATTCTTGTGGTATTGTCCTTAACACTTATTATCTCATTGTCAGCTGGCAAAGTTATGAGATCAAAGGCTTGAGCATAGCAGGCAACCACTACTCTAAAATATTAGAAACAGAGCCAGAGTGATCTTATCCAATTCTCTGCTGTTTGGTAATTTGGGAGGGACTTTTGGATCCTATTGTCTGCATTGTCATTTGATTCTTTCTAATGCCAACTTGTTTCTTAAACATTATAAATTACGATACCAGGTGCAAGCGCTTCTCACCACAGACCACTCACTGAAATACATCTTTAATTGTAGCAGATTATGTTTTTATTTTGTTTTTAATAAATAAAAATATGTGAACACACCTACACAGACAAGGGATGTATGAGCTTGTTTGCTTACTTTGAAACCTCCTTACATGCAGAGAGTTCAAAAGCTTGACTCAGACTTCATGCTCTGCTTGGGGGAGGCTGAATAAAGAGGTGATGAGCGGTCAAAGAGGGAAAAAAATCCAACCAAAAAGGGTTCTGTATATGACCACGGTTGATGTGAGGGTGTGTATTTGCACTGGACTCATCAGAGATATCCTTCTTTGCCTGAACTCAGCATTTGGTGTTGTTCAAATACTGGTACCTTATCTTGGCTACTAACATGTGGCGTCTCTTTTCCCTTTGTTCATGGCACAAGTCTTTCCTCTGGTTGAAAACAGGAAAGGGATTACTGACAGGTGAGAACAAGGTTTAAATACCGGAGTGAAAAGTTTGCAAATTCAGCCAGTATTTGAAAGAAGTGCTTCACCAGTTCAGACCATTAGCTCTGTCTCCATAAAGGCCAAGCCACATGCCATTTCCTTTTGCCCACAAAGGCAGAGGAGACTTTTTGCCATGCAACTGCGTGGCCAGGTTTGTCCTCCTCTCTGCACGTGGCTTGTCCTCTCCAGCCTCAGGCTCTTCTTGATCACCTCTTCTGAAAAACAGAGATGTGGGGCTAACCTATTATAATGTATTTTACAAACTTTTTATACATATTTTTAAGGGGTGCAGGGGCATGAAAAGGGAATAGCCCACCATTTGGATCTAAATCCTGTCACAGTAGAATTTGAGGAAGAGCATTGTTTATACAGTATGTTTTCAAAAGCAGAGGTAAATACAGTAGTCACTTTTGCAAATAAGAAAACATTAAGGAAATTAATTTACCCCCCTCCCCAATGAACACCCACAAGAAACGTATAATTTTCTGAAACCAACTCAGAAAGAAACGGAAGAATTGGGGACAAAACTGGGAATAGATGTGCCCAGAAGACCATGGCACTGCTTCCCCACAAGGCAACACCAGCCTCTAGTTGGCATTGCACATCATTTCCACAGCGGCACAAGCCTCATCTTCTTCTTAGAGAGCATGTAGGGGTTCAGCATAAATGATTGTGGGGTTTGAGATGCTTACCAATGTCATATTAATAAAAACACCGATATGGTGTAAAACTCTGTTCTGTTCCATCTGGGGTCAGATTGCATTTGTTATCATTTAAATTTAAAATGAGGCTAGAGAAGATATAAAACCCAGATATTCTAGGAACTGACACAGCCCCAGGTCTGACTTTGAACAATTTAACGCAGAGACTAGAGTTGTCAAGGGATCAGTCATAGCCTGTAGCTGAAAGTCATAGACTGTGCACAGGAGAAATCCAAATATGCAGGAGGAAAAAGGGGGGAAAAAATCTGTTATATTCCATTTCTCTGTAGAAGTTTTTGCATTTCATCAAAACTAACTAGGAAAAATCCATAAATTGTCCCTGGATATTAAGCAATGTATTTTTCCTGATTTTTTGTGAATTTTCATGCAAGGGTGCTGATAGTTAAGATCAATGTTGTATTCACTTGACACTTAAAACACATTTTGACGATGAGGGCTTTTTCTTGCCACTGGTTTTAATAGTCTTATCACTTAAATGGTCACAAAGGGGTTTAAGCATAATATCCCTATTAAGATGTATGAGAGAAGTTCAAACCTCTTCTGATTTGGTTTTTTCTCAGCCTGTGTGACTATGGGTTTGACCAGATTCAAGCGCATTGATTTCCAGAGCACAGATCATCTAGATAACCAGAAATCATAGGCACTTCAGGGCATATTTTTACCTTCAAATGCATTCTCTTTAGGAAGAGTTTCTATGTGAGTAACTTACGAGGCAAAATAGACATACGAACTTAAAAGGAAGTTACCTTGGTGCTGAAACAGTTAATGAGATGACTTAAAACCCAGGAGCTAAGCAAGTCCCTTCAATTTGGATTGATTATAATGGGAAGAAGAAACGCCATGCCACAGCAAGCCATGGCCCATGGAGAGCTGAAGCACACCTTGTTCAGCTCCAGCACACCTTGCTCAGCTCCAGCACACCAGCTGATGGCCATGCAGAGGCCAGCACATCTGCTCCTCACCACCTATAGCTGAGGATGCACTTGAATTCTTAGCAGGAGCTGGGTTCCTCAAAAATATATGGGGTCTGCTGCAGTCTCTTGGTGGATGTGAGTTACCCGAATTAACTTACTTTTTAACACCTACTACATGAATAATTTTCAGTGTCCTAATAATTTTCTTTGGGACACAGCCTGAAACCTCTGCAGAGCCACGCTCAGAGGAGTCTCAGAGAAACTATAGCTAGTTTCTTACCAGTCTCTGACAGCCCCCGTGGGTGCAATCCCCAGTGCAAAGGCAATTCATCAGGCAGTTGGTGTGCTCAGCTTGGAGGAACCCAGCTGGGTGCTGATGGTTGGACTTCTCTCCATCCGCATGTCTGGACATGGGAGGAGATTCATTAACTCTGTGCTTCTGTTGGAATTCCTCTGCTGTGCCAATCTCCTGCTATCTGATCATTTCCAGCAAATTTATGTGGCCAGTCACGTAAAATTACGGAAAACTCTGACAAACCAGGGTAAACCATTTATTAAACTCCCAAATGAAACAATTCACCATTTCTACAGGCATTTAAATACAGATGGCTTTTTGTGGATTCTGGTAAGAACAAGGTAAGCTTCAAGAAATGTATCAGTGACATTCAGAACTCCACATTGGTTTGATGTCTTTTGCTAAATGATATCTTAGAAAGCGTTTCTTAGTGGACTTGATTTTTTTAGCACAGTTTATGGTTCCATAAGCCTTCCAAGCCACTTAGTGGATAGCCTCCTCTCTACCCAGCAGCAGAAGACTGATACCCTTTTACTTTATGCTGATCAGCCCATACACTAAAACCGATATTCTCCTTGTATTGCAATCTCTTTTTGCACTTTACAGCTCTCAAATCTTCTCTGAGTAATTTTTTTCTTTTCAGCAATCACAAATGCTGCAGCACCTATATGGGTTCAGTTCCTGCTTTTCTCTTGTTTCCTTAACTTTATGCATAACTAGATATTCTCATAACAATGGCAGCAGAAATCCTTCCTCAGCTCACTCTTGTGTCTCTGACAATGGCCCGTAGCAGGCATTCAGGGGAAGAGTGTAAAGGCAGAGCAACCATACAGTGATACTTTATCCTGGCACACCCTCCCAGCAGTCTATGCCTTAGGGGCACCAGGAGCCAGAGATTGTATCTGCACCTTTGCATTTTGTAACGCTCGATGAATTTTTCAGCCAGGAATTTGTCTAATTGCTTTTTGAGCCCATTTAGACTTTTGGCCTCTGCAACATCCTGTGGCAATGAGTTCTGCAGTTTAATTATGTGTTGTGTAAAAAAAAAAAAAATCCTTTTTTTTTGGGTTTTAAATCTGCTGTTTGATAATTTTATTCAATATTCTTCCTTGATACCCTCTTTCTTGAATGGCAATAACAAATTTCAAACATACCATCCTTTTCTTACAGTTAAGATACTTTTTCTTCCTGTGTACTGTCCTACATTTATTAACACTGACATCTGACAGTTTTTATCAGCTGGTCACTAATTAGCATAAAATCCTTCAGCAGCATGTCACAATTATCTTTTGCTTTTAATTTTGCTTTTGGTGTTTGTTTTTTGGTTTGGTTTAGGTTTGGTTTCTCTGTGTGTGTGTGTGTGTGTAGTTGCGTTTTTCTTTCCATTGCTTTTGCTGATTAATTTTGTATCACAAAAATTTGTTTCTTTGCTGCACAGCTCCTTTTCCAGTTTGTTTATAAATACTTCGAATAGCATAGGTCCTAGGACAGACCTCTGTGAAACTCCATTGATAACCCATGGATGTTCAACAAGGTAAAACCTGGCCTTTCCTACTCCACCCTTTCCTACCCTTCCCACCTAGTTACTGGTCCACATAAGAATTTCTTTACCTACAAGTGCTCAGTTTCCCTAAGCAGTGTCAGTGAAGGACCTTGAAGAAAATGTTAGGGATTTAACTGAAATATGGGAATAGCCATAGTCCCATGTTCCAGTGCTCTCTTCTTCTTTCTGGTCCCTTGACAGTCCACACTGCAAACAAGTTAGTTCATATATTGGGTCTAACTTGGCCATCCACATGCAAAGTTTGACCTTGGGATGCAAGGGGCAGGGGCAAACTCAGGAATTTTTCACAGAGACTCCTCAGAATTGTGTATTCCCAAGCTACCACCAATCTTCACACTCAAACAAAAGCAGAGTGCTCAGCAAGTCCTTCAGAAGAACTTGGGAAGACCTGAAAATAACTCTAGCCCCACCTCAGTGTGGTCTGAATTACTGGGCAGGTGGGCATGTTCATTCCACTGAGCTTGTGTCTCACGCACGGACATTCTTCATTTCCATTTCTTGAAGCAGAGAGGCCCTGAGGAAAGGCTGAGACTCTTCCAAGGGTATGCATGCGTTCCATCACTTAACTGTTATCTACACTGTGACTGCCCAACTGGTCGATATGAGCCAGGTTCTCTTGCAGCAGAGACTGTTGACTATAGGTACCCCGACACTATATTTTGCACCATTATTTATGGACAACACCAGCAGGGAGAAGGAATGGGGGAAAGATGTGTCACCTCTGATTCCTTCTCCCACTTTGAAGGTATTCTTGCTGGACACTACACCTTTGGGCCATTATTTTTTTCCTTTTTACCATTTTCATATTATGTGCTTGGTTAGAATTTCTGGTTTGCTGGCTTGGCCAAGCATATTTATTTCCGACTTGAGAAACAAATGCATTTTATTATCAAAGCTCTGTGCTATCCTTCATCTCCCAAAAGATTTTGGCCTCCTACAGAAACTGCTCCCAAGTCCAGGCTGTCCAATGTCTGAATATACAGAGAAACTTCCCTGGAAAGGCAATGGCCATAAAAATGAATTGTTGCGGGATGTGCTGTGTCTTCATGATAAAGAGAAGACAGAAGGGTTGGAAGGGACCTCCTGCAAAGCATGCTAGGCAGCATTATGCTGTCTACTCCTCTCAGACCTTGGGATGGAGCAGAGAATATTCCAGTGGGAGAAAAAGGGAGTGAGGTATGGATCAGGAGAAAAGAGAAAACCTTCCCTTCAGAAAACAAGGGAGGGGAGTACTGTAGAGACAGCATGTCCCCAGGCATTAGTTTTTGTGTGTATATAGCAGTTACTTCTCTTTATATGTAAGTGGATATGGCTTCCTGGGTTCCTCTTGAGAACCAGGAGTGAGGCCTGATAGTGTCAGGCTGCATAAAAGTGGCCTGTGGGCCTCCTGTATGCACTTCTGGACAGACTCCACAAGCCATGGCAGATTCAGCCAACTGAGTGATACAGATGTTGTTGGGGACTTTGGTGTTCAGCATTTTCTGGAGTCTCCAGAATCCTGTCTTGAGTGAATCAAAGGTCACACTTCACCCTTAACCTAGAGGAATTCTAGGAATGGCTAAAATCCTTGGCTGGGCCTTGATTATCTGTGCTGGTCTCTATGAGCACAGGCAATGTACAGCATAGCCCCAATCCAAATGGTTTGCTAGCACTATTGGTGACAGTGTGTCCTGAAGTAGAAAGCGTCAGCTGCACACAGGTGTCAGTTCTTGGTCCATTGAGATTGCTAATGATGAAATCATACCTAGTGATTGGCTGGGGCTTACAAAGACTCTTAAAAGATGCTATAATAGGCCCTCTCTGGCTGATACTACATGAAGGCTTCATTAAATGTTCCTTTCTCTCTTTCACCTGTGTTCTTCAGATGATGTGTAGATGCTGACAACAGGATACCAACTCTTCACATAGGACTGTAAAGTACAGGCATCCTCATGGGAAAGCTTTGCCTGCTGCTCTTGGACCTTGCTCTTCAGGATGAAGTAGTCCAACAAGTGCTTGTCTCTACCAAAACTAACAAACACTGTGGAAGAAAGAAGTTGGATTGACCCCAGCCAATGTCTGCACTAGGGAAGGTAAAAAGCAACCTTCTACTTGTCCTTAATCACAGGACAGACCTGTGATTAAGATTTGCTTCATTCTACAGGGATGCTTGCTCTGTAAGTTCTTGATGGTCTAACACTCGTAGGAGTAACCAGCTACAGAATCAACAGCGGGAGTACAAGGACTGCTCAGACAGCAAAAAGGAGGAGAGGGGTTGGGCCATATCCCTGCTTTTATGAAAATTATCACGATAGTGGCATGAACAACAGACTGAACACAGATCCATTAATCTGTGTAGCACTGTGCCAGGTACATGTTATTTGATGGATGTGTCACGGCCACCCCAAAAGACTCTGATCTTGGATAGAACAACGGATCAATGCTACCTGACCTAGAAAACACAGAGGCCCTTTTGGGGATGGATGCAAAAGGCAGTGCAGATCCTTTCTGTGTCTCCTGTGGGAAGATGCCCCAGCTCTGTACATGAGACAAACTTTTGTTCTATCTCAACACAGTCCCTCACCCTTAAACATGAAGAATAAATCCCTCTAAATTCCTTGTTGCCTTCTGTGTGCTACAATTTTTTTCATGCTTGCCTGGGTTGCCTTCATTTCCAGGACCTGGAGGCAGAAGAAGAGCATCTCACAGCAGTACATGTCTCCTGGCAGATCCAGCATCTACTGATGTTTCAATCCTGGCCTGTTTCTGCACACAGTTCTTGGTAACAGCTATCTTGATTTTTGATCCCTGAGGCCTTCTTAGAAATGCTGACTACGCAGAAAAACCAGGGACAGATTTTTAGCAAGTAGCCAGAGGATCCGAATTGTTCTCCTTTTCCCATCTGAGGTTTCCCCTTTTATCTCTATATTATGAAATTTGCTGGGACTCAGTAGTTTTTCCAGCTGCAAAAAACATTCTTCTTTCATGCCACACATTTTCCCAGGCTAGGAACGTGATTCTCCTTTGACACTACTGACCAATCATGAGAAGAGTTCTGCTATGTTTCTCCATCGCATCCTCAATTTTTCTCCCAAATAGGACTGTCCCTTTCTTCTTTAGGCATGAAAATTTCTGGCTTCCCTTTGACCACGTAGTAAGAAACTGTTTCATTACTGCAAATCGACTGATTGGTCTTCTTTCAGAAAAACCTGAAACCCATTGCCAATTATCTTTGTTTCTCAGGTTTCAATAAGCTAAATATGTCTTTAAAATTAACTTCAATTATTTTAATTGAGTTGGAACAAATACCACAAGAAAAATAAAGTAACAACAAGAAGAAAAGAACCCTATTAGCATGGTGAGTTCTTATCTCCAAAGCACATCCAGCACTATTTCATACCCGGGCTCTGGTTTAAATTCCAGTTGCAAAGCATGGGTAATCAAAAAGTTTTTCTTAACTCACCAGCACATCTCATTCCAGACTTTAACTGTCTGGTGACTGTGGTGTCACAACAAATCTTCAACTTCTAGGCAGCACAGTGAAAAATGTTGGACTATAAATAAAACAGACACTGTAACCTTCTCTTAATTGGATCACTTGCCTGTCCATCAGCATCATTATTCTTTGCTTTCTTATCGATTTCCTGCTTCGTATTGGTCATGAGTACAGCAAATCCATTCTGGTGAATTTTCAGAGGCCCACACCTCGGTGTTACACCCAGAGGAGACATGCTTGGGTGCTCATTGCATGGGAATTACTCATGATTCAGCATTCAATGCTGTACCTTTGACACTGTGATGTTAGTTCAAGTTTTGTTTTTCTCCTGTTCCAAAGGACTTTATCAAAGAAATGTAACAGCTGCTTGATAACAAACATCCTGCGTTCTGTTCATGTGGGTCAGTCCAGAGAAGGGACTTAGGAAGCTCATGATTCAAGATCTAAGATTAGGATTCTGACAAGGGCATTGGCTACATCATCTGTGAGGAGGAAGTAGCATCTAAAGCAGTGATTTTAGGTCACAGCACAAACCAGACATTCTGCAGCGGTGAGAACGATTAGTGTTTCTTCCTGTGAAGAGGTGTATCTTCAGGACTGAGATGTCTGCTCTGCGGTCAGAGAGAGAAGACACTGTATAAACATTTCTGATGAAAGGTAGCACAAATGGCTCTTATTTTCCTCCATACGCCCCTTTATAAGACATCACTTGTAGATCAAGCTAAATAATATATGAGTGCATGAGTGCAGGCATAGATCACACCTTCTCAGAGATCAGATGTTTCTCTTCTATTAGAGGTTTCAGAGAAGAAATAAAACCCAGCATTGATGATCTTATTGGTCATCATATAACATGCAGTTGTGCCTTGAAAATTAAATGCATAATGCCTTGGAGGTGAGGGCAATGAGTTAACCTTGTATTAGACATTTGGATACAGTGAGCAGAAAATATTTGTTGCCTTCAATCATAAACAATCTTAATTTCAAACTTTATTAACACTTACAGTAGTAAATAAACCTCTGTAGATCTCTCTCCCTCTCAGGCCACCCAATACTATTAACCACATCTTCTACTTTTATGTTACTGATCATGCTGTGCATTTGAAAGATCTCTTTAGCTTCCTGGCATAACACTTAAGATGAACCTGTCAGAAGAAAACTTAATTTACTATCAATTGATGAGAAGAAATAGAAGAATAGAAGCAGAGGAAGAGAAGTATAGGAAAAAATCTCTCTTTTTAACAGTGGAGATCTTTTCACCCAACAACAGAGCGGTTTCCCTCTTCATCAGGATGTCACAGAAATAAGTATGGTTGGTTGTGATGGTCTCTGCTGGTCTTGGAGTTTGTTAAAGCTCCTGTTTTCCATTCATAATCCATGCAGAGGACAAGAAGCTCTGGATTGTCCCAAGCGTTATTTCTGACAAATGCACCTGCTTTTAAATAACAGCAAACATTGGACCTCAGGCTTCAGGGATGAAGGAAGGAATTTCCCTTTGGGGAAGAATTGTGTGCACACACACAATAACAAACACATAAATGCATATCGGAACATAGAGAATATGGCCCACAGGTAAAGAAAGGCTCCAGACAGGACAGTAGAGTGTTCCCAGGTGACATGTTGAATCATCCTTGCCTGAATCTTGACCAGCATGCCTTGATCATGGGCTCAGGTCATGCTGATTTCTAGATTTTGGAGTTGGGCAGATATATTCCATAAAGTCAGATTGCAAAAGGCAGGATCCTTCCCCTTCCTTTCTGTTCCCCAGAAAGTGAAATCTTACAGGGATCTTTTGGGCTTACCCAAACTAATCAGTTCCCTGCTGATGCAGTAATCTCAGGCTATGTCTTTAAGTGTTATGCAGGAGGTCATATGAGATAATTTGATGGTTTCTTTTGTCCTTGAACTGGGTGAAACTGCGAAATAAGAATTCAGAACATTTGGCTTGCACTCAGCAGAAGACAGAGTTGTAGCTGTAGAGTTGGACATGGATGTAATACACTCTTAAGAACCCTGAGATTTCACATCCAACACCAATAGTAGAGTGAGAGTGAGGAGCAGAGACAGGCTGCAGTGCAGAAATCCTGGGGCATCTGGAGGTTGGGTGTTTGTTCTTGCCCATCTTCAGACCCCCTGCAGCCTGTAACCTGGCAGCTCTGCTGCAGTCAGCAAACCATGCCAATTCCCAGCCAGCAGATAATTTGGCCCTTAATCTTCACACGTGTAAATGACAGTCATAAACCTGGGAAAATAGCAAGATATTCCAAAAGGTCATGTTGAGGGTGGTGAAGCACTGACTTGCACAGGTCTCCAAGCAATATTGATAGGAAAGGAGTGTCAGGGAGAACGCACAGAGTAACAAGTGGCAATAAGGAAATATTTTTCCTGGAAATGCAACTAAAATTAAACCAAACACAGCGATCTCCTGCCCAGACAGAAGAGTTCATCTGGCAGCTCTAAGATTTAGTTCTTTATGGCAGTGTTTAGCAGCACTTCTCTTAAGAGAAATAGCTAGTAAAATATTCACCTTCTCTCTGGGACTTAGCACATCGAGGCCAGGATTCCTCATTAAGCATGGTACTTGGTTTAAAGTGTTTTCCACCACTCTCTGGTGAGGATAAATCTAAGCTAATGGTGGATTTGAGAAGGCAGCAGTTTTATGATCCAAATACATTGCGTTGTCTATGAATATAACCTATTTTTGTCAGTTACATTGGAAAGAAATAAATTACTCATCAGTCAATCCATTATTATTATAATAAGAGCATGGCACTACTTAATTGCATCAGTTAAGTGGATATGACTTTGCCAATGCCCATAAATGCCATTACATCAATCCACAGAAATGGGCCTGTTGATTTATTAGATGATGATGGACAAAGAAGATGTTGCAATCTCTTTTATAATTTAACCTGTGCTTAAAACATGTAGGTGTTTAAGGCCAATACATGTAGAGTTATTACCACAGAAAGGGAAAGTGAAAAGGGAATTGTAAACCATAACAACCTCTATCAAGTACGTGTCTATTTTGGTATGTGTAATAATCATGAATGTGCATTTATGTAACGCACTGTATGGTACTTAAGCTGCTGTGGGCTATCATGTACCGTAAATCCACATTTAATCAAAGCACGAGTGGCGTATGATTGAGCACTGTAAATTTTCTTTACTGTGAAGAAATGCAACTGCAGAACAGCAGCTCCATAGATGAACTGCAGCCATGCTGACTATCTAGCAATAATAAACTTCTCAGAGGAACTTTAGGTCCATCACTGGTGATTCATTTACCAAGTGCCTGTTTTCATTTACTCACAAATTTTTAACAACAAATCATTACCCGGCAACGAGACGAATGCAGTCCTGGTAGTGATATCATTACAAGGAAAGAGGACAAAGAGACTGTTGCTGTGATGTGATAAAACACCTGCAACAGCTCTTCAGTTGTTTTTCTGTGAACCCATTTGTCTACAAGAAAGGCCTTCTCTACGCTGGATAGAGGTCAGAATTGACACAAAAATGGATGTCACCCTGTTCTTCTGTGAAAGTGGCTTCTATTTGCCTTTTACTCTTCACTGCCTCACTGGATTAATTTGGGGTTTATGCTTTCTTTTGTCTTCTGCTTTTGATTTGGGGCAAAGATGCTCTTTGAAAGTTGCCTGATTGGGGAGCTTTAAAAGATAAAGTTCCAGAAGTCTTCTTCACCAAGAAGAAAGTACAGGTTTTCTCAAGTGTCTGAGCTCCAACCAGACACCTGACTAGAGGAGTCATATTCAATGAATTGCTCCCACACAGAGTGCTGAAAGCTCTTGGTTGAGAAGGTCTTTGAAAAGCTGAAAAGTGTGGCTATAAACACAGATATTAGTTTGAAATTCCCACTCAGAACCTCTGTGGGGAAATCTGCATAAATTCTAAAGTACAAATACCACTCTAAGTAGCTGACAGAAATGAGAAATGTGCTGAAATTTAATTTGTTTCAATTAATTAAATATTGAGATTTGGTATTTTTACTATTTGCACTTTCAGCTCCCCAGAGTGTATAACATTATATTCAGCTTCCCACTAAGTCTTCTAATTATAATGCACCATTTGAAGTCCAGAAGGTCAGCATCTTATTAGAAATAAAAATGGAAACTTTGGAATAATACTGAATGCTGTAGCACCTGTGAAGCTGCCGTGCCCGTGTTATCAAAAGCCAGATTGCTGTGCCCATTATTCAAGCTGAATAAATAGATTTCTTTATGAGAAGCTTCCTTGAAGTCAGTGGACTGTGCAGCAAGTCTCCCTTTGCTGTGACTGAAGGCACCAGGCTCTGACCTCAAATAAGGAAAGAGGTTTTGATTTTGCTGAACCTTTGGACCATATTGCACAAGCCAGTGGAGTTCCTGGTATGCCGACAAAGGAGAAATGTGTACAACAGTGAAGACTTCTGAGTTATCTCAGGGAGGAGCAGAATGGTCAGATCCTTTCAAGAGCTTTTCTTTGGGCTGCACAGACCATTCAACCTCCTCCTGTTGTTGGCAAAACAAGGGAAGACACAATGAGCTTCATGGGCTTCCTCCTCCGCTATACTTATTACCAATAAAGGCCCCTTATGTCTGACCCCAACGGAAAGTTTCTACAACCCTGAGAGCTCTGTTTCTGCAGTTTCAGGCAACAAGGAGTTTACTCCTCCCTCTAGGGCTCCAAGTGTTGTGGTGGAACCATGAAACTTTGAACAAACTCTTCAAGGATCCTGCTCAGACTAAACAGGGGGCTATCCCTGTTTGCACTCTCTGGTCTGAGATTTTATCAGGTTGCTGCAACAAGCATATTTCTCGTTGACATTTTCAGAAGAACCTCAAGAAGTATGATGAAGCATGTCAGAAAACAAAAACTCAAGAGGCCATCCTGTATGTGTTAGAGGGGGATCTAGATCTAGCGTAGATTAAAAAGCATCCCCAGTACACTGACTTCGGTAGTATAACTGACAGCAGGATTTGGCCCATTGTTTCCTGGGAAAATTAATGAGCTGTAAGAAAAATATCTGACCATCATTTGACTTATCAAAGCCATTGTGACTCCTTCCCCAAATAACATTAAGATGAATCACCTATTATTTGAGAATCGAGAGTCACGGTAGTGACTGAAGCCAAGTTAGGAAAATAGCACTACCATTACTAGCTATGCAGGATTGAACTTGACTTGGAATCTGGGGTTTTGCCCTGACAATACCACAACGTTTGAAATCTTATTTACTTTGTGGGGTTTCTTTTGTACTAACCTACTCACTCTAACATCACATGAAATCTTTAATAGGTGTCCTAAATACACGGAATTTATCATCAGCTGCTTGAATCCTGATTTCAAGTGCAATGGTGCAAATAAGAATAAGAGTGCTGCAACCATTGCATAAAATGCCCATTTTCCTTCTGCAAAGGGCAGACATCGAATTTTACAGTAATGAAATTGGACCTGCAGGTAGATTATTGGCATTACTTTGGTGATATTTTTATTTGGTCTTTATTGCTTTCCCACATTTTTCAAAATGTCTTTCTGTGCTCTTTACTCTCTCATCGCTTCCGTCGCACAAATGGAAAAATATGGGAACCCTCTGGTGGACAAAATAATATCTGTAAATCCTACTCAGCCTTAATGACCATGATCTAGTGATAAAGTCAAATTCTGTTGAAGTTGCATTATTTATGTTTGATCACCTTCCTCCTCTTCCGTCCATGTGCATTTGTCCTTCCTCCTCTTCTGTCCATGTGCATTTGTCCTTCCTCCTCTTCTGTCCATGTGCATTTGTACATACTCCGTATGTCATTACCCCTGTTACACAAAATGCCCTGAATTTATCTAGACAACTTAAACAACGTGGTTTTATTGTGGTTGAAGGTCTATTGGTCTTTAATTGCTGATCACATGCTCAGTGATTGGGGCATTTCAGTACAATTAAATGGTGAAGAAATGGATTAAACAGTAATCAGGACTGCCTATCATGGAGTTGTGAACATGCTTTAATATTTTCTGTCTCTATCCTCAAAATTGTATGAAATTTTTCATCAACCCTCTCCCCCCCAGTAGTGCTTTTCAGTTTAAAATATTAAAAACGTGAGCTCTCCTGTGGCTGGAAAAACAGCCGGTAAATGCAGGGGTACTGATCAAGGGTTGGGGCTTGGGCAACTGGGATGGATGAATTGGCACAACCTGTCTGCCTGCTGTGGAGCAGCTTCACTTCTGCACTGCTTTCATGAGCACGGGCATCAGGCCTCCAGCAGTGTAGACTTAGGTGTCCCCAAGTTCTACTGCAGTGATGTTTGGGTTTTTTTGACTTGTCAGCTTCATTACATCTCCTAATGGATGCATAGGCTTCCCTTGATTTGATTTCAAAGTGCAAGGTAAGGCTACAGAACAGTCTCATTTTTATTAACAAACTTCCCTGGATGCCTCAGAAGTATTAAAATTCTGCCAGAGACATATGGACCACAGTCTACTAGTGTCCTCCAGTTTGTCAAATAGATGAAGGTCTGGTATGAATCACCACTTTCCCATTTTGTGCCACTGTGCAATCAATACACACTCATATAAATGAGGACGCACTGGCCAAGGCTCCAGAGGGAGTTGGGCCCCACAGATTGCTGCATCAGAAAGTAGTTGCATCAGATTCCTGCTCTTCTTTGCTGATGCTAACAGAAATTTTATTGCTACGTTGACAAATTTGGCCCACTGCAAGACTTGTGACAACTGCAACAATCAGCATTTCCTGATCAATGTGCTGGCTACGTTTTTATTCCTTTCTTATCAGGAAATTAAATATGTTTATTTTCATATATTAATTTAATTTTTTTCCTGAAAAAGTTAACTCAGATAACTATATACTAATTTATGGTCATAAAATGACCATCAAGGAATATGCATGTAAGTTGTTCACTTAGATCCTAAGCTCTTCAGGGTAAGTATCACACCTTTTCTCCTTGTAATCCCTTGGAACACCTACCGTGATACAGCTCATTTATAATGCCAGATTCCACATGCATTATGGTAGCTAACTTGACATCCAGTACTTGGTGATGATAAAGCAGTAAAGGGCATTCTTCATCTGCTCTCATTTGCCATCTGAAATGTAAAAAGTCTAAATGTAAGCAAGTCACTTTTCAATATCCTTATAGTCAGTGTAGAAAAGTAGGCACCAAAAAAGAGTAATTAATCACACATCATGCTGGACATCTAAGATAGGTCAGGCATCCCCAAGGAGTGAGACCAGGCACTGGAATGCTGATCATCTAAATGTTATATTTTTGGCTTGTTCCTTGTAAGGGTTTGTGTATGTGCCAAACAGCAGTCTCCTAGACATTGCTTAGGCATGTGTCTGGGGAAAGATGACCCATAAGGTAGTCTTGGGACAGGGCTGCACCAGGTATGGGTCACCACTGCACAGCTGTCTGGCATTGCCATGCTGTGTGCCTACAACCTCTGTTTCATGCTGTGAAAACATTGGTCTGACAGGCTGCAGCACAGCCCTCGCATGGGCTTGCAACTGAAAAATACCATGTCCTAGGTCCATAGAGGCAGCAAATGAAGCTCAAAGGAGACCCAGAGCCAACTGCATGGATGAAGCTAGGCCTTACTGCTTGGTTTTGTGGTCAATCTGCTTTTCACTCAATAATTCCCATCCCCTTTACCTAAAAGTAACCAGAGTTTCGGTTTGGGTTTAGAAAGAAGTATCTCTGTCATGTTACTCATATAGTGATTTTTTAATGGTTCTGTTTTATTTAGGCAGATATAAAGAGACCTAAGCAAAGCCTGGGAGAAACAAGTAGGCATAGTGGGACTACATCAAGACAACCAATACTTACTGTCATGTGAATGTAACAGTACTATTGTATCACAGACACAAACCTCTTCAAAGTGAACCTGAAGATACTGGTTTCCAAAGGAGCTATGGAGAGCCAGTTCACTTGGCCAGTTCAGCCTTTGGTAGCAGATAAAGGCAGGGAAAAAAAGCAGTCGAGTATTGACTGCTTCATTAATGTGCTTCTCTTACAGTACAGAAAGAAATGCTTTGTGAACCTAACAGCACGTATTTTACTGCTGCCTGACAGTAGTGTTGCAATGAAAAATCATTGCAGAAAAATGGCACCTTCTTGTGCTCCTGGGTACACGCAAATGCAGCTGTAAAAGGACATTGCATAGAGTTGGCCTTTCAAGTCCCAGGCACTTAGGACTGGATGGATTGCTAGTTTCTGCTCCTCCAAAGGCATCATTTACTTCATGGAAGCTGGATTGCACAGGAGGCCTGAATTCCTCAAGACCTGGAATTTAGGAGGTGGTTTGGTCTGCCGAATCTCCTCTGCAATCCAAGAGACATTGAAAGAACTCACCTTCATATTTAGTCCTCAGACCAGTTGGACAGCATGAACAGTTAGAAAAAGAACCATCTATACACAAAGTGAGCACATACAACCTGCAGTATTTGTGATAGAGTCCATGTGGAACCCTGCAGCATCATTTTTGCAGGTACTTCTGAGAGAGGTCCTGCATATAAAGTCCACCCTGAGGCCGGCAGAGGGGAAGCAGCTTCTCATTTCTCAGCAGCCTGTAGCAAATTGATGGCGTTTTGGTTTCATGGCTTGGGGAGGAGTAGGTGAAGGCAGAGAACAGCACTCTGGCAATGTGGGTTACGTTCAGAACACCTACAGTAGGTGCCTTGCTTAGTTGTCATGACAGTTATGGCAATTTAGTTCAATAGAGCAGTGAGCACACCAGACGCCTACAGTCCAGGTCTGCTAGGTTCTGGCTCCCCATGCAGACAGTGGAGAGAAGCAGTCAATATGCCTAAGGTAGGCATTTGCACTAGGAGGGTTCAGTGAAGCCCCGCAAGCTTCTGCCTCATCTGCAGAACTATATTTCTTTTTACTCAGGGAGGCTATGTAATGTTGCCAGGAACTGATTAACATCTGAATCACGTTGTCCTCTGTCTCTAAGACAGATATAAATAGGTTGCAGTAGAGGTAGGCTGTGCCCATGACCACTTCTTTCCTTAGGGAATGGTCTTATCTACTTGCTCAGCAGTAGTCTACTCAGGCAAAGCTTCCAAAATGTTACCCTTGTGAAAAGGAGTTGTCCTGCTGATCCTGTGCTGTGAAATTGCCCTTCTGGCCCCTTGTCTCAAGGCTTTACTGCTGGCAGACTGTGACACAGCTCTCCACCCATTCGACCCACACATGGTTGGACAAGTGAAGAGCTAGCGAAACTGCACCAGTTGAAATTCGCTTTCAGTTTATTATCTATGCAGTGTCACTATAAAGGTCTGAGCTAATCTTAGCTGCATAATGGGCTGGTAGAAAGTATTCCAGTTGTTATACAAATAAATATTTGCTTCAAATGTGGTTTCCCAAAGTAGGGTCACCTTGCACGCATCTGCTTCCAAAAATGCATCTGCTTTACAACAAGGTAGTAATTATCCTTTCCTCAAGGGGGTTCAGTTTGAACCTACTATGTGTACTAGACTGCTGGCGAAGTTTTTAATTTTGGTTTATGGTGTTTGTAGTTTTTGGAGGCACAGGATCAAACACTTGAAATGCAGTGTTCATCTGATACTACCTACCAACCCCAAATACAGGTAGGGTTTGCTTGGTGGGCTTTTTTCTTCTGCAAGAACAGTCCTTTACTCCTTTACAATTTTTTTCTTTTTTTTTTTTTTTCCTGAAAACATCAGTCAGTTGAGTGGATAGATGCAGAGAGCAAGTAACTTCATTTTACTGGTAAAATACCTTAGTGGAGTAACACAATAGCATTATCATCCTTCTTTTTTACTAGTTCTTCTTTTAATCTGTATGTCATAATAATGTCATTAGAGGGTGACTTCATCTTTTTAGCAGGCTATTTCTGCAGTACTTAATGTCTGTTTGATCTTTCATTCAGATATCTATTACCATACGTATCTATTATAAGTTGAAAAGGTTTTTAGTCTGACATAACATTGGAGGGGAAGAAATGTCAGCCTCATTAAACCTCACAGTTCTCAGACTGGAGGTAAATTACTTAATCAGCACATTTTTGAAGAAACATACTGAAAAAATGTTAAGAAAATATCTAGTTTTTCTTTATCTTCTCCCCTGTCTTTAAGTCACCTCACAACGCACTTTGCTCTGCTTTCTCTGGAGAGGGGACCATGAGTGGAATTGCCTTGAATTAAGATGTAAGGCAATGCCTGAGCCCAATGTCTATCAGACTGAGCAGCTCAGTGAGCTCAGGGCTGGGAACAAGAGGGAGTAGGAGTCTGGGGAGTGACACGGTCACATTTCACAGTCCCATATTGCCGTGGGTAATTCAAAGGATACATCCAAAGCTATCACCCCAAGATGACACCATTCTGCAGTGATAACTTAATTGGGGGTGTGGGGGGTATTAAGGTGGCAAAACATGGCATGAACTCCTGGGGCCATCAAAGTCAGTAAGGAGGCTTCAGTTCTTTTCACTCCTGATTCATAATGCTGGGCTGACATGTAATTCAGGTGAATTAGGGCCTGACTCAGCAAGGAGCGTAAGCACTTTCATAACTTCCAGTGCACAAACCCTCCCAACGAGGCAGATAGGATGCCCATATGGGTGATGCCTGTATTTATGTGGCTTGCTGAACTAGGGCTGTGAGAACGAAGAGACAGTGATGGCTTTTCTCCCAGGGTTTGTGGCTGTCTTCATCTGTCGGACAATTCTCTGCAGCAGTGCCAAGTCTGACAGTCTGGGCATCAAACAGCACAAAACTGAAGCCTTTTGAAGCAGGGAAGTGTAGAATGCATACGGAAAGGCAAGAGAAGGGGGGGGCTGAATGCTCAAAGGCATTCGCATGCACTGGCTACTAACCCCCATGAAATCTAATAGCTGATGTCTCCACTTTAGATTTTGCTCCTTTGAGGGATCTGGCAGGAGAGTTTAGGGGTGCAGAGGCTATGCTTTAGGTGTGAATTACAGGCATTATGTAGACTAGAACAAGGGTATGCTTGCAGATGCCCTGCTATAACTCCCTGTATAACACCAGGACTGCTTTTCTATTTAGCTTTCAGAGGCATGTGCAGTTGTCTCTTGGTTGTCTTGACTAAAAGAATGATCCTGTGTGTTTTAGCTGGGTCTTCTTTGCTACAATCCATAACAGATGCCATTGGTGGTTTTGTTACTATCGCTACTTGATGGCTTTCTGCAACCGCACTTCACATTCCTGAAGCTGAAAGTTTTGTTCTCTTGGCCACCGAGAAACACTACACTCTTATTTTGGAGTCTCCCTGCATTCCAAGATAGCACCGGTAACAGAGGACACACAAGGGTCAACAGCTCCTCGGCCAGCAGCACAACCTCATTCATTGCAGCAAAGGGGTTTTCAGCATTTGGAAATGCCTTAGAGAGTTTTACCTACTGTGGCCCAAAATGGCTGTCATTTGCTCTTTGTTCCCAGGCAATCCAGAGGGACATAGACAGCTGTCATCAAATATTCTGCACCCAAACTTGTCCCCTTCTTGGCACTGAAAACTCTCCCTGAGCTCCACTCTGGGGTCTTGAATTCACACCAGGCATCTCTGATTTTGTGATTGGAAAGAGAGTGTTTGTGCCATTGCTGGACTGAGGGAAAGCTGGCAGAAAGCTTAAAGCACAGTACAGACCGACTTTTGCTCTAAATTGTTCCAGAAACACCTTACCCTCTGGAGCATCTGGGAAAATGAAGGTGAGAACTTTTAGCAATATACACCTTAAGCTGTGTGAAGTTCTGCCCTGGATTTTGTTTATATTAACCCCGCGAATGAGATTCACAGTGGTAATTGAGGTTTGAACCTGGTGATGAATAATATAGGCAGTACAGAGATTTGGGTGCAAAAGGAGAGATCAGGGTGTGGTGATAAGACATTTTGCCTCCTGTAACATTCTTATCTCATTGTGCCTGAGATGAGAAGTGCAAATAGTTGACATACACTTGGTCTGAGGAGTTGTCACCAACTTTCAGACTTCTTTTTCCCCAAGCATCAAACTTCTGCAAGGAGCCTGTGAAGTTACCCTTTGGTCCCAGCATCCAAGCACAGTCATCTCAGGGGGAATGACCATAACAATGGTGACATATCTCCTCACCTGTTTCCATCACTAGAAATCAAAGATCTCATTTCCAAGTCACCCATAGCTATATTCTGGTAATGCTTCCCCACAGACAAATGGGACAGATAATTTTTCAGTTCCTTTCCAAGCCTATTGCTCTATGGTTTTTTGCACGAGTAACTCTTTTTTTCTCTGTTAATTGTTACTCTAAGAGAAATAAGTTACTCTATGAGAAACAATCAGAGGGTTCTTGTACATACCTAACATTTTGTTAAATAATGACTAGAAATGCATGATCTGGCATAAACTTTTCTTAATTTTTGCAAGTTTCCAACAAGTTTTAATTTTAAACAAAGGAAGGCAAGAAAACCCCTGCATTCATTTAGAACAGCAGCTCTTAGTATCTCACCAGTTTTTCTACCCATGTCTGTCCTGGTTTCTTCAGGAAGCTGTCTGTCCCCACAGCAGTGCCAGCAGGTCCTCACAATACTTATGCACCATGTATCAGAAAAAAACTTTTTACTATTGTAGATACAACCTCTTTGGGCAACTTAATCTACACTGATAAAAATCTCTCTCCTGTCAGTGTCCTCGTGGAAGATTTTTTTTTCCCAGCCTAATTTTCCCTCTGCTGATGTGAATTTTTCATCCTGAAGCCAACATAGCTGTTCTAGGAAGGGCACTGCTAGCCAGACCCAGCCTCCATAAATCAGAGCATGCTGAGCCTGACTGAGCTGAGCATCTGGATGGGGAGGCTTGAGATGCTTTTGGGAGTTGCTCTGCCTCTTTGCAAGGCAGACAGGAGACTGAAAATGAAACTGATTTGAGGGTGCCATGCTTTTGTTCCCAGTGGCATGGAGTGGGGCTGACAGAGAGTCCAGGCTGGACTTATGGTGGCAAAGAGCAGTGACAGATGCAGTCTAACCTCAAGAGGGAACATGTGTGAGAACACAAGGCAGAAAACTGACAACAGCCATGTGTATTCGTGTACACATCTGTAAATACCTGGAATTTCAGTGGGTTTTCCTAAAATGCAGTATGCACAAGCCACACGGGCTCTCATGTTGGCATCAGCCTAGGAGCAAAAGGGAGTCCTGATTTCAAAGCAAGTGGCTCAGTGAAGCCCTTTGGTCTAGGTCAATCCTTAACCTTTGTCTCTCATTAAAATATCATTCAAAATCGTTCTTCCCACTGGTTATATCATTATGAATGTTTACCCTGCCAGTACCTGGAAAAAATTGCTCTCTGAGGTAGAGCCAAATACCATTACTAGATCTGCAAAAGATTTGACAGTGAAATTAATTAGTTAATCTTTGTAAAGTGCTTTGAAGATGAAGAGCTCACTATGAGTTTTAGGTAATGTTATTATAGGTTAGTGAGTCATTTTGTAAATTTAAGGCAGAGGGGTCTCTCTTGCAGTGTCTTATAGCGTGGTCCTCAACCTATGTGGCTGGTTGGTTCTGTCCCATTGCCTTCCACACCCTGCCCTCTGCCTGCACTTCCGTGCTGCCTCCAGTCCTCTGGTGCAAGCTCTGTGAGTCAGGGACCAGGCTGGTTTAGGGATAGATTTGCTCTGGGTACTGAGAATCTGCTGTTAAACATTGCTTTCAGCAAGTTTCACTCTCTGTCATCGCTGTCCCTCCAGCCTGGGAAGTTTACCACGCGAGCCAGTTTGGGCAGGCAGATACTTCTCTTCCTGGCCAGACTCGGACCCTGATGTCCCCAGTCTCCCGCAAAAGGGCGGCTCAATCCACCCTGGCTCACTGCCCTGGGCCCCACCTGGGTGCTCTCTGATCTGCTTGTGGAGCTCATGGTTGGTATTAGCTAGGGACTTTCCTTCTGCTCGGTGTTTGTGCAGAACACAGCACACTGGTTCCCCACCAGACTCTGAGATACTGCTGTAACACAGGTAAGAAATAATAACAACCTTTAAACCTCTAGTGCAAATTACAGCCTCATGCAACACCTACGTAATTTCGTATAATATTAGCACAGTAACTACCTCAGGAGGACTATATTCAGATAAGAGAATACACAATAATAATCCTTCCATCTGAAACCAAAAGGAATTGTCTAAATGCTTACAGCTCCTTTTCTGCCACCATGTTTTTTACGGAAAAGAAGGTGCAAGGAAGAGAGGTGAGGATGTGTGATAAATGACTGAGACAAAAGGAATCAAAAAACAAATGCTAAAGCATTTTAGTGATGCAATTTCTCTCCTATAATACACAAGAATTCTTCTTATGCCTGAGTCCCCCTTGCATCTAGCACTCCATGATTACACTGGAGGAGATGAGCCCTCTCCCAGTGTTTGTAATCTGAGGTTCCAATCTTGCAAACATTTACATGCATGGTTAACTTTATGCACACAATTAGTGCAATTGAAGTCATGCCACTTGCAAGACAAGATGCAACAAGTGAGTGTATCAAACACTAGGTGGGAAGAGGGCGGCAGACAGATGAAGGGTAGTAATGATAAGATCATGTGGTTACCTGGACTAACTCTGCACGCTCAATGACTCCAAATGCCTTTTTTATTTTTGAATCATCACTTAAAAAGATTTCCCTGTCACTCCATAACTGCTTGTTGTGACTAAGAAAATGCTGGGCTTACTCATGTTCGTATAGTATGTAATTAGTGGACTTTTTCATTTTCCCTTCATAGAAATGATATCTCTCCACCACTAACTAACCTGACTTTAAAAATAAGAAAAAAAAAAATGACCCCAAGCCTTTCTCATTTGCTCTACTGCTTTCCTTCTCTCTGTTTGTGTATTAACCTCTCCCTCTAGATACCTCCTCCAAATGAGCATCTTCTAGTTTCCTGAGGCTTTTCTTATCTTTGCTGCAGTTGTCCAAGAGTCAAGATCTGAGGAACAGGAAGGCAGATGTCTCATTGACCAAATATACCAGATACGTTCTCCTACATGAAGGGCTCTGGGGTTGTGAACCGCACAAGGACTGCTCCTGACAATATTCTGGCCTTGATCTGTCCCTTCTGGCTCTTTCCAACCAACACAACACAGAGAAGCAGACCATTAAGTCTGACAGTGCTGAAATTACTGGTGCATCTGGACTGCCAGGACGGGCAAGATAGTATTTTTCAAGGACCACCTTGCTCTCATGTTTCCCAGCTCTTTGAGGTGATGGGACAGCCTTTTCATATCTAAATCTCTCCTCCTTGGGAGATCATCTAGAAAGGCTGTTTTCCCATAGGCTGCTGTGGGGAGCTTTGCAAAATCAGATTTAGAAAAGTCACCCTGCGCCACTCCACACACGTTGCTGGATACTTGAGGCACATTTGGGGAACAAGGAAGATGTTCAAAGTTAGATGGACTTGGGAAGACAATTTAGTTTACACGTAACATTGTTATCACATAAATTAGAATAATTATCACATTTGTGTTGTATTTTCATGATATTTGCTTCACTTAAATTGTTGTTATAAAATAATTTTATGAGTTATGTTGCTATACTCTGCGGCAATGTAAGGGAGTTTTCTGAACTCAATGGTGAGGCCATGTGATTTAATTGCCACACTATTTGTTAATTAGTCTGGGTGAAAATGCCAGCACCTGAGTGTGTTTGGAGAGTGGGCGGTGAGAATGTAGCTTTGTGTGAAGTAGTTCCAAACGCCAGAGAGCTCGAATTTGTGGTTCTTATTTCTTGATGTTCTGACTTCTTTAACTCTACCAGCCAAACAGCTAGCACATAAAGTTTTCACAAGCAGAACTTTTCTTAAGTATCTCATTCATCTGAGTGGAGGGATGTTGACCTGATTCATCACTGGATCACATCTTGTGTAGTGAAAGTGTGTTTGGATCACTCTTGGACCAGAGAGGCAACATTTTATGCCACATTGCAGTGGCTTAAGATGACTCAAAGCAGAGGGGCACCCTCTGGCTCCCTCAGCTGATGTAGCTGGAGATAAATTTTCTTGACCCCTCTATTCTTGGGGTAATTTTTAGTGATCTGGTGTATACCTTGCAAAATATTTGTATAGTCTTGGTCCTATAGGAGAATCTGGTCAAGGCAGATATTCCAGACAGCAGACAGTGTCACTTATGCATAGCTTCTCTTAGATATGGGTAATGATGTATAATAACATTGGCTTTTTCAGAAACATGTAGCACAGTTAATGCACCTTCTGATGTGGCCCAAGGAGCTACAGGCCATTTCCCAAGCATTGATCTAGTTGTAAGAAGCAGCAGCCACAAGGCTGTCAGTCATCTCAACGTCAATATGCCCAGGCCTCAAGTTCTGTTTTCCATTTTGCGTGTTATTTCTGGCCTAGCAAGTTTAAAGTTCAAACATCAGATGAGGTTTGTATTTCAGAGAGCAGTAAGGGGATGCCATGCTCTCATGTTCTTTCTGATGTTACAAAGCAGACTACTGCAATCTGTGAGCTGGCAGTCACCTACAGCTTTTAGACAGCATGGATGAGAAAGTAGCTGTGCTTCTGCCATGTTTTGGAAATAAAGGAAAAAACACTCCCTACATAATACATGTTTTGATTACTTCAAGGCTTAAGGAAGACAAATGGATCTACAAAGGATCCCTTTGCTGCATTTTAACAGATGAAGCAACAGCCTGGCAGGAAGATAACTTGAGAGAAAGGAAGTAACTAACTTGGTGACGGACCGACGGCTTCTTTGGTGCAGTCTGAGGCTGCAGGAAAGATCATTTGGTTCACTGCAAGATGAGGAAAAACTCCTACTTGCCAGCAGTCGCTGCCTACTCGAGACCCAAACTGGTTACACACAGATACTAATCACACTGGGAATGCATGTGTAAACACCTGGGGTTAGCTGCTGCTGGTTTAGTTTTCCTGAGTTACTATTTTCAGCCACACAACCCACCATAAAGGTGTGTCAAGAAGGCACTGCTAAAAAAATCTCACTAAAATACATCCACTACAGCAATTTTCTTATATCCACAGTAGTGGTCTTCATTTTAACAGCTGGGTAAATCCTGTGTGTGCATCATTATTGTCTTCTGCTATGCTGACCATTGATGGCATCAGCAAAGATGACAGAAAAAGGGAGTTACTTGCACTAGGAGGTAGGAAAACTGCTGAATTAGGTGCTCCCCTAAAGGTAATTATTTCACTGGCATTTTGGAGCAGAGTCTACTTATATGAGAGGGAAACTGCAAGTCACCTGTGCTTAATAGCTAAGTTCACATTAATTTATACACAGTGGGCTAAACCGTGCCCTCATTTATATGCATGCTGCCCCGCAGTGATTATGCAAGAGGAACTGAGTGCAGAATTTGATCTAGTGTGATTTCGAAAATAGCACCATGAAGTAAAGTCAGTATAAATGTGGAGGAAGTAAATCCACAGGAGACCATAACCAAGGTTGTAAACCAGCAAGTTTGGGTGATGATGCTATCAATGAAAACTCAGCACCTGGATGGGGTCCCTGCCCAAACAGGAAACTCTCCCAAACATGCTCCGGTCCATCACACATACGCAAAGCTGCCAGTAACAAGGAAAGGCAGGATGCTCCCGGGCATCAAGAACCCTTGTGGGCCGCAGACCTCTGGCTGAGGAGTAGAAAAGGAAGGAAAGAATAGGCTGTTTAATCACCCTGCAGATAAGATAATTGTGGCTCAAATTCAGAAGTGTAAGGTAAAAATTCACTACATGCGTGAAACTAAAACTGTTTTATTTCAGGAAAGCTGGCACAGTGTTTCAACAGCTTCCTGTGGCTTAGCTGCTATGACACAGTAGGAATAACCTTTCTTCTGTCTGGGTCTTAGGAAGTATTATGTTTCATCCTTGCTAAGTGACCTGCATTTCACAGGTCAGATGTAAAAATTATCCAAGACTCAATTCTCTTGCCCCTCAGCATGTTGAGGGTTCATTAGAAAGAGCAGCAGGTGCAGGATGTACCTGGTACTTGGTGCTCATTCACCCTTCCTCGTTCATAGAGATGTCCATGTTCCCATGAGTCTGATCACTGGCCAAGATGAAAGTTGGATCCACTACCTTCAGAAAGGGGATCCTTTCCCTTCCCGCTCCTTCAGGTCAGCCTAAGTGGTTGTCCCTTGACCCTTCAGGCACTGGGCAGTGCAGGGAGTGAGCCAGCCAGACCTCCATTGGCATCTGTTACACGAGGTGCAGGCAGTACTGTGGGGCAGAAAATGGTTCTGTCCCTAATAACAACTCGTGCTCCTCCTTGTGTCTGTTAGTCAGTGCCAGCAAGGGCAGCAATTAGACTGTGCCTAGAAAAGCTTAGGGCTTTCTGCGAACAGGTGGCTGTGTACTAAGCTCAGCACTAAGCTCAGCATTATTTTTTTCTGGTTTTGTGTGGCATTTCTGTTACAGCCTCACATACGACAAAGTCACTGAATTGCCATTCTGGGCTGATCCCAAACATTTGAGTCGCATACGCAATGCCATGACACAATCATACATCACAGTGACAAACGATGGTGCTTAAGGAAGTATTTTTTATGGGTACTCTGCTCAGATAATTCTTCTGCCATGCTGTGCTACATGGTTTCCAAATTGGAAAATAGTCTGATGGTGGAACAATACTTCTTTTCCGATCCTTCCTTATTCTCAGGCACATAATTAGTTTTTATGGGGAGATAATAACATGGTAGCTTATACATAATTATAATGTGTAAAGTTTGTAAAATTAAAAAAACTCCTTTAAAATAAGTTGAGAAATAGCAGCAGAGCATTTAGACAATTTTTCATGTTATTTTCTTGAAATTCAGCAGCAGCTATGAGAACATGGGTTAGGAGTCGGACATTTCCTATTCTGGTATCTGTATAAAACTATCGAGAGGCAGCTTTTACCAGCTTTTGGGTCAGGATTTGTCCTTATAACTGCTTATCATGAACCACATGGTTGCACATACACTTACTAGCTGCACAACAGCTTTAACACAGAGATCACACTGTGGTTTTCTTCAATATAATTGAAGAAATGGTAGCTGTTATTCTGCAAATATTGAAACATGTGGGGAAAATTTAATTATTTAAATGAAGATTCAGAAGAAAACTCCTGAGAATTGAGGGGTTTTGCTAGCATCCCTTCTGACTTTTGGAAAAACAATGGATTGTTTTTTCCTTTAATTTAAAGTTACTAGTAATTTGGATTTATGTTTGTTTGTTTGTTTGTTTCTTTGGTAGCACCTAAAAGATCAGAGATATTAAGCCCAACTATGCACCTACGTTGCATTTCAAGTGATCTGATCACATTTTTCTTACTGAGAAAGGGGATATCTTTCAAAAACTCCAATTTAATTTCAAACTGCACTGTCATCCTCAACCAATAGAGTTATGAATTGATTGTCATTCCTGGTTTTCTTTAGATATTCACGGTTATATTTAACACTCAACCATGCAGACATGTGTGCGCGGGACTTCCTTAAAAACTCCTGAGATGCCTTGTTCCTGACAAGCTGTGTAGGAGTTGGGTGTCTAGAAACCTCTGAAAATCCTTCCGCCTCACACTGGAAGGACCTCGAGACGTTTGAAGATCTGGCTCTAAGGATGGGATTCATCTCATCTAACACCACCTACCAAGAAGCCACGTGTCTAACCTCAGTGAACCACCGCACTCATGTCCTGAAAGATAGCTCATCCCCATCAGAGGGCAAGGTATCCTCCCCACAAAAGGCATCCAGGTCAGGACATGTCCCTCACTTTGTGGAGGATTCTGGTTCTTTCCATTGACCCCCAGGGCAGCTGAGATCCCTGGCTAAGATGAGATGCTTAACTCTTAGAGACCTAGTTTATGGGAAATTAATCCAACACTGCGGTGACGTACCAGACTCATCCGTACAAAGCTGTTAAAGGCACACATCACTAGTAACTAGCACTGCCTGCATCTATATTTTAGGCTTAAAGGGTAAGGATCCAAATTCACTTTTATTCCTCTCCTTGACCTTGATCCAGCTGAAACCTGTGGAAGAGATACATGCTGCTAACAACAAAAACTCCCAGTACATGCAGCCTCCTAGGTGCTAAAGGTTTTGCGTTAAGATCACTATGGGAGCTTCAGGCAGGTAAACAAGTCACAAGGTAGCTTAGGTGTGTAAAATTACTCTGGATCTCTTGAATTAAGTCCAACTCATCTCCTTTTTATATCAACATAGGGCCCCATAGGCCCAGGGCTGTGCTGATGCTTTTCCAGCAGAAGCATTTTTCTGTACGCAAAAGCTCAGTCTGACCAGAAAGTTCTGAATATGATTTCTAAAGCTGTGCGAGATCCCCGGGTTAATTGCAGGGCTTAAAGGAAATGGTACTATTTAAGCTGCTGCACTACTAGAAGTGGAAGTTCGATGATACCCAAATATAGGTTTGCTAATTATTTGATATGATGGATCGATTAACAATTGTCTTGCGAGTAGTCAACAGCCTAAATTTGCTACACCCCGCTCTGTACATTTGGGGCTAGCTCTCTTCCTCACCTTTCCTGGAATGCCAGCTATGATGAGCAAGCTATTTTCAGTTTCTTTTTAGGAAGCTGCCTTTGGACCAGTTCCTACACTACTTAGCATTTTGCCTGAGTAGCAAATTCAGGATCTGGCCCTAGGAAACCTGTTTTCTTGGCACTTTGAGCCAGTTCTTTATTAGTGTAGTTACCTCCAGTAATCTGCTGTGTGCTGTCTGCAGTGGCCTGTGCAGAAACCTCTGGGAAGATGGAGTTGTTGTGACACTTGTCTCATGAAAGAGCTTCTCCAATTCTTCACTTTGAAGGTCCACTAAAAGGTGTGTCTGTGATGACACATCTGTTCTGGTATTTTTTATTTTTTTTCTTCTTTCTCATGTAAGAAAGTACCATGATATGTTCTTGTCGCTGTGCCAGGACGTCACTCGATACGTGTAGAGGAGAAACAGTTTAAAGCCACTTGACTAACAGCTTCCTCTGTCAAATATGACATTAGAGTTATGATTGTCTCTTTTTTATCTCTTCACTTTGATGACAGGCTTATCTGAGGTAGTGAGACAAAGAGCGGGGTTGATTCAGCCTACCATGCTGTGCAGGTGAGAGTTTTGAGATCAAGTACAGCTGTTCGAAGGGCAAGTCCTAGTGCTGAATGACAGCTGCTTTCATCAGGAGTATGGCTTGTTTTTTCTTTTTTTTTTTTTTTTGACAATGCCAAGAAATTCGACTGAGGCTTGAGGAATGTACAAGCTTAAATATCAAAATGTGACTGCTTGTGTAATAATGTCAGTCTGAGCTACTGGCTCCTTTTGATATTCTTAGATCGGATCAGATGCTCCCCTGAAAAAAAAAAATCAAATGCATTATTGCTGATTCTGGTCAGAAGGAGTGAATCTGTTTACCGAACCCATGTGTGTAGATCTGACAGGGCGATGTATCACACCCACTGCAATGCTGCACGGAATATTAACGTTTCTGATTTGTTGCAAGACAGGAGCTGCAGATCGCTGGGTGCCGTGCTTTTCACTCAGTGTTTGCCAAGATCACGCTTTTCACCGGGTTTCGCAGAGCAGTGTGATATTCCTTCCTTCTTCCCTTCCCTTCCCTTCCCCCATCACTTACTGCCTCTCCACCCCACCTCTCAAAAACAATTGTTAGTGATTTGATAAGTTAATTACCCCACTCTCCAAAAGCCCTCAGATAGAGCATGTTATCGGGACATTTGACGTGCGGCTATTTTTAATTTCCCAGTACACTCACATATGCAGATGTAGCATGAGGTTTTGTAAAAAAAAAGTGCTCAGCCTTTACTGCATGAACAAAATCTACCATGTAAGCAAGCAAAGAGGTATGTGCTTATCCAAGTATTTATCTATGCCTGCAGGTATTTGAAGTGTGTGAAGGAGTGCAGGGTTTGTACATGCACTGGTTGGACTATACATACATGTTATTAAAAGCTGAATATACTTAGGGCTCTCCCTCACTCACTCTGCTTGTCCAGGAGAGGATATATTTATTTTTAAAGCTCAGGTCTTCTTGCATTCCCTGAACAGAACAACCCGACTTCTTCCCTTGTCGTTTATTTCTAGTTGTCATCTATGTCACCGGTGCAATCTCTTCCAGAATTGTCAGGTGTATGACCATATTAATTCTTTTTACTATTTCCTCCTACCTTTCCTCAAAGACCATTCAGGCAATCTAACTGCTTGGAACTGAGGGCTCCTGGCCATGCAATGCTGGAAAATCTTGAGGATAAAGGCACAGCTTTTCTTTTCTAGAATAAACCTGTCAGCCGGGTATGGTTTTCATAGAATCATAGAATGTGTAAGGCAGGAATGGACCTTTAGAGGTCATTTAGTCCACCTCCCTTGCAGTAAGCAGGGACATCTTCACTAGATAAGGTGGCTGAAAGCCCCATCAAGCCTGACCTTGAATATCTCCAGGGATGGGATCTGCACTACATCTTTGGGCAACCTGTTCTTCTGATCCACCACCCTCATATTGAAGAACCTTTTCGTAATATCCAAACTAAACCTCCCCTTTTCTATTTTAAAACCATTACCCCTTGTACTACTGCTATATGCCCTTGTGAACAGTTCTTCCCCAGATGAATTTTCACACCAGGTTTTTCTTCCATGAAACATGTAAGAGTATAGATGTCTATCCTGGGTAAAAACAATTTTTCATGTCAGTCAGTAAAGGCACCAGAAATATGAACAGTATTTGTAGCCACTGCAGTATTTCAGTATATAGTACTTTTGCAGCTATTGATTGATATTCACTGAAACCTAGAGAGAGTAGGTTCTATTAATATCAAATCTACCTCTTAATATCTATTAATATTAAAGCAGGACCGAAGATATCATGTGAAGAAGCCCTTATCCAAGTCAGAGGAATGGACATATTGTAGCAGTGTCTAATATTTATACAAATACCCATTGAATGAGGAGGGGAAAAAAAAGTTGACAATTCTTCACTTCCATATTTGCATTATGAGTTTATTATGGACCACTTATATTGTAAGAAATTATGGACCAATACACTTGAGGATGAGAGGTCTAGCTGTGAAACAATTTCTGTGTGTTATTAACATGCTCTATGTTTATGTCTAACAAATGACATCCCACCATTTGTCACATAAAGGGGAGCCCATGGAACCCTGTCCTCAATTTGCGGGCCTCTAGTGCCATATGCCATAACTTCTACCTGTCTCTTGCAAGGCCACTGAATGTAAAGGGATATATAAAAACAGAAGCATGTGTCTCATTTTGAAATTCCTTGGAGAGAGAACACTTAGCTAATTTAATTTTATTTTAAACAGGAACTCAAGAGAGCATCCAGCATGCAGTACTGTGGTGAGGCAGATTTGCAAGGCGGTTGCGTGTCTAGATCTGTAGATAACCAGTGCAACACAATTTTAGTTCCAGAGAAATTTGAGGCATTGGGCACTTAGATGCTTTTGAAAATCTCAGTATTCCTCTATTTCCCCTTCTCGACATGTAAATATCTTAAAAAATCTGTCCCCTTCTCTCCTCTTCCATCAGAGACTTCCAAAATGAGATCCTTTCATTATTAGAGCCAGAGTGGTAGCTAATTGCTACTGAGGAGCTTTTCACTGTAGCCAAACCCAACAATAACAAGCAATAAAAATCTAATAATCTAAGCAATCGACTGTGTATTGAATAATTCTTCTGAGAGCACAGTGCAAATAGCACAATTCTGGGCATAGTAAAGAGAGTGAAAGATTAAAAACCGAAATGAGCACAGAAAATGTCTGTCACGTCAGATACATCAACTCTGTCAGTCCAATACATACACTTAATTAAAATGGTTCAACCATCTGTCCAAGAGGGTGCATGGGAAAACTTTAATTGATCGTCTCAGTTTTTCTGAGTGATCAGGAAATAGGGCTAAAGCTAGCTCCTAGCTCTCCTGGAACGGATTTAAGAATTATAAAACTGACAGTTGGGGAATTTTCTGCTTTAGCTGTTTTAAGCCTCTCTCATTTATCCCCACATCTTTGATAGAATTGGACGATTCAAAAATATAGAGGCACCTTAAGAAGCGAGAAAGCAGGTGAATGGCATCTCCCCCCTGTCCTGCGACAGCCAGGCCTTGTGCCCGAGGGGCCATTCGCTGTGAAGAAGGGTAGGTGTTTTCCTGCCCTCCCTGAGGATACTCCAAAGGCAGCTTTCATTTTCCACTGGGGCTCTCCAGGAGCTCAGTGAACAGAAACAGCTGAGAGGACATGCAGAATCCCACACTGCCTTAATGCCTCACCCACCTCTTGATCCTGCCTTTGCTCCATAAAAAGATGCAGAGTCAGAGTTATATTCAAGCTGGGTGTAGCCACCCCACCAAGAGCTGTGCCTAACGTTGAGTCTCCTGGGATGCCATTCAGCTGCCCAAAAGGTATCTAGTCTGAGCTGGTCACGCTATGATGTCAGTGAGAGAAAGGCCCCTTTAGAAGATGGTTTAAACTGCTTTCTGCAAGTGTCTGTCCCCCTAAAGCCAGTGAGAAGGGGCTAGTGCTGCTGAAGACCTCCAAAGAGATGTCAAGGTCATATAATTGTCCTTCATCCATCCTGAGCTCCACAGCCACTGGTTTCCCCAGCTCTTCCTGCCTGTTTTTTTCCCAAATTCAGTCTTAGGATTACAACTTAAGGTGGATCATTTATCTCCTCTTTTGCAACCTCCACTGCCCTCTGCCATTTACCTCCAAAAAGTCATTTTTTTCTAGCCATCCTCCCAGAAATGTCCAATATGATAATGTGACCAGCTTGTGATCCGTGATTCTATGATTCAGGGGAAAAGCGTTACAGATTCTTCATAGGGAAAATCTCTGCATAAGAAAAAAGTAGCAGTGGTTATTCTCTTACTTCTAGGAGAATGTTTACCAGGTGGCCCAGGTCTCCCCAGTCGATACCTTATCGTCATTCCCCAGCCTCTGAAATAACAACTTCCACTGATGAAGGCGAAGAAAAGCCTCCATAGAGAAATCATTGGAGGAGGGATAGCTGACACTAGAAGTAATCCCTTTTGCAATCACCCCCTTGAGTCCTTCAAAACCAGGATGGTGAGAGCTCAAACCCTTATCCAGGGCCCTCTAACCAGCCTCTGTGCTGTTATCATGGCTGCCTACTCTCACCAAGACACACTGGCTCCAGCAGTATTTTACATTCCTTGTTGTGGGATGAGGCTTATGCCTACCCATTGCTTCACTAACACTTAGAGGAGACAGCTGAGCAAGTTGAGCAGCTGCAGAAGCAAAGTGAGTGCACCTTCAGCCGGCTCAGTAGCCTCAGGAAATAGTACGGTTGGGGCACGCCCTGCTCAAGCAGCAGGATGGGTGAGAATTTGGCTTATGAAGTCTGTCTCTATCCCCTTTAGACCACTAGAAATCGTCCAGTGAAGAACAGACCTCAGGAACCTTTTGTATGTGTCTATGAACTGGTTAACAGCTGGTTAACATGCACACGCATCAGTCTGCTAGTGGGAGATGCATGTGATGGCATTATCAGGGGGAGCTTCATCAAGTTGAAATACACACCAAGACTTCCCTGAGTGCCCTGGGAATTCAGATGTCCCTGTGGTGGTCTGGTTCAGGACTTCAGGTCCAGGAGGAAGTTTTTAAATGTTTAGTATGTATGTGCAGGGAGTTCAGGGACTGGCTGATGCCAGGTGATGAGCTACGGGCTGGAAATAGCCAGTGATTAGAGCATTTTCAGAGGTGTTCCTATGTGGTGGGTTATAATAATGTGTTTTACAGGCTTATCCCAGTCTTGCTGCAAATGTTTTGCAAAAGTCTAGGAAGATAGCAGTCAAGAGGAAGGTTTGTGAGGATAGTAAGTCATGAACTGAGAGGTTATGCTGGGCTTGCTTCTCTGATGCTCCAAGTAATGTCTTTTGATGTTATTGACCTTAGTGCAGTCTCTAGCCTCCCCATTCATTCTCTCCTGTTCTCCCACCATCCACCCCTGTTCTTCCTTGCTCCCAAGCAGAGATCCCCGCCCTGAGTGCAGAAGTCTGCCCCAACCTGTGTGACCAAACCATCTGTAGTGTTGGTAACAAATGAGGCCAGAGGACTTTTGCCAGTGCCCTTACCATCCACTCTATACCTTTCTCATCTAGAACTCCATAAACAAATCCCGCTGTTGTCCTGTCTACAGGCTCTCTCTGCTTATGCTGTTCACTGCGCCAAAGGCCAAGAGGTTTAGGTGCAGATTAATCTGTGTTTGATAGAGAGCAAATTCCACTCCTGAACATCAGACTCTGTGCCTGTTGTACTGTCCAGACAGCTCTCAGCGGCAGTCCAGTTCCTTGTGAAATTATTTTTACCTTGGTGGGCTTTTCCCAGTGGGGTCATACAATCTATTTGTGTTCACTGAGGCAAAACCCTATCTTCCAGATGCATCGAGGTTGATGTATTACTCTCCTAAACTAATTTTTTCATTTAATTTTGGGAATATAATTGTGTGATCTGTTTGGAAGCTCCTGTTTCCATTGACAGTAGCTACTGCTTGCTGTAAATTATGCTGCATTATGAGATCGCATTTTTCTGATAAAAAATAATTGTCACCATCCCAGTCTTGTGGTGTACTGATTTAGTAGTTAAGCTCTCTGGGTAAACCGGGGAGAGTTTACAAGAAGACATATCATCCTTAATATATAAAATACACTTTAAGATGAATGACTAATTGTGTCGGAATAATGTCATCTGTGTGTTTGCTTTATAAGTCTATGATCAAAGACAGACTTCTAAGATATAATCTAAGCTCACTTAAATCCTAATGAGAAATTACATGGGAATGTTGGTATTTCAACAATCCACAAGAGTAGCAGAGCTCAATTATCCCAATGTCATGAGGGATTTGTTTGGATAATTGAGACTTCTGATCATTGAGACAATGTTCGTTGTAACTAATAGACATGCAGCAATAAATATTTTGAGGAAGAGAGAACTGTGGACATCTATGGCTTTGGATAATCAAGTTGCACTGTAAACCCAGTTTGGGTTCCCATGGATCCTTGTGATTAATAAATAAGTAACAAGGCGGGCCTGGAACTCCTCTGAGGGATTCATCAATTGGTTCATAAACATGATCAAGTTAGTACAGAGATAAACAGCTCCACCTGTTACCAAGCCCTGCAAAATTTATCAACTTGAGATTAACATCTCTTTGCCTACCCTTATGATGAAGTTCATAATTACGAAAAAATGTATCGTATATTACTCGCAAGTCAAAACAAATACTATTCCTCAGATTAGTGGACCAGCACAATTACACAAGTCTGCCTAATACTTTCTCCTTGAATTAATTACCAGGGTGCGAAAATGTACTAAATTCTTTGTAAGGGTGAAGTCTTCTAATACTTGCTAAAGACATTTCTTTCTGGGTCTCTCTGAGCCAAAGTAGGTACTGGGGCCAGCTGGACAAGATTCACTCCGTGCACCCATGGTTTCAGAGTCATCCCAAGATAATAGAAAACATGGAGATGGGAGCAGAGATACAGGCAAAGAGCTCACTGTGTTTCTATCTGAAGACTGTGAAAATAGGTCAGGTAGGTTTGTTTGTCAGTTAATGAAGTCTGTAAGAATTTTCCCATTTCTTCTTTAGGAGAAAGCTCTTGCAATGCCTCATAACATGTGACTGGCTGAGAGAATAAAGCAAGGGCTGAAATCTTTAAAAAGATTTGTGATTATGCATAATAATTTTTAAGAGCACTTTAGGATCACAGCTCTCACTGAGTGTTAGTAAAGGCTGTGTTCAGAATTCTCCTCAACATTTCTGAGAACTCCATTTTAAATTATGGTGATTTTACCATCCTTTATTAGTGTTGACAAGCTGGCAGTGTAAAGAACAGAACAAATCACAGAAAAATGAAGAACATCTTTCTTCCACTCTATAAATCCATGACACCTGCATGTCTTTTGTACTGCACAAACTTCTGGTAACTCCTTCTCTGAGGTAATACGAAGATGAATAAGAATTACTGAAGAAATGAAACAGCTTGCATACAAGCAGAGACTGAATAGACAAGGTTCGTTTTATTTGGACAAGAGTAGATAAAGAAAGGATATGATAAGAGATCTAAACATCCATGAATGCTGTGAAGAGCATAAAGAGGAAATGATGATTCACGATTTTCATAATGGCATCAGGTTCAACATTAAAAAGGAAGAATTTTTTTTTTGCACAAGAGAAAAGTACTAACCTGCTGCTGCAGGAAGTGGTAGAGTGTGGAAATGCAGTGGGTTCAAAAGCCCTAGAAAAAAATCCCGAGTAGACAAAATGGAGAGCAATGGCTATTAAAAATGATGATCCATGTGCAAATCTGGTTCATGGAGACCATGAAGATCTACTTATTGCCAGAACTGGAGATTAGATGACATGATAGCATTATGCTGTACTTTGCTTCTTGAGAACTTTCCTGAATATCCACTCCTAAATGCTGCTGGAGGCAGCAGGATACCTTCCTGACCCTGTGGCTATGCCTATGCTAGCAACATGGCCAGGTCAGGTCACAGGCAAGAGGGCTGACATATTTAATTTATTGGTTTAGTCTCTAGTATGGAGTTGGCCTATGACAAAATGTTCTTACCAAGAAAACACACAGGGATAGGTTGGGTTGTACAGACCAGCAGTTATTCAGAATAAACAGTTTCAATGCAGCCACCTGCTTTGAAGTTAAGACTCTCTCTTTGTGGGAAGCAAGCTGGGCAGTGATAGTTGTCCTCAGAGCCCAGAAAGGGTCCCTAACCAGCTTAATTTGCTAGTGCAACAGTAGATAGCATGGTTGTCCTTACATGACTAACCACAACAGAAGATCCTATAAAACAGTGTGAATGATGACTCTGAGTGTGACCTTCTGAAGGTTTCTTTCTTAAGCATGAATTGCAATGAGAAGTAGAAGATGTCATCAAAAAGCAAGTCCACCTCAGAATTCCTAAAAAATGACCAGATATCAGGAGATAAAATCAATGAAGTGTGAATGCCTCATGCAGATAAAGGCAAGAAAGGGCTATTTAGAATTTGCTTGGCAGTTTTAGTGCAGAGTTGGAAAATAGATGAGTCCTGAACACATCTTCTAAGTTCTTACCTTGATCAGTTTGAAATCACAACTATAATCACAACTTACTGACTGCAGATCCATCTGGCTCCCTGGTTTAAGGCTCAGAAATTACCCTTGGCAGTATATGTCACATTGCCTGTGACACCCTTGGAATTTACTAGCGGAATCTGATTTTGCATTATGTACCACTGTACTCTTAAGAATATGGGCAAATGTGAGACAGGACTTGTTCCCATTTGATTGATCTTGGCTGTATACTATTTTGGAAACTAAGTTCTTTAGCTTTTATCCCATTGCTGCTTGTTGTGATGTAACAGTAGAGTTCCTAAGCACATTTCTTGTCAGAAGTGTCTTAAATCATGCACAGCTTCACTGAGTTATTAAAAAATAAAGTTTATTTTTTTACTTATTTTACCTTCCATACTTAAAGACTAAGGTACAATAGTAGGAATCAATCATAGTAAGGAGCGATTGGCTTCTTGCCTTGATTTGCCTCATGGAACCACAACCCACTTTCTCTGAGTGTGCTTCTTGGGGGTCTGGTCAGACAGGATGGATTGCAGAAACACGCTAGAGGTATCCCTTGAATTCCCAGGGTCATACCAAGGGATCTTCCCACTACTCCTCACCAGACTCACAAGCGCAGAGATTAGTGAGAATGAGGGGAATTGCTGGGAACTCACAATGACACAATCAAAAAGAACTCCTTTTTTTCTTTCCACAGTGTGTGTGAAGCAAACAATGTCCCAATGGTAGGTTCTGATGTTTGACTCACCTTTAGTCCCTCCATTTTTATATTCTTTTTCTTCTAAGGTGAACATACCATAGACCACATACTGCAACATCTCTTTCACTCTTTATGAGGGGCCATGGAGGTGTATATTCAGATGACATGCAACAGTGCTTCAAATTGGAATTGGCTCCTTCAGTGTCATTTATGTTCAAGAGATTGCTGAGACAGACCACCTTGCCAATCTGCCAGAGCCTGGATCCTTGTTCAGTTAAGTCAGAGAGACAGACACAAATTCTGAGTGATGAATTTAATCTAGGTGGTCTGATTGTAACCTCTGCTTCTTTCTGGGACCTGAATAGAGCATGATATCTCCTCTTCAGTTTATGATTAATGGTGTATCTTAACTTTTTGGCTTGCATTCAAAATAATGCTCTCTTTGCTAGATTTTCCCCTTTTCTGTTCTAGTCCATTAGGTCATAGTGGAGGATACACATCACCCTGGAGATGGCATCATTAGTTTCCACTCTGGGGTCCATAAGAGGCTCATCAGCAGAAGGCACCAGATACTATTAAGCCTTCAGTTGTCATGGCTACCTTCCTTCCGCCTCATTCATAGAATTCCCTTGGGAGCTTTAATGGAGAAGACACCAGAAATCTTGCATTGCTGCAACTTCTTTTTAACAGATTGTGAGATCCCTGGGCTTCTTCACCTTCCCTGTGAGGGAATTTCATCCTCATGTTCCCATCGGTCACTTCACAACAGGAAGCAAAGGATAAGTCTTAGCTGAAAAAATAGCTCTGGAAAAAGGTGAAAAAAGGAGGAAAAAGGCAGAAGAAAATGAATGAAGATAGAAATGCATTGGTAGAGACCAGAGGTGTAATGATAAGGAGCATGAAAAAGTTCAGGATGTAGGAGAGAAAATGGGGAGCAGGTTGAAAGAAGAGCAAAACAGATCAGAAAAGATGAGAGTAATGAAGAGTACATCTACATTTCCCTTCCTGGAAGTCTGTAGCACATAACCTAGGAAGACTTGGGATTTTAGTACTATGCAGCAAAGAAAACCTCTTCTCCAAAGCTGCAGGAATTGGCTGAAGTCTGGTCTTAGACCCCTCTTGTCCATTGACAGTCACATCTCCTGCCTCTTGAAGAGCTGGCTGCCTGGTATTAACTGTACACGAACCTTAGAAGAAAAGCAGGAATATGGGCATTTGATGCAGAGGACATAATGTACTTCAAATTTACCACTTAGACTAATCCAATATAATACCTTCCTATACCTTTATCATGTCTGTACAAAATGCCTGTGATGCATTTTAGGATTTAGTAACAGAAAAACACTCTAGGTGTTTTTATTCAGTAATGAGCTTTTACAGGCTATGTGGGTTACCTAAGTGTTATTCAGTAGTAATGTACTACAGATTCATCTCTTTCTAACATGCTGTTCTGAATTCTTCGTGTGAGGGTCATCTAAGTCAGCAGAGAACATCCATGGTTCTCATTTTCAGAAGCTACAGCAGATGCTGTTGCTGCCTTTATTGTCGGTGCTGGCCCAAGCTTAGACTTCTGCTTTCCTGAGATGAAATTTGAGCTGTCATGGCTCTTTCTCCAGCAAAAGCACTTAAGATACAGGAATCCTTAAGCACTGAAACCTTAAGCACTGATGTCACTGGGACAACCTCTGTCTCTATGTATGCATTGCTTAACCATGGTTCATAGGCATCCAGCAAGCCCAGTCAGTGTGGATTATCTCTCCATCTTTCTCATTGACCAGCTCCTAACCTGATTGCCTACTACCTTTGCAAATGATGCAGTTACTTTGGACTAGGTATGAGGAAACCTTAGAGAAGTTTTTCTCCTGTAAGACAAAGATGGTCACTTTAAACAGGATACTGATGCACTGAAATGTTTCAGACAATTTTTTTTCCTAAGGAAAAGCCCCTCCATTGTACATTTAACTTACATGTACAGCACCGCTGAACAAAAAGTGCCTCTGAGTGTGCAGGATAAACAAAGAATGTGCAAACCTATTTTTAGTCTTAATTTGGTGGCCTGTTTCCTAGGTTTGTTCTGTGATTGAATGATTTTTTATTTATTATTTATTAGAATATTAGCTAACAGCCATATATTTTCTTCAGATTTGTTTCCTCTTCAGATGAAAACACTGTCTGCTGCCTTTTTCTCTTAATGTATAAACCATTTGCTACATGTTTACAAAATGATATCAAGTGTAAATCTGGTCCCGATAAGCTACCTTGACAAGGAAATAACTTAGCATTCAGTGTTCGTAAGAAGGGAGGGTGGGAGAGAAAGAGAGAGGAGGAAAGAGAGAGAGGATAAGATCTGAAATGAAATCAGCACAATGTGCTCCTTTAGGATTGGTTCTAGAGCAGATAAGCTTTCTATTCCCCCATAAACAGGTCAAAGTGTCTCAGCATCAAAACTGTATTTACCAAAGTTTTCTGTCAGTTGGTGAATTGATCACACATACAGTAAACAAACCTTTGTAAATATGAAACCAGATTAGCATTTTCAGGTTTTTCAAATGCAGCATTTTCTTTAAAATGGTTGGGCATTTTTCTTAGACATTTAAATCCTATGCAAATAGTTACAGCAAACACATGAATCAGAAAAATGCACTTTCAACTGCAGTGACCACTCCTTTCTGTATCTCCTTTTATTTGAAAATAGGCAAACACAGCACTGAGTTATTTCTATTTACTTTTTCTGTTGAATATTTTTAGTGGTTTGTACTGACGGAGGAAAAAACTGATGTTTAGTTAAAGTTGATACAACCCACAAGTGGACATGTCAAAACAAGCTATAGAAAGTTACTTTTGATGTGTTTTATTGAGATATCTATGGTACTTTCCAATTACTTTATGCCAAAAAAGGTAGCTCTACTCAAAAATTATTTCTTTTGAAAACCACAAATACAACTTGTCAGCCTTTTGAATGTGCTGCAGCATATTTAAAGGGATCCTTCTTAAAGTAGCAACTGTCTGCTGCTGGGGTGTGTGTGGGGGGGGAAGGCAAGTGGTAAAATAAAATCACTTCAGAAATCTTTACATGAAGTACAGTGTTTCATTAAAGTGATGACATCAAGTCGCTGTTATTTTGTGTGTGCACATACATCTGGTTTTGTCTTCAGTAGCTGCACTTAAAAGCCATGGTTAAAAAGTGGCAGCGTAGAGAGCCAAGTTATTAGCTCTGTGATTGCTGGTGCTCTGAGCCAAAACTACAGAATATTTGATGACACTTGGATGTCCTTTCTATTTTAGGATCCTTCCTCTTACAGCAGACAAGTAATGCAACCTGAAAATTTCCAGGATTTTGTTTCCTCCTATTTTAACCAGACCTTAAAGCTGCTACTGAGAGGAAAAAAAAAAGAAAACTCCTTCTTTTTCCGTATACAGAGATATGGTTTTCCCCACCTTAAACATACATGATTTGAGTTCAAAGGCTCAGCTTCCTGAGTGATAGTGAAGGTCTGTTGTTTAGCCAAAGGATCAAGAGGATACTGGGCTCTCAGAAAGCGTGTCTAGGCAGGGGTGGGAGGTTTCTCAGTGGAGGTGGGAGGAATGGTAACCCTGATACTTAAATGTCCTGTCTTATCCATGGCTGCTATAACCGCAGGCTGAAAAAATATGAAAAAAATCCTAATAAAATGGCTTGTGACTTTTATAGCTAGAAAGCGTGTAAGGCTGTCTGCCTGTGCATTCCCCTCCTGCCGTGGTGGAAACCTGCAGGCATTGCTTACCCTGTCCTTTAGCAGGCACCAGGAGCCACAGGAGAGCCACCCTCACCCTGGGATGCTGGTAGACAGAGTGAACACCTGCAGCCCTGCTCAGTACTTCTGGTGGCATCCACAGCAGGTGCCACCAGGGCTGTAAGAGAAGCTGGAGGTGATGCCCAAGGAAGCTGGACATCACCAGCCCTCCAAGAATACCAGCCACAGCAGTGGGGATACACGCTCAGGTCAGAGAAAGGAATAGATGGGAGGTTTCAGGGGAAGCTCTGTAATCCCTGTGGTACAGATTTCTCCAAGGTGAAAGACCAACTGTGTGAAAAAAGTGGATGGCAAAAAGCCCTTGAACTGCCCAAGGAGTGAACAGCCTGAGTGAATGAGCCCAGTCACCCTACAAAAACTCGTGATTAGAGCTGGTTTGTGGTTACTTCAGGAGGAGACATGTAAATATCAGTCTATGTAAATCTTCCCTAGTTTATACAGGGCTGGGAGCTCGAACTCTGCCACCCTGGCATTACACTCTTAGAGCAGCTTTTCCATGCTGTACCTGTCCTCGTTACTCATGTCAGAGAGCAGTCCACATTTCTGAGGCTGAATGGGTAGGTAGGCTTGTACTTATGGTATACTCCAGGAGCAGATCCTGCCATGAATAATTCATCTGTACTGGGAGTTTCCTGACAAAGAAACTGACTGAGGTGCATATATGCTTAGTCATGATGGGGGGATGAGGATCCTAAAGCACAACCAAGAACCATAAAGATTCCCTGATGGAAGGCCAGTGGGCGTTGCACCATACAAACCAGTAATAAATAGTCTGTATCCTGAAGATCCTCCTACCAAAAGAGATATCAGACAAGGAGAAGGGAAGTGATGGCTTGAAGGTGCAAATTAACTCCATTAAGATCTGTATCTCTTTGCCATTTATGCCCACCCATATGCAGACTCCCAGTTTCCATAGGAGAAGCCTAGAAAGTTAGAGAAGCCTCTGTGTCCTCTTCCCATCCACAAAATTACCCCTGTGAGTGCCCTCTGGAAACATGTAGATGGCTAAGGTTCTGTATCTATATATGTGTGTGTGTCCCTTTGAATGATGAGCCCTGTTTGAGAAAGAACTGGAAATAGCTAAGACATAAAATCCATCATTGTAGGAGAGGGTGGAGAAAGCTGAGAAGAGGAAAAATTGCAGATGACGTTCATTTGTACAAAACATTTGCATGTGTTTTGATGAAACTATTGACATAATATAATGCAGCCTCTGGTAACTCACACAGCTTTTAGTGCACTAAGGTGTTGTCACTTTGACTGTTTTCATTGCTGTTTTACTCTTTTATTAGCTTCCTTGTGTTTTATCTTTTGATAGATGTTGGTAGCTCTCCTCTGTTTCGTGCATCAGAGCCTCTTGAAACATAAATCTGCTGGTGTAGAAAATACAGTTAGAGATATTATGATAGGATTAAGAGCACTCTTCCCCCCTTAATACAATCATTCATTAAAATACCTTTTCATTAAATTACAAAGTGCATGTTGCTGACTTTTATCATTTGTTAATTTTTATTGACTGTATTACTAAATATGTTCACGAAAAAGGTTATGGTGGGTTTTGTTGTAGTTGTGGCATTAGAAGAATACAAACACCTCTGGAAGCAAGGACTTAAACCTTGATAAATGAATCTGTGCATGGCATTACAGCTAAAGGAGAGTGAAACACAGACTCAAACATATTCTTCAATAAGAATACCTGAGGCTTTCCATCAGTATCTGAGCAATAAGGGTTTGCAAAACACTGATAGGTGCAGTATTCCCTGCGGTGAATTGTGCCTGCTGGCTTCTGTGAGTAGGGACTTTGTCCAGCGTTAGGATTGGGCCTACGCTGGCTCCTCATGGTAGAAAAGCATGCCTGCTGCAAGCCACTAGCTGTCAAAAATGAGTAACCTGCCAGCTATGGGTGAGGTTTGGCTCCTCTGTGCAGCAAGGAATTCGGAGGACATTGCTGATTTTTGACAGTAGAAGGAACCAGATCAGGTTTTAACTTGACTGCAAATTAAGAGCTCACTGGGCATAAGAATACTCCTGCAAAGAGCAAATAGCCTGAGCAAGAAACCGTGTGTGCCTGATCTTGCAGGGAACCTATTAATGGAGTCATTAAAAAAGTTGTACTCTGCGATTGGTGAAAATGTGGCCTGTGACTCATGGGCCGTATCAGCGCAGCATGTGGTTCTCTGCCCACAGCCAGCTTAGCCTGCGCGCTTGACTTGTGCACCAGTGTTTAGCTTCCATTTGAAAGCCAGCCTACCTGCCCAGTTACTCTGTCTGTCTGCAATTAGCCCTGGCCAGCTCCCCATGAGTTTGGGATAGCCAGGAGATAAATTGCTCTCATCCCTGCTACTGTGCAGTCTCACAATCAGCAAAGTAGGTAGATCCAGCTGTTAAAGCCAGCTGCTGAAAACCACTTCTAATGCCTCCAGATCTCTGCAATATTGACTCCTTTTCTGGGAGTCATGCCACACGAGTTGGCTCAGCCAGTATTTCCTCCTTCTCGCCTGTTTTCTCCAGCTCAGTGCTGGAAATCCCCACTCAGCTTCCCTCTCCCCCAGCCCATGCCCCCAGGGCCAGCCTGTGCCCATATACGCTGGGTGATAACTCCCACCCAACGTTGCTCTCAATATGGTCCACGTTTCTTCAGCAGCTGAGTCTGCAAACTCACGTGTGTTGGCTCTGTATGCTTGTGTTTGTGTAGCGCTGATCCATCCCCTGAAAGGGAGCATGGGTGAACTAGACTGACCAGGAGCTGTGGCGACAGGGATTTCATCAGATGCGAAGTCCTCACATCTGCTTATTCTCTATTGTCCTCTTCCATCTGTTTTGTTCACTGCCTGGTCTTCTGGATGGTGAGAGGGTCAGAGGCCCTCCCTGAACTGCACATCTTTATGCACATCCATCTGTTATTGTTACAGTTTTCGATAAAGCTTGCTCTTGATACTTCAGCATGGGCAATATAAAATGTTGAGAATCTGTGAAGCTACAAAGACCTGTAAAGATTTAAATATTACAAGCATCCATTCAGGACATTTTGTGTTGCATGGTTTCAAACTGTTTGAGATACATTCTGATCATCCTTGATTCTTAAGAGCTAAAGAATTTACAGAAAAAGAAAATAGGCATTTTTGAAAAAATACCTTATTCCAGTAGGATAAGTGTTAAGAAAGTCACCACTTATGAGACATGAAACAAAATACGAAATACGGGAGATTCTGCTACATGGAAAACTTCAAAGCAAGTTCAACTGGAACAAGAGTTTTATATTTGATGAATCTCTTAAAGCTTAAGACAAGAACTGATAAAATTAATATTTTTTCTCAGAAATATTAAAAATATTTATTATTTTTCTAAAGCAGAACTACATTCTTTTGACTATTTGGTTTTTAAACCCTAAGTAAAAAGGAAAAAGAAATCAAAACTAAAGCAAACTTAAAATATAGAAAAGTCAAGATAAACTTTTAAAATACAGACAGAAGGTTTGTTTGATGCGAAGTGTCTTTGATCAGAAATGTTTAGGGAAGCTTTGTTCCACCTGGTAGCCAAGCAGCCATGTATTTGTTATTCCTGTTATGCTCCACATGTTGGACCAGGCCCTATTGTTGTCTATATATGGTATAAGCACAGCTGTATATGTTAAATGCTAGACAGTGCAGTGAAGTATTTGTGACATGTTACCAGCGATTGGGCATATGCAGAATGGAGTGGGAACATGAAGAATGCTGATCATTCGAGTAATCTCCACATACTCATGCCTGTGTTATTTCTATTGGACTTTCAAGGTACACTCTTCCTTTTCAAAGACACAAACATAAGAACTGAGAAAATATGCGCTGTCTGCCTACATTTATCTATTGTCCAGGGAGGTGGAGGAGTCACCATCCCTCAGGTCTTCAAGGAAATCCATGTCTTATTTGCTTTTTCTGCTGGAGCACTGGGCCAGATGTGAATGAAATACTCGCACCAACTGTATTTTTGTTAGACTTTTAAACCTTTCAAGTTTAATTTTACCCAGTAGTCTTCCTCTGAGTCACCTGTTTGAAGCAAAACAGAGACACATGGAAAGGACATGCCTTTGCATCTTCACATGTATGTGGAAGGAAAGCCTGTAGCACGGGCAAGAACCTCACTGTTCTCAAACCCAACTGCCTAACAGACCTGGTGGTTATGGGAGGCCACGGACATGTTCTGTTGTAAGACTCACTTTCCTCCCAAAGCCTCCCTGCTGGTCATCTACTGCAACAGATGAGGAAAGAGGAGACTTAGGTTATCTGCTTACAAAAATGTGAGAAAAAAATGGCTGGCTTTTACTTACTTTTACTTAAAAAGGAAAATTGCAAGAGGTGGATGAAACCGGTGATGGGTGAGGGCAGATAAGTGTAAAAATTTTTCCCCCATCCTTTTACATGCTGTAGAGTAAGGGATGGGAGAGGACCAAGGACACACATGGTCCTTTGTTACACCTTGCCCAATGTGGTTGCAAAAATGGGAGAACTAGTTATAGGGTCAGTCAACAGCCTGCTGGCCACCTCTAGTGGTCGCTGGGAGTTGCAGGTAATTCATACGTCCCGGAAACATGCTCCCAGTATGTCTTAAAGCATTTGGCACAGACTGTTTTACTCTGAAATCTGGGAAATATCCAACCTGCCTCGCTTAGGGCAGTGTCTCTTCTGAGTGGGGCAGCCCTTCCTTTGGTTTGTCCTTGAGCAAGAGGAGAAATGGTCCTGAAAGTTACAGCACTCATGACATTTCATAGAATTATGTAGAAACATAGAATGGTCTGGGTTGGAAGGGACCCCAAGGATCACAGAGTTCCAAACTCCCTGCCACAGACAGGGCTACCAACCTCCAGGCATCATCTACACAAGGTTTCCCAGGGTCCCATCCAACCTGGCCTTGGATACCTCCAGGGACAGGGCATCCACCACCTCTCTGGGCAGCCCATTCCAGCACTTCACCACTCTCTCTGGAAAAAACTTCCCCTTAATATCTAGTCTAAACCTTCCCTCTTGTAGCTTCAATCCATTCCTCCTCATCCTGCCATTATCTACCCTTTTAAAAAGTTTTATGGGTGTAAGAATGAAATTCAACAACAAGCAGAAGTGTGCCATTTCCACCCATTGCATTACGCTTGGTAGGAACTCTGCAAGCCCACAGTATGGAAGTGGCAAGGTGGACAGACATTAATTTCAGAGATTCCTCCAGAATGCATCAACATGACTGTACTTAAAAAAAACCAACAAAACAAAACCCAAACGAGAAGAAACTAGCAAAGGAGTATATTCACAGCCGATGAGAAAGTAGGATGATCTGAAAAGAATTGTCAACTTTGGTGAGAAAGAGAGCTGCACACAAGAAAAATGTAACTTTAAAATACACAACCACATGATGTCGGGTATGCTTAATGGAGGGAAGGCCTATATTAACCTGTTTGAATTGCTAATTGGGGATTTAGTTGGCTAGATTGGGGGTTATAAGATTAAGGCTTTTATTCTGTGTTTTTGTTCTTTTCCAAAGGTAGGAATCCTCAATAGATCCCCGCTCTTGGGAATCTAATGCCCTCAAATGCACAACTCGACAGCCGACGAGCAAGCTGATAAAGCATTCCTTGCAGATACTTAATGGGTACATTCTGTATCTCTGTCTGCATCTCTCTCAGTCTATCTTTATTTTCCCCTTAGCATGCTTGGAGGAAAGTAAGCAAACAAAACAAACTAAAAGAACTATCTCTTCCCTTCATATTTATAGCTGATTTTCCAGAAGTAATTTCCATTTATGGGAATAACGCTCTGAATTTCTCCTGTTTCAAGGGTTAAGACCCCTACTTTATTTCAAGTTTCTTCAACTGATTAGAACAAAATGGAAAGAGGCCCTCAGGACTCTGCAAGTTTTGCATTACAACTGTACATCAGAACATACCAGGCTACTCGGAGGATGAGGCAGCAAGGCAGGTCTGACCTGGCAGAATGTTTAGCACATTGCCAGATGAACTCCATCACTTGCTACGTTCCTTTCTTGGGCACCAATACCAGAGCTCACTGGAGGAAGTACAGTTTACATTGCTCTCCAAAACCTACAAGCCCTCACCGCACTTGTTGCAGTACAATAACTGAAATAATAACAAGGATGTAGAGCGAAGGAGAGCCTTTATTTTTTAAGACAGCGAGGGGCTGTTGTTTATTGTAAAGTTGTTTGGCTTTGTGCAAAAGGAAGCTGTGAGGTTGTGTTATTTGCACAGCTTCCAGTGGAGAGCTATGATGTTTTGAAACACATTCTTTAAAAAAGGCAAGTACTAGAAAAATGTATTATGTAATAAAATGATTAAAAATGTCCCGAGTTCTAAAGTATATGCAGAAACTTTCCTCAGAAATCTTGTTGTAATAGTTACCTGTGTTTCCCCCCAAAGTCACAGCAACATATCTTCGCAATTGTTTCTGTGGATGAAATGTTGGAACAGACATTTTTATCACTCAAGGAAAACCACTGTAAATTCCTTGTTTGCTAAAAATGAGGTAACTGTCCTCAGTCAAGAGGCAATAAAAAAATTTCTTATCTGCTCTCGCAGGGATCTTCTCTGCTGGGTACAAATAACTGCCAAACTCATTTGTATCTTGCTTGTTGTGTACTTAAATTCCCCAGTGGTTTGCAATTATTTAAAATATTGTGAGTATTCTTATATTAGTAGAGTACTCCTGACTCCCAAATTGCCTGTTTACACCCATTTTGCACCTGTAAGAATGGGGGTTTTTTTTGTGCAACTCTAATTATGAACTGGATTTAAGATGTTAACAAAGCTATGTCTCATGTTTTTCATATGGGCTCCAAAATCTTTATTTTCTGTTGTGCAGGCATATTCCTACCCTCATCAGAGCCTTAATGAAGTCAGAAAAGGACAACAAATGCTCAGGGATGCACCAGCTTTTATAGTAGATCAGGGACCCAGCAGGTCATGGCAACCTGCCCACTTTTAATGGGATGAATCTCATAGGAAATTTTGCGTAAAATTCATTGTCAAAACAGTGCCAAGTCAGATCCTTCAGTTATAACAGAAGAACCAAAATATGGCTCTGCAGGGAGCTAAAAGCATGATAGCAGATGATGCTGCTGTGTAGCTAGAAGTACCACACGTCGTGGTGAAGAGCTGAGAGGGGTGTTTTTGAGAAATTATTGTTAAAAATGTTGTGCATAACGCAACAGTGGAGAGAACTGGAGAAAGTTTTGAGCACGAGGAGTACCAGATAGATGAAGCTGATAAACAGTTCCAGAGTTGACAATAGCAAGAGGAGGATTCTTGAGTGAGAAAGGGTTTTGATTTCTTTTGTTATTCAGGCTTTTTTGGATTTAGAGGGTCTCATAAGTTACAGTGCAGGTAACCTTTTTCAATATGCTTTTATCTCCATGATACATCCACCTTAGTGAGGTGGAGTTTGTGCTTCTTGAAGACCGAAACAATTGCCACATTTCTACTCAGCCAAATGAGCTGTGCTGGGGAGAATCAAATTGCTACTCCTAGAAGACCCTTGTCTTCACTGATCCAAATTTTAAAGCGTCTTACAGAATTCACTCATCACCCTACATCTGTCCCCTTGTCAGTTGGGCTTGATCAGTATTTCTCGGTTCCTTTGTAGAGATTTAAAAGCTTCCCATTCTTCCTTTGAAATGTGGGAATAAATCGCATATTGGGTTTTGCAAAGTAAGTGAACGGCCCCTTTCAACTAGTCAGCAAAAAGTTTCAATAGAGGAATTAAGGCCGATGGAGGAGGAAATGTGATTCTGGGCTTAAAAGTTGTTTTTGGTGCAGACTTCTAGAAACCTAGTGCATACATTCATTGTGTGAACAATAATGGAAAAGAAATGTCTTAAACAAATACCTTTTGTAGGATAAGTTTAATGCCACAATCATATTACTTGGGTTGACTGCAGAAATGGGAATGCAAATGATAAACCTTTCCCAACAACACTAATCTGAAAGGAGCTCTCTGGGAAGAATAGCATCTGAAATATTGTACACAATGAAATATTGTGTCCTTCCCTACCCCCAAGGTTGAGGTCTTCTTCCCCTCTTCAGGCAAGTGGCACTAGTAGGATTACAGTGCAATCATAACAACTAAAGATGGAAAAAGCTATTGGGCCATTTAATCTCTTCCCCTGCCAGTAGAGGATTACTCCTGAAGCATGTTCTTCAATGCCTCGTCCAGTTCTGGGTGACTGGAGAAATAGGCTTCCATCATTTTTTAGGGAGATTATCTTTTAGATAAGACCTCAACGACCTGTGTCCTAACTACTCTGCAAGAATCCTCAGAGCTGGATTCCTCAAAGTCAGGCTTAAACACAGCTGCACGCATGCATTTGCCTGTGCTTATTTTTAAAAACTAACTTAGGACTGTCACAGTGATTTTGATTAAAATTGTTAACAGTTCTTTGGCCAAAACTCCCTTCACTCCCGCATCTGTATTAAATGCAAAGGAACTGTTTGGCCATTTGCTTTCAATCCATGTGGAATACATACTATATATTCTTCTGCAAAATTTTAATTTGTAAAGAGCTTTAGGATGTTTTAAATCCATGAAAGGAGGAGTTTGACTAAAAATTGCTATCTCGTTCATCTGGCATAATTTCCTCTTTTTAAGAGCCTTAGATAAATCCAGGGTTATTTATTGGTTCATTTGTCACTTTTTTATTATTCTCTCTATGTATTCAGATTTTTTTTGCATTAAGAGTTTTTCTGTTATCTTGTCATGGACTTACATTTCACTAAACCAATAATAATCATAAGGTTATGGTTGTTTTTAAATATAAAGCCTGGTAAGACATTGTTTTCCTACTCCTTTAATATACTTCTGCAATATTATTATTACTGGTGTACATATTATTACTAGCATACATCCCCTCTTGGATGAGCGGGAATGCATGTAGGGCCAACAGTGCCATAACTTCTCTATTTTGTTTTAAAGCAAGTGACCAGAGAACTCCAATTCTGTAAAAAATTAGAAGTTCAATTTACTTTGAACAAAAAGAGAATAACAACATCTGTAACATAAGACACAATAAAGTAGCGGCTCCTTTCTCCTTTACTGAAGAGGGCTGAGGTATTCCTCCCTTCTTCAGGCAATGGAGCAATCAGATTATTAGCAAATTAAATTAATGAAAATAGGGGGAAATAGTTAATGTAAGTATGAGCTGTCATGTGTGTAAGTTTGTAGACATGTAAGATCAAGATGTAAATTGATACTGTACTACTGAAGTTTTGATGAAAGGAAAAGGTGATAGGTACTCAGGTTTAACAGGAATCTTTTTTATGATACTTGTGGTTTTGTATCTGGATCTGTTGATCTTTACTAGAAAAGGTGAGTGGCCCATTTTCTTTCTATGATAGAAAATATATTTAAAGGCGGATTCAAAGGGAGAAGTGAAATATGATTGTGATTGAGATTGCACAGGCAACTTCCTACGGACATTCTGCCAGTGATGAAGTTCATATGGAGTCATGGTTGGAAGATATCAGCAAACTGTGATGGTCTTGCATGTTGAACGCCCAGAGCTATGTAAGATGGGGCAGAAAGGATTAAAAATGCAAGGTCAGTAGCAAGCCAATTGGGTGAATTTGTTCTTTCTTTTTTTCTTTTTTTTTTTTTCTGAAAGGGAAAAAGAAACTAGACATGAGGATGAAAGTGATCACCAGTCTTCTCTATCAGCAGCTAAGTTGAATATAGTTTGTCCATGCTGATTATGGCTTGTTAGTTCATTTATTTGACATTGTAGAATAATCATGAACTTAACTGATGATTCAAACATTTACAAATTTTCCCCTAAATCTTCAATAAAGCTTTTTCATTAAACATGAACAAATGTCTAAGCAACTTTTCACAATTTCCTATTGCTAAACATCCATTTATCTGATACAGGGTCCATTGTTAAAAAGAACTGTGCAACCTCACAAATTGCAGACAGCTGAAATCTCCTTTGCAATGTTGAATATAACAATTTCCAAATGCTGAAAACCAAGAACAGGAAAATGGGTGCCAGCGATAGGCAGGACTGATTGGTTTCATTACAAGCTGCTAAGACAGTCTAAACACTTGTGTGTAGAAGCTAGATACGCAGTAGTAAATAAATGGGAGTTTTCTTTGGCCCGGCGGCCAGCTGGCGTGGCCTGGCATGGCTCAAACCCATGTGGCTTAATTTTCCCCATCCCCCAGAAGGGTAGCTGAATCCCCTGCTGCTTATTGGCAGTGGTCCCTGGTCTACACCAACCCCTGAACTATGCCCAGACCTTGTCAGGGAAAAACAAGACACTTGGCACAGGTCAAAACTGTGCCACGCGCCAAGCCAGCAGCTTCCCAGCATGGGTGATTGCTGGCTGAAGTGCAGGCTTCTCTCCGGGTCCTGCTTCGCTTCCCAAAGCAGGCTGCAGTCTTACGTGCCCAGCCTCATGTTAAGCTGCACATGCACAGTTGTATTGATTGCAAAACTATAAAAGAATAAATAATCTGCCTTCCTTTTTTTGAAGCTGTGACAACTTTAGAGGTGTTCTTGACATGAGGTAACAGATAGTAGGGATACTGAGGAGAGCAAGGAAAGTATATAAAAGATGCAAGACATGCTTTGGATATATAAATAGAAAGAGAAATGCAGTGAAATTCACATTAAAGCAAAAAAGCTGGACGCAGTTTCTCTTTTCCTGAACTGTACCTTGCAGGAGAAAATGTTCCCAGCAATGTTAATACTTTTTTCTCAAATCTGCTTGAAAATACTTAGCAGGTCTCATTAAGTCAAGGATAAATTTAGTTATCCCCATAGCTGGTTTGATCTCAATTGCATTTTTTGATTGGTTAATTGTAATTGCCATTTTTATTTTATTGTAACTCTAATTGGTGCAAAGTTTCTTTTAATTTAGTGGCATCTAACTTACCTTGCAGTGTGTTTTGGTTCTAAGCAATTTCAGTCTTAAGCATACTTAATTCCCTTCTGAGATCCTCCATCACTAACAACACAAGATCAAATAACCAACTAATTAAAATTTATGTCCATCTTCTATTGAAGTCATCATTCCTATTCCCTTGAGTAGGTGATTTCTGACTGTGTGATCCCACAGGAATATTTTTATGTCTACAGTAATATGTGAGTGTGGAAATGTGAAGTTTATTCTGTTTTATTCCTGTGTAAATGGAAAAGGTTTCAATTAAAGGGTTAGGGTTTGGTTGGGGTTGGTTTTTTTTACAGTTCTTGGATATACTGTGCAAAGAACTAGCTAAATATTCCTTGCTGCAAGGAAATGGTGTAAAAATCTATGTATAACATTTTCTCATTAAAAATGTACATCAGAGAAAATAAACTTCATCTTTCAAGAGCCACATTTTCCTGTTACTTCCTTGTAGGCACAAATGTTTCACAGGAAATAGGGGTACAGACCCTTTCTGTGCAGTCAGTATGCATCGAACATGGCATTTGGGGTGCTGCGTGACTGAACATCCATTCTGTGGGTGAAAAATGGCCTTAACTTGTACTTAAAAACAACCTTACCTCTCTGAATGTATCTACATTTGCAACCAAAGGAGGGCTGGGGCTCAGACTAGACAAACATTGCCTACCATGCGTGTTGTTTCATTGCACCTTGGCACCGCACTGGACATCTCCTAGTCCCCATCAGGGGATGGCATGTGCCTGTGGCCTTTCCCAGGAAGTAGTACAAGCGAGACTGCAAACTTTCTGGTTCCCTCCATCTTGTACACACTAGTCCAGCACTATCCCAGAAGGGTTAAGTGCATGCTCACATTCCCAATGCAAACAACTCTTTCGAAAGGATTCATCCTATAAAAACACCAGCCTGATGGGCAGCAATGCAGCCCTCACATAATTACAACAGGGCACTCCTCCACACACAAAGGATGATCGCTATGTCTTAAACCCCCCATTGGCAACATTATATGGTCCACAAGAAATGCAGGACCAAGTGCTGTGTAACATGGATTTCACCAGGTCATGTCATCTGGTCTTAGGCCATTTTCCACACAAGGGCAAGGAGGGGGAATGGACCTTCCTCTCTGCAGTGCAGCCTCTGGGTCCTCGTTTCGCTGTTCTCCCAGCTGGAGGAAGCCATCTGAGAAGAGCTCTATGAATGGACAGACCTCTGAGCTGACCTCTAAATGGAAAAGCAGAGTGCTGAAGAGGTGCCTCCTGCCAGTGAGAAATGCTGATTACTGTGGAAGAAATTAGAACAGTACTTGGACCAGAGCGTCTAAGAAAACAGTTGCACATGCACAAGTGGCTAACATAAAGCAAAGGGAATTGTGGCTTCCTGATAAACTGGTCTTCAAAAGTGGTTTTGAGCTAAAATTGTCTGATGATGTTTTCAGCACTATTATTTATGCCACCCTGTGGTTTATTTACTTCTATTTAGGTGCTTTCAATGTTTTTTTATGCTGCATTTCTACTGAGCCAGGTTCATTTTTTAGCACATCCAGTTAGTGGGAAGTCTTTCCAACAAGGACAATTCCCAAGTACACAGTGTCCTCAGTCCCAAGAAAATAATAAATAGTTACTGTGGGATTGCGCAGGGCTTGGAGAAAGTGTGCACTGCTGGTTAGTGGTCCTCATGATAGCTAGATAGTATAGAAGCCTGATTCGTAGTCCTTGCAGATACCTCTCACTGATGATCCAGTATCTGCTGCTGAGGTCAGAATACTGGGAGAGAAGTGTGTCCTCAAGCTATGCAGTAGGTGTTGGAGACCCAAATACACTACCTCTCCTCAGTCTGCCAAGGACAAACAGGGAGAATGAAGACATCCTAAGCTAAAGGTCCAAAATAGATTCTTTCCATCTGGCAGTAGGACTACAATGAAAGTCCTGCTGCTTACCTGCCTGACACTGAAGTTTGGTGAGATGAATCTGATCCTTAATAACTTGCTGGGACATTGCACCAAAACGTGTTTGCCTGGATCGCTGCAGATGAGCATAAGCCACGCTGTTGGTGCTCTGCACTGCACTGGTTTTCCTCTGGTGGCATGTTTGTTTTAGCACAGCTCAGTACATCAGGCAGATACACCCAGCTGCCCTGGGAGACCAAACATCATCATAGCACAGCACCCATAGACCTTTGAGATCTCTGGGCCAAAGAGGTCACACGCCTCCACATCTGGCTATGGACATGCGATGCAGCCCCTGTTGTGGGGTAGGAAGGAGGGGTGGTAGTATTGGCTGCTTAGGGAAAGGAGCTGCACCCCATGTCCAAATGAGGACAATACTAAAGTCCTTCCCTTTCGGATGAATCCATGTCTACATGCTAAACCTGGCAAAACCCTCAAAGCTGAAATGGAGAAAGGAGTGGCTTTGCCAGAGGTCTTGCACCAGAGCAGTGGAGAGATAAAATACTATGCTCTGGGGTCCCACTGCTGTGTGTTCTTTCCCTCCATGGCCTCTGAACTGAGGAGGTGAAATGTGCTTTAGCTCCTCATGGACCTGCTCCCCCCTCACTGCTGTCTGTTGGGCCTCAGACTGCTCAGATTCCCAGGGCAGAAGAGAAGGGACCTGCAGATGTAACCAGTGGGTGTGTAGGAACAGACACTAGTGGTGGGCTGGTCTCCATCGTAGGCAAAGTTGGCTTGTTACAAAGAAGATGCACAGGGCTTGAAGATCCTCTGACCTGACAGGCTTTCAACACATGGATTTTTAGCACCAATGGTGGAGGGAAAGCGTGAGGGTCTTAGAATAAATAACTTATATTGATGATTGCTAGTCATCTGCTTCCTAAGCATGCAAATTTTGTTCAGAAGTTACTGTGAAATTGATGGAATTTAGGCAGGAGGATATGATTGAATGCTTCTAACAGGAGAGAGAGGACAACAAATACCACGTAGTGGTCCTGGGGATGTTTTTCTCCTCTGGCCTCCTGTGTGGGGCCATAATTAGAGAACTGATTTACCATTATTGCATGATTTATTTCCTTCAGTTCTTGCTTCCACAAAGTCTAATAGATTTCTCATGTTATTAGATAACCCTCTCTGTGAGCTGTTGTATAGATAATGGTTTCATGCCCCAGACCCAGAGCTTTAATTTTCACGAGTGCACTTAAAAAAAACAATCAGCCAATGAGTTATTAGTGAAGTTATTAGTCTCAATTGTGTCACCATTAAATAATTTGGTCACTTTCTTAGCTACAAAAGCAATCTGCTGAGTGTCCTCCTGGTCTCCTGGCTATGGAATGAGCTCAATGATACCTTCATTATTGTACCAGAAGGGCTAACAGCACTTGGGTGCCAGTGCTTATTTGGCCTGACATGTCCAAGGCTCAAGCTTAGCACTTAAGCCAGTACTTACACCCTGTAGAGTTCAACTTATTTAAGTAGATGCTTTGTTAAGTAGATATGTATTAAAGTGCTTGCTTCGTTTTAAAGGAAAGCAGGAGGGCTTTATGGCATTTTGGGTGGTGAGTGTGTGGATCCTTTTCTTCAACCACAGCAGGTCCCCTGTTCTTTCTTTTTCAGCTACTGGCATGGACTTTTAAATTTTGAAATTGTATATCAAGTTACCTGGGCTTTGGGAGTCTGATCATATCAGAGCCACAGTCCACTGAGAAGTGAAGGGCATTTGATGCGTAATGGATGTCGTTCAGCAGCAGGGCGAATCAGGCTCTTAAGCTTTTACTGCATCCTGCAACGTGAAAGTGGAGAAGTCCGAGTTTTATTTAGCTCCATAAAATATTTAACCTCAACAGTGATGGAGTTGATAAAAATCTGTATTTTGTAAAAAGCTTTTGTTTCAAGCCTATCCTTTTTATGATTAGCCTGTACATTCTCAGAAAAAAAAGCAATATCTATTATTACCAGAGAATGATCCAATAAGTGTCTTGGGTATTTCTGCCAAACTTCTGTGCAGGTTCCTAATGAGGGAGATATTAAGTTAAAATCAATGTGGGAGTAGTTCTTGTAGACCAGGGGAAAGTGTGTCATTATTTTTGCTGGCCAAATATAGTATCATCATCCATTAACTCCCTAGCTGAAAAATATCCTATATCTCACTGGGATGCTGATCAAGTCATGTTCTTGTGTATTTCTCTTAAGGCATGCCTAGCATGTATTTTAGCAAGAAGTGTTATGGCAGGAGAATCTCAGAGCACTGGGAAATTTTATGTTGCTAAATTTTGCCTGTATCCTACAAAACTCCAAAAATAAAAAGGAAAAAAAGTCATGACAAAAAAACCTTTGGTGTGGGCTACCAGTAGTAATTTAACCTATTAAATAGACCATTCTAAAAATTTCAAGTCTAAACTACCAATGTTATCTCGGAGAGTAGATGCAGACCCTCAAGAAGTGTAACAAGTCTGAAAGTACAAGAAACAAATAATCATGAGGAAAGTCAGGTTCTGGTCTTTAAATAAGTTCAAACTATGAAAAGACAATATCATCCATGACATACATGTTTTTAAGAAGCTGATGTTCTAACTAGAGCTAGACAATTTTTTTTCCCCGAATATTTTGTATCCTCATAATACAGCTTGGGGTTGTCTAAAACTATTAATGGATGCGGGTTAAACAACATCAGTAATTTTGACTGGAAAAAAATAATTTCAAAAGCATGTTTCGGTTCTGCATTGAATGAAAATTCATTATGGGCACTACTTATGCTCTGAAGGAAGAATTTAAAATAATTGCTCAAGAAAAGCCTAACAGAGACCTTCCTCTTTTCCCCTCCTTTCTTCTAGATTACTGTCACAGTCTTTGGTTTTGTGTTTCGATATTGGCCACACCACTGAAAACATAGATATTCACCTGGCTTTGTACTTACACTCACACTGATGTAGAAATGCTATTGAAAAATTCACCTCCCTGATCATCTTTAAAACAAGATACCTCAAATCTAAAGCTTCTGCTCATTTCAAGTACAGGAAGAATCACTGAGAGAGGCAAAAGAATATTAATCTACCTTGTTTGGTATTTTCTGGTACTGTGATTGCCCATAATATGGCCTTCTTGGGGAAAAGAGTAAAATGTGCTCCAGGAGCATTTCATTTAACAGAAACAAAAGCCAATCATTTGGAAAGGTCATGACAAGTTATAAGAAGTGCATTTGAAAGATGTACCAGTTGAAGGTGTGTGGGAGCAGCCATGTCACAGAGCCGCGTGCAGCTGTGGTCAACAGCAGTGTGGGGGACATGGGGTACCAGGCTCTGCCAGTGGGAGATGCCATGCCCCAGACTCCTCTCTGCTCTCATTCACGCTGCTTGGGGAAGTGTCTCTTGCATCTACCAAAGGGTCTGTCCTGGAGGGACCTCCCTGTGTGCCTGGTGGTGGCCAGCTCCTGAAGGCTGCTGCCAGGAAGGGCTTCCCTATCCACAAGGGAAGGGGACCTGGGCATGTACAGGGCAGCCCTTTATAGTAAAGACAATCCCTGTTAAGCCCCTCGTTTGATAATGAGCCACTAATTGAGAGAATTGAAGTTGGCAGGCGTTGCCTTGCAGCTGTTCTCCACTCCCTCCCGCTGAAGACAGGCTTTGTGGGAGCTGGTCTGCCATCAGGATACACTCCTTCCCTTAGGCTCTGCCTTCTTGCATCACACAGCCCTGGCCCTGTGGCTGTCTGCATGGCTGAGGCACCCAAATGGCTGCATTTATCTGTTTCAGCGTTGTTAGAAGTCAGGCAGACTAATTTTGAAGCTTGGATGTCTCAGAGTTTCTGCCAGCAAATTAAGTCTACTATGAACTTTATGTTGCCTGCTACTAGAATTGCTTAAATTTCTGTTAAATCTTTGTCATTTTTTTTTCCTTACTTACATGACTTTTGGAAAAGTCCTTTAAGTCATATTGTAACATTATAAATCACCTGCTGAACGACTGGGATTCAAGGTGGTTGATTCCTCACAATTTCTGCAAGATCAAAGGTATGGCTGTCCTCCAAAAGCTGTGATGCTTCACATCAAAGTTCACAATGAAAACTATCTCTATTTTCCTCTTCAGCGTTTGGATTTGACTTCGTGACAATAACATTTCAACCGGTGTGTTCATTTGTGAGAGGACGTGGCTGTGCTCGTTAGCATGGTAAATACATAACCAAAGGGAGCAACCCTGATTTCAAATCTTCTGTTCCTGGAGTTTGTGAGTCTGGTTTAAAAAAAAAAAGCGAACGTCTTTAACACTGCTATAAATATCCCTGTAGTAAATGCCCTGAGTATCTTTCAATCCACACTGATCCTTGTAATCACAGCCGCATTGTTCTGGGCATGTCATTGAAAATGCTTTTGACAGAACAAATGATGATCACCTGTGCTGGAGTTTGTAAAGAGCCTAAAATCCAATCTGCTATTTCATCAAGAAAAAACAACATTCAGTTCATTTCTTTCTCTCTTTCATGTGCAATGCTTTTCACTGGGACACACTGTTTTTTTACTAGCTTTTTTTTTTTCCCCTTCTTCTCCCTGAGCCTCACAAAACAAATAACTGGTGGGAAGTTCATAAAGAAATTGCTTTAACTTGCTTCAGGTGCTGACGGCCTAGTGTAGCTCGTTAGGTTGGGGTTTTTTCTTTCTTAAAAGAATAAAAAAAGTTTAGGGACTGGACTCTGCTTTGCTTGAAAGGAAGAATTCTGCAGATGTGTGATGGCTGATATTTGTGTACCTATCCTTGCACAGCAGAACTAGACTTTAAAGTGTCTGAAGTTGGTATATTCAGGGAATATCAGTCATAAATACTTTTATGTCTGACTCATTTAAGCTGGAGTTGTAACTTTCACATTGCCATGTGCCTTTATATTATTGAAGTTTAAAGGAATTCGTTTCGAAGCCTAATGTTTGGCTCGTGATGAAAGAAAATCAAACAGCTTATTCAGAGTTACGTTAAATAATTACATGTGTAACCCTTTAAATGCTAGATATGCAAATAAAGTGTTATATATTCACTTATATAGCAAAGACTTAAGGCCAAATTCACCATGTCTATCCTCTCTCCTTAATCCCACCCCTGTTTCTTCTTCTGAAGTTATCTGAAACAGAAATTACCCCTAGCAAAAATGGTTTGATTAGATAACATACAATTTAATTCCCGAAAAAATGTTCCTAGCAAAAGACCCGGTTCTGTACCCAGCGTTATTCCTGACATCACTGGAAATTCAACTGAAGACTCACAGGTTATTATTCCCTATTTCTCATGGTACTTGCTGTGACCCCCAGTACTGCAGAATTTTCCATGTGGGAAAAGGTACATCCGAGTCACAGATAGACCTATGCTGGTGAATAGCTACAGATCCCAAAGGCAATTGTTGCTGTTTCTCACTGAAACAGGCACATCAGTGATTTCCAAAGGTACTCAGAAGGTATGATGCTGCACTTGGGCAGGGACATTTGTATCTGTGCAAAATATATATGACTTCAGCAACTTTTCGTACAAAAAAGACAGATCTCCTGGAAAGAGTCCAGCAGGGGGCTACAAAGCTGATTAAAGGCCTGGAGCATCTCCCCTACAAGGAAATGCTGAAGGAACTGGGGCTGTTCAGCCTTGAGAAAAGAAGACTGAGGGGGGATCTGATCAATGTTTATAAATATCTGAAGTGTGGGACACAGGGGGAGATGGCCAGCCTCTTTTCAGTGGTCTGTGGAGACAGGATAAGGGACAATGGCCTCAAGTTGGAGCATAGAAAGTTCCACACCAATATGCGGAAGAACTTTTTCACAGTGAGAGTGGCAGAGCCCTGGAACAGGCTGCCCAGGGGGGTTGGGGAGTCTCCTGCTCTGGAAGATTATTCAAGACCCGTCTGGATGCCTCCCTGTTGGAAAGGACCTCCAAAGACTCGATGATCTTTGGAGGTCCCTTCCAACCCCTACAATTCTGTGAATGTGTGAACTATTCTCGGCCTGTATTAGTTGTTTCTTGTGTTTCCTGACCTAGCAATGCTGGTGTTATTTCAGACTTAAGCATAAAAGAAGTATCTAAAAAATTTAAGTCCTGCTAAAGGTCTAGGCCTAGAAGATTCAGCCAAGGTAATTTAGGAATTGCTTGGATTTATGCCCTCTGCTCCAACCCCTCTTAAGGTTAATACACAGGATTATCTAGTTAGGATCTGTCATTTCACTCAGACCATTAAAAAAGAGAGAGTCATACTACAGAGGGACACGTTTTCAAAATATTATGAAGTCTTTTTATGAGATCTTGTTTGTATGATAACTTTTTATTCACTTAATTGCTGTCCGCAACTAAAGAGAGACAGAAAATAATGGCTTTTTTTCATGGGTTCAAGCACTTTAAGGAGAACAGTGAGCTTCATTGGATTAGAGAATTTTTGGCTTCTTCATTTCCCTTAACCAGGACAATTTGTTGTCAAAATATGTGAGCAAATATAAAGACTGGGACAAGGAGAAAAATTTTCTGTAATCTCAGAGAAGACTGAGTTTAAAATCTGGGCTATGATTCAGATCAGGTTTTGTTTGTTTGTTTGTTTATATTTTTTTTTCTTTCTGTTTATTTGATCCAAAATTATATCTCCTTACAAAGGCTTTTTTTCTGACAAAACTCCAGTTGTCTTCAGTTTGGTTTGCTGGAGCTTGTGTTTATGTACCACAAAAAATGTCTGTCTTTACTGAAAGCTGTGCCAGAATAAAAACTGCAGTGTTTGACCTTTACGTACAGGACCAGGGATGGGCACAAACTAGTTCAGATCAGATGTAGAAAGAAGTTTTGGCCTTACATAATTTTAAGAACACTTAAATGTATCAGTATGTATATCTGTATTTTTCCTATTTTTAAAACATTTGGGAAAGATTAAAAAAAGGTGTAGAGAGCTGTATTTCTGAGCCACAAACAAAACTGTAGCATTGTGAGGACTAGAAACGAACAAATGTATTTTTAGGTGCTTGTTACCACGATGCTACCCCTTTGTTTAGATCACACGAATATGGCCATTGCTTAACTTTGTCGTTCACATTCTAAATATTTTACAAAAGGGAGTAAACCACATTCATTTTTGACAGAGTGCTGTTGCATGCAAGGGCTCTCACAGTTTGTTTCTAGCATACCAAAAGCATTCTGTTAATGAAACATTTCAAGGCTAATGAACCAAAACTTTGCACCAAACAGACAGTGGCTGCAAATGCTTTCTTGTCTGCGTTTGTCAGAGTTCATGTTTCAGCTGTGCTCTCTGCTCCACCCACTCCGCACCGCTGCAGATAAAACAACATCTTGGATTGACAACTCAAGTTTGCAAGATGAGCTTTCTATGGAAAAGCTGTAACAAGTCATGCCATTAACTCTTTTGAGGCAAATGTGCTCATGGGTTTTGGACAAATTAGTTACTGCTGGGGGCACTCAGGTGCTGTCCTGTTCCCCTGAAGTTTTAATGTCCTATCCATTAGCCTGGCATAAGTTCCAGAAAGAACAATGCAAAAGCACCATTTGCAAAGGGGTACTGTATGTGTGTGGTATGCGGTAATGGACCAGTGGTTCTGCCTATATGAAATCCACAGCTGGCTTTTGGGAAGATGGTTAGCTTAGTGATGCTGGTACTGTTCAAGGCCTTTCGCTATGTTTTGAGGATCTAACTCATTTGGGAGGAAATGTTTTATGGGAATCGCTTCCAAACTGCGCCATGACCAAGGCAATCCAACCTCTTTGTCTTGCAAGTCTAAAAGCAGCAAAGTTGATATCCACAGCAAAATCGTGATTCAAGGCTAAGTGCTTAAGGCACTGCTCCGGGGATCTATGTTCACTTCTGCTTTGTCTCTCTCTTTTTTGTGGCTTCAGACACAGTATTCTTAGAAGACATTTTCTAGCTGTACTATCAGGCAAAGGCCCTGCTTGGATTTGGACACCCCAGGCAACACCCAGAATTTATGCAAGCTGTATCATCAATCAATCTGGAATAATCTTCTGTTCTGAGCAGAAGTAAGATTTCAGCCAGTCACCTTGCAAACACATCGAGTAAGACAAAAGTGTAGGCAGAAGATGGGAAGGTGTGGAAACAGAGATTATACTAAATCTTTTCTGGATCTTGGTGAAGATAACTGCAGAGTTGAGGTTGCACTTAATGCTATTCACAGCCAAAAGTCGCCTCATCTTGTTAAAGTCCCATGAATGCAGGATCAGGTTTGTGTTGTGGCTGCTGCCCATCTCAGGTCACCATCTCTGCAGTGCTCCTCACCCAAGCTGTTGTCAGGAGTCCAATCCATCTTATTTAGAAGGGAAGCTCCTGTATATGTGAACCCAAAAACATATGTATTGACACAAACAGTTGCTTATTTTGATGAATGCAGGTTCGGTAACATGATCTAGAACAAATACTCCAAGCAAGTTGTTGAAATCCTAGCATTTCATCGCTGTCCCTGTTCACACAAGTCAGTGGATTGGCTGCTTCAGAAGAAGGCAGAGGCATACGTCAGGTATTTTATAAGATGCTTTTTGAACAGGGTCTTCTGTATCAGCGGGCTGTCCCAGCAGCTTGCCACAGGACTGAAGGCAGATCAGAAAGACATCAGCCATTTTCTACCACCTACAAGGAACAGGATTTGGTACACGGATATTTGAGAGAAGAGCTAATCAGGAAGAAAGGTCTGTGGTAGGTAAGTGGATCCCTCTGATAAAGGGAAGACTCACAGCCTTTACTTGGCACAGTGCCATTATTCTCTGTATTCAAAAAGGATAATTTTATCAGCACAGTTGCAGGTGAACACTCTGCATATCATTGTCCAACTGTGATTACAGTTATGTTGCTCAAATAAACCTATTCCTTGTCCATTACACTTCATTTTTCTAATAAAGTTACTTATTATATCAGAAAAAAACCCCCAACCCCAAAATAGTATCTTCTCCAAAAATAATATCTGTGTATAGGCAATAGGTACTATATTTTTAAGAACAGTCATTGTCTTTCAGGCAGCTGGAAAGGTTATTCCTACCGAGTTTGAATCTGAGATAATCATCTTCACCAGCCACAATGAACAGGCCCTGTCTGGAAGTAGAGAGACAAAATCTTTAGCCTACTTTTCTCCCGGGAACATGTTTGAGTGTGGTTTTTGGTTTGGTTGTGGAGTTCTCTGATGTGTATCAACTGAAATATAGGAGTATTTTTTATCACCATCATTTGTAGATGTGGTCCAAGTTAGCACTGAGTAAACCTACTACCTGCAAAACGAAATATGAATAAATTCACCTGCTTATCAGTAGCTCAATTTTTTTGCAGGCTTTTTGCTTGATTAACATGTGAAGTATCTTTAGTGTAGAGTATATGCAGATGCAATTTAATAATGACATTTTCTTTAACTGAAATCACTGAAATCCCAGAAGCGAAATAGGTTGCTGTCATGTAACAGGACTGTAACAGGTATCACATGGAATAGCAAGCAGGGATCACAGCATCCTATGCACACAATAAAAAATCTCTTTGGAGGACATCCAAAGTGATCTTCTGAGTTAATGCTCCCATGAAATATCCTTCAGGAATTAAAAAAAAAAAAAAAATCAGAAAATAACTACGAATTGGTGTTACAAAGCTCTGCTCACTGGCCACCCTCCAATTCTTTGTGTCTTCCAAAAAGCCTTGCAGGAGATACTCCTGCTTTTTGCTAGAGATGACAGCCATTCTTACCAGGCTACTGTAGCAGAGAAAAGCTCAGAATAAGTCCTTTTAATAACTGCTGTGTTTGGAGAAAAGGGAGAAAGATCATATTTTTTCCATTTTAGTTCTTTGGTGGAACAACTTATCTGAGCCTGGCAGAGCTCCTGGGTTTTTTCATGCTACTTTGCTTTATGCCATTACTGTTATCATTCTGTTCCCTACATTGCACCAGCTGACAAACCCCCAAGTGAGTATGAATTCAGATACCAAGGACAATATTCAAGAGGTGCTATCTTGTCTTGTTTGGTACAACCCTCTATATCTTGGACATATTGGTAAAATCCTCTTCAATACAGTGAAAGCCAATAGCTCCCTTAAGATAGGGATTAAGATCTGAAACAGGTTATTTTATGTTTCTTTAAGAGAACTTTCCAGGGGGTACCTGGATAGGACACATCATACAAGGGGATTCATTTTAGCAAAAATAAACGCCTGTGTTTTGTAAGTGTACAAAAGCACCTTGAGGTTTTCTTGTATGGGAGCACAGAAACTGAGACAGAGCAACATAGCCAGTTGCTGTCTGGTCTTTCATTCTTTGGAGTTTTGCTTAAGGCCTCCAGTTTCAAAAAGGAGTATCGATTTTGGGTATCCAACTTGAAACTCCTTAAAAGTAACATGCTTTAAAAAGTAGTAGTAGATTGAAAGAGGGTACCCCTTAATTCCTGCATATTTTGCCTTTTCTAACTGGCTCAAGCTACTCACCTTGGAGTGTTTAGAGCCATCCAACAACAAAAGGTTTCCAAATTTATTTTACTCACAAGTAATGGTGGATGACACAATGTAAATGCACAACAAGTAAACACAAAGCACTTTTTACATGTGCATGTCTTGGTGCTTAATCATGAAATCATGAGTATTTTCAAGCTGTATTAGTAGAGAAGTAGAATTTTGGTACATTTCAGTGGCTTACTGTGAATTTCTTTATCATTTCGTGTGGTGAAGGCAAACAAGATCAAATAACTCTGCTTCATTAAATTGCTAAGTCAATTAACTGAGGAAAAGGTAGCTGACATTTATTTGATATGTGAAAGACTTTTTACATATTTTAATTTTTCTGTGATATTCTGCTGTGAAATAGGAGTCCATAATTATCTGTCAGAGCCACCGACTTACCTTTTTTTTCCAAAAGCTACTCCATAATAAAGTACCACTGTCATAATAGCTATTCTGCTTTTCTCTCTGAAGTTCTTTCCCACTTGGAAGAATAATAGGTATTGAAAATAATTCTATAGAATCAGCTTCTGTAAGGCTAAAACAGGTGCTTAACTGGAAACGAATAATGTTTAAAAAGGATTAAAATTGAAACAGGAAGTATTTTGTGCCAAAAATATTGTGCTTAAGGTTGCTCATGATCTCAAAGTTAATGTTTCAGACAAAGGTTTACTTTCATTTGGGTGGAATGATTTCTGTATCTTATTATCCTTTCAAATACCTACATAGAAATGTTAGAAAGCCCAGCCAAATAGGTGGACACACCCTGTATTTTGGCAATTTTGTGAAAGTGACACCTGGACAAATATCTGGGCAGCCTAATCTGTCAGCAGTAGTGAAAGTCAACCAGAAAGGTCAAAAATGCTGTAGACAATTGTAATACTTAGATTTAATAATACGTTCAGCTTAAAGTTGTGGGGAAGGCTGGTTGAAAGAAATGCAGTGAAAAGCGGGTGGAAATATGAAAAGGCAGGGGAATGAAGATGATCCATGGAGAAGATCCTATTTTAGTCAGGCATTGGCAGAATTTCGGTGCTGTCTCAGCTGCCCAGCCATGTCAACTTGCCCCATGGATGTCTCAAGGGAATGAATGCAGGCCTGGCCACGTGCAGGAAGGTATACAGTTGTGAGGCTTCTCCTTGATGGCTTTTAATAGGTGGAGAGGCTTATTTCTGTAGAGAATGAGACCAGGTTTTGAAAATCAAATGTATTCTCTGAAAAATATGGGATTGCTTTTATGTGCACAGCTCTGGCAGTAGGTTCTGTTCCTTCAACATCTAGATAATGATTTTCATGAACCATTATTGTTTTATCACCATAGAACTCTACTTGAAGTCCACTATGAAAGGAAAAGTTGGTGATCTTAAACTGTCAGTGTCTTGCCTTGACTGAGGTTCCTCCAGAGCTAGAGAGTGATGAACACAGAACATGCCTAAATTATCCTAGCTACCCTTCACATCCTGTAGGCCTCAATACCCTCTAAAATATCCATCAAGGTTTATCCTGCTGAACCAGGATGTCCCTTTTTCATCTGAAGTGACACTTGATGGAAACATGAGGACACGTTTTACAAAGTGATGTCTGTGAAGCAGCCACATGATTTACCTTTACCTTGCATGCTGTTGTCAAGCCCTTGGTTCTGTTTTAATTAGCAGAGTGTCTTTTCAGATTATAGGTAATGGGATGAAACTAGTGGTTTTGCACAAGAAATAGATTTGTTTCCTTTAATAAGATATTTGACATTATTTTGTCTTTGGCAAACCATGTGACATTTGGTCTGTGATGAAGAACACAGCCCAGGCCTGTTTGGCCATATTTTACATTTTTGATTGAATTTGATCACAAACTAAAACGAAAGGAGACATGTAGTCTAACTAGTAAAGCAGGCAAGAAATACTGTTTCTGAAAACTGAACTGCTAGGACCCTTTTTACTCTGATCAGGTCTTTTGACTTCAGAGATGAGGTCAGCGACTTGGCTGCCATGTTGTCACAGCTGGGCATAATGTACTGGGAGAGCTACTTACATTGAATTTACTCCCCAGTGTTCCCCTCACCTCCACACCACCCCAAGAGGTACTTTCCCTTCCTTGTGTTGCACAGCTTGGTATCCTGCAAGTGGACAGTCTGGTTCCAGCAAAATTTTGCATGAGTAAGACAGTAATAATCTTGCTCTTAATTAGCAGAGAAGCACTGCTATGGAATTGCTCATGGAAGAGGAGTTTTCTGTGATCAGGATGCCTATTTTGATGTGGCAGCTTACTGGTAATAATGGAAACCAGTTTATTTTTTGAACAGACATGATATCATGAACATGCCACATGTCCCAAGAGCTTGGCCTCTGCTTCCCAGCATCCCCAATGGTATGTTTTGATTTCCTTTGTAGGGTGACAACCACATTTCAAATACTTCCATCTCAGCTGTTAAATTTAGGGATATCATGACTGTTTCACACCTGCCAAGCAAATGGACATTGCCCTTCTAAATGGACGTTTCATTTGCATGCGTTCTCAGTTTTCAACAGGTGGCACTAAAGAGCCAATAAATGATTCTGTTCCCAGACTCCAGCATGCAATCTCCTGGGCAGACACTTTTATGTGTGTTTATCTATTTAAATATGGTATTATAATTCCAACATAATTAGTCATCTAATTGAATTGCATGACCACATCCATACAAGACATTTGCATGTACAATTAATTAGGATTTATCTAAAAGCACTCTTTTTGTTCTCTATTTCCTACAAGTTAAATGGATGGATTAGATGCTGATTTCATTTTGAAAATGATACAATACATATACTTGGAGAAAAATAAGTCTGCAGAATTGGTAAACAGCAGGCAAGCAAAGAATTCTTTTCCTTTCTGTTTTTATAATGCTACCAAAGGCCAATGCTCAAGAGGTCAGTGAGGACCAGACTCAATAGTCAATGAGGACCAGACTTTCTGTAATCCCAGAGAAATAAAAGTCTGTAGCATCTTCTTTAGACTCCTTCATTTAACATAAGCAGGATTTACAGAAGCAGAGTGGCTTTGAACATGCTACTAGGTTACGATCTTCCTTCAGCACAATATTTACTTAAACTCCTCTGTTCCTCGTGGTTGCAATGAGTTTATCAACTTGCATTCCTGTAAAAATAATGGACAGGAAATGAAACTGTGAAAGACATGCTTGAGAAACAACCATGTTTTCATACAAAATGTTTACATCCATCTCAGTTGGAGGAGCAAATGGAGATCCACCTTGAGATGTGTTGTACTACTCCAAATGGGAACAGAAATACTATGAATGTCCCAGAAATAGAAAATTGGCTTTGAGGGAATGTCCAAACTGATGATGGACCAAAATGCCTCAGAAACAGAAAGGTCATTATGGCTTTGATTTCTTCATTGTTTGAAAAAGCTCTTTTTCTTCAAAATGTATGCTTCATTATTGGTTGCTATAGGACAGTGAAGCTCTCCTTTTACTCTTTCTTTTGTCATTCAGTTGCAACAAGCCTAAGATGTACTTGGTCACTTCCATAAGCATAAACACAATCAAAAAAAAAAAAGCTTTAAAAGCCCAGCTGAGATATACATATGAAGAATTATAAGTTTATCTGTGTAAAACCAAAGGAAAAAAGTAATTTCATTTTGCAGAAGGGGGTGTGTTATAATTAAAATACGTTGTGTTTCAGTCCCTTAGCTTTGAGGATGGTTTGGTCCTGCAAGCTGCATAGAGAACAGGGAAAATGGTACCAAGATAATCTGCGTTGAGAAATAATTTCACAAGTAGGCTAGAGCACACTAATGTGGCAACACCGCAGTGTAAAAGGGAGGAGCAGGCTAACAGTCCCCATTTCTGTGTGGTCTTTGAAGTGACTTTCACTTTGTGGCTCTTTCTTTTAAACAAATGATCTCCTGTACCTCCTCTATGAGCTCTTTTAGTCCTCAGCTTCTCAGAGGCCTCTTGTTCTGTGAATGGCTTCTGGTGAGGGAAGTAGTGTGCCGGTTTAAAAGTGTTCCTTCCTGAGATCTCCTCTTTTCTCTTCTACTTCAAAATTGCTTTTTTCCTTCCTCTTCTTCCTTTTTTTTTTTTTTCCAGTTGGGGTGGGGGTATATGTATTTTTATCAATATTTTATTATTTTAGAAAAGCTTACCCTATACTTCCAGAGGAGTAAACAGTGAGTCTCCAAGGGGTATGCTGGCTGCTGATCATGTCTTTAGCAAGTATTTCTGATCTGGGTGTTTCTCTCACTGTTACTGTTTTTAGCATCCTAATAGAGTTAGACCAGATGGATTTTCTGCTGGCAGAAGTACCCACTGTCTGAATGAAATAGATGGGTTTTTTTGCATCTCAGAAAGTTAGTGGAAGGAGGTTTCTTCCTACAGTTTATAAGGTATCGGTAAATACTGTCCATCTCAAGCTTTCATTAAACAACCCATCGCTAATTGCAATGTGCTTAGCTTCAACCTTATCCTTACTTTTATGTTTAAGTGCTTTGTAGAACAGAATGCAAGCAGTCCCAACTCTGCTGTATTGCAGATGAAAGAACTACAGCCAGACACAAACATGTGTGTGCAGCATGAGCGTGTGTGTGCATGTGTGCATTTAAGCTGTGACAACTGATGGACAGGACTATATTTCACAGATACATATTAGAAAGATGATTACAGCTAAGGCAGAATTAGAATAGTTTAGAGGATGGAACAAAATTGAAAGAAAAGGACTAGAAGGAAATTAATCTTCCTTAATGTCTAGGTCATTTAAAATTCAACAAGGGAGAGTTTTGTAGTGTAGTGTAGTTTAAGGCAAAGTTTTCCAGTGGCCACTGGATCTGTCTCCCAACAACCTGTTCGCTGGTTACTTTGTTAAGCTATCTGTCCTCCCATTAACTTTAAAAAAATTATCATTATTTTTGCAAATACTCTGTTGTGTATAAAAGTTATGAGCTTCAAGACCTCAGTGGAAACATTTGTTTGTGACTTTAGAGACTAGTGTGCTCTGCCAATAGGCCATTCATATCCAACGGTGACGGCTGCAGCAGTGCTGATGACATGTAATATACTGTATGTGGCTCTCGAAGCTCCATGAAAACATGAAAGGTCCAGAATCCTGTCCATAGTTCAACAACTTGCCAAAGCTTCTGCTGAAACAGTGGACTATAATTCAAACATCTGATAAATGTTTGTAAGACTCTAACAAGTCAGGAAACTCTACCTAGGAAACTGTTTAAAAGGATAGAAAAACTACAACACCAAGCTCAACTTTTGCAAGTAATTGACTCCTACTGTGTTGTCTAGTAAAAGGGATTGAAGTTCTGAAAGTTAAGGGTGTAACACTTTAATTTGTCTGGAAAAAAATGAAGAGGTTTTACTTTGACAACAATTTGTTATCTGCAATTTAAAAGGCAAGTAAGGCAATAATTCCCCAGGTGCTGACTGGCAAGAGGTCAGATTGCTGGAAACAGAAGGATACTGAAAACCAGATGAGAAGAAGGGGAAGTCAGTAGTGTCTTTACTAAAATCTAATTAGGAAATAGCATCTTTTCCTCTGCTCTGGAAAGAGCAGAAACTATCAGTGAAATATCAGCAAACAGTTTGGCATCTTCAAAGATATTAATTAAGTAAAATTTGGAAAGTGCTTTGAAGATGAAAAATGGTAGGGAGTGCTAAGTATCACTATTAGCAGGACCAATGTGTTAACTGATGTTGTCTGCCTGCATAGCATTGGGCAAACACTTGGGTAATTAAGGTCAAACGAATAGCCTCGCCTGGCCAATTTATTGGATAAAGTGTGTCTTGTTGCTAGCTGAAGCAAGATGTGGTGTCTGTGTAACTAACAGACTTGAAAAGTGAACGTCTACACCAAACATATTTCACTGCTTCAGGAGACACCAGTAGCAATAACTGGTTCTGACTTTATGGGCCTGTGTTACATGCTATACCCAGGACAGTGAGCAGTTTTTCATAGCAGTTAGCAGTTTCTAAACTTGTGATTAGAAGTTCGACATCATACATGCCTTCTTGAACTAAGACAATGTCTCATTCTCCATATCTAATTTTTCTAGCTTACCAATATTTTAAAACTAAAACATTTATGGGATTCATTTGGCAAAGGCTGAGGTAGTGAAGGATTGCTATTGCTGACCAAGAAGTGCTATTCAAACCTCTATCTGTAGTCTGCAACTGCACTTCAGCCCTCATGTTATTATTCTGGGACTTCTTGTCATAGACAATTTGCTACAACCTTGAGGCTATAAACCAGAGGTATGCCATAAGCTTTTGTTGTAATTTTACTGTACCAAATGGAATTTGCATAAGTAACAGTTAAATTTCCTAAATGTCAATGTTCATTTGACTTACCTTAATGAAATCCCCAGAGAGCACATCCCAATACACACCACAGCTGCACCATGAGCAGCCCAACTACGTGTGAGTGCAGCTAGGCAGGGCAGCAGCCCTGAACACAGGTCACAGTGATGGGCACAGGGTCTGGTGCAACCTAGCCAAGAGCAGCAAACTCACAGCCCAAGACCTGAAGAGCAAGATCGTGCAGACACCCCAGTATGAAGACCAGGCTTCTCAAATGTTTGGTTCTGTTGCAAAATCAAGTTTAGGGGCAGATTAAACCGTCCCACATAATAGATCAGAAAGCAGGAGGAGCTCTTGTACCCCAGCCTTCAGTCTCAGCTGCGGAGAGCCAGTAACAGAAGATGCAAGGTTGTTGCCAGTGCTTGGTACTCCCTGGCTAGTAGTAACTTTAATCAGCTGAGAAAGTGTTGCAGATACTGCTTTCCAGCTGCAGTTATTAGCTTCCATCTGTATCTGGTGCCAGGATAGTGTGGACAACCTTAGCATGAGCTTGTGGGCTCAGTCTAACCGCCTGCTTGGTTTGTGAGCAGTTGCTTTGTCATTGAGCTGCAGACTGAAGCCTACATTTCATAACAGAGCAGGTATTCCTGATCATCCCTTTCCATTAAACATATTTTCTGTTTTATTTTTAAAATGGCAAAAGTCTTCCCAACACATTTCACGTAGGAGAGCACCAGATGAGCATGGCTGAGGTAGATTCAGGTAGAATGGCATCACTCTCTGGCAATGAACAAAAAGCTAAACCAAGCCAGCTCTCAAAACTTGGGGAGTTTTTTTACCCAAATGTACTGTCACCCAATGAATACTGTGAAGGTGAACCATGCATTCCTGTGTTCTGCAAAAATTCAGAAGTCTTAGATGCCACAGTGCTCAAGGCAAACATGGCTGCATTGGCTGGGGCAGTTCTGCACATACGTGGCATACTAAGAGTATCCTCAGGGGCCAATAATGTACTTGAAACTGCCTTGCAAATTAACGAGAAGAAAAGCTTTCCATTTAGCATATTTGGTGATTGAATCAGAATCACAGAATTTTAGGGGTTGGAAGGGACCTCCAGAGATCATCGAGTCCAACCCCCCTACCAAAGCAAGTTCCCTAGGACAAGTCACACAGGGAGGTGTCCAGATGGGTCTTGAATATCTCCAGAGAAGGAGACTCCACACCGCCTGGGCAGCCTGTCCCAAGGCTCTGTCATCCTCACCGTGAAAAAGGTCTTCTGCATATTGATGTGGAACTTCCTGTGCTCCAACTGGAGGCCATTGCCCTTTGTCCTGTCCCCACAGCCCACTGAAAAGAGGCTGGCCATTTCCCCCTGTGTCCCCCACTTCAGATATTTATAAACATTGATAAGAAATCTAAAGCAATTCTTCAGGGCAAAGCAAATGTAGGGTACAGGACCATAAAGCTACAATCCTTTAAGAGTCACAGGCTGATACGTACAGAGAAAACTCATGCATCCCGAAAAAGGCAGCAAGAAAGACTGCTAGGAGTCTTGTCACCGTGGTTCTTGTCTCTTTGTTCTGTACCTGAAAGAGATGCCAGGACGTCAGGATACCTTCCTCTAACAACACATGAGCAGACTTTAGGTGCATGTGTCCAAAAGCTATCACTGAGCACTGAAACTTTTGGCTCAAGTCAGCCCCTGTATTTTGGATCTCGGGTGCCAATGTGAGGAATTGGCTTGCACAGGATCAGCCACCTACAGCCTGACTGTCTAATGGTCACAACTCTGTTAGGCAACCTCTGAGCACGGAAGTGCTCTTGAATGCACAGTAGAGCATGATCCTTCAATGCATAAATCTGCTTAGAGCTTTTGGTGTACCTCTTTCTTCATATCCCAGATATTATAGCATGTATAGAGGAAGGATTTAAGACCTAAACTGCAAGTCTTGCTCAAAATTAAGAATCTTGATGACTCTTGATGTGTTTTAGCTATGAGTGTTGGGTTTCTCTCCTTTCCACCACAGATAAAATAATCGGTATCAGTAAAGAAGAAAAACCTCTGGACAATAAATAATTAAACCAAATGGCAGAGCCACCCACTATTAATATCTCCTATTGTCTGTGTCCCAATCTCACAGGGAGCTGTACCCAGCTACCCAAAGGATCAGTAGCTCATTTAGCATTTGTCATACCCCAAGGATGAGTCAGTCTGTGACTTAACTAATCTGGCACAGTGTGCTTTCTGCAATGCCAAGTTTGATCAGACTATTTCAGTGGTTCAGCATTATAGAAAAGAGGCACTAAAGACTAAAAGTGATGTTGACTCAGCCATTTGGCTCCTGACAGTGAACATTAGTGATTTTTGAACTGCTTAGACTCCTCTTCTAATGAAAATCCATTTAGACAAAGTAATTTACATGCATTGCTCATTTACATATGATGTCTGAAGCCTTTGCCACATTGCTATAGAGATGCAGTTCAGCATGCAGTCGTTTCTCTCTGCCTTCATACCATACAGAAATGATTTTGTATCACATACTTGCTTGATATCAATATTCAGTAGATATATTTTAACACATGACAGAAGATAATGGTACTTCCCATGGAAAGCGGAGAAACAGAATATTTGAGTAGGAAGAAGAGAGGGATTTTGATTCGACTGATTAAAAATTTTAGCTGGTACATCAAGAATGTTTCATCTCTGCAGTTAAATCAAAAAAGGCCCAGTCATAGCTGCTAGCAAGTAACAGGCTATTAGCTCCAACACATTAAGGAAAAATTCCAGCTGCATTGAAGTCCATGGTAAAACACACATGGATTTGCATGAGGTGCGAATGTTGTCCTACAAAAGCAGTAGCAACTGAACAAGTGCTTCAGCACTTACCCACAGACAGATTTCACGGGCCACAGTGAAGGAAAACTTTAGGCTTCTAGAATTGAATGTGGGCTACAAGTATTCATGATGTCCTCTTAATGCGTGAAGGTTTGCCAGGAGCTGGGGGGCTGGGTCTTTTTAAAAAAGCAAAGCAAAGTCTCCCCAGGCTGCAGCCCTAACTGGGTTAGGGCATCAGGGAGCTCAGCCAGGTCCAGCCTCCCTCAACCTCAGGGGATCAAATCCATCCGATCCCAAAGAACACTGGTCACAAACACCAGCTGGCCTTACTGGTGCTCTCTTAGCTCTCCTTTTTGACCTTTTGTTTGTGAAAGCAGTAAAAAATTCACTCGTGTAAGGTGGAGGGGGAGAGATGAGAAAAAAGCTAGACATGGCAAGTCTAATGCAGCAATTAGGAACTAAACAGAGAGATCTCAAGTTTGGTTCTTTGCTCCAGAGCTTTATTAGCTGCTAGAAAAACTACAGAATTGCTCTTATTTTGAGGACAGAAATGAAGATCCTGAAAAGTTACAAAACCTCACTTGAGGTCCTACTTTAAGGCAGTAGTGAGTTAATAGGACCTCCAGGCTCGGCATTTCTTCCAGTACTTCCATTTCTAATGCTATCAGCCTTCTTCCAGTTTCATTTTCAAGAAGGTCTTCCTGAACTGTGCACTTTAGACTAAACAGCCCCATAACAGAATGGGCAGGTGATAACTGGGCTAGGGGACATTTTGCAGAGGTGTTGCCTTTTCTTCCAGCCTTTCCATACTATTGCAGCAGGCACTCAGCTGCTATGGCGATGGGCAACAATATACAGCTCTGATCTGGAGAAGGATGCTGTAAGAGAAACTTTCACCACCTCCTACTTGCCATTTCTTTAAGTAATTAGAGCCCCATATTTGTCCTGGCACTGCTCACAGAACCTACATTTACAAAATGAAGTTGTCTACGAGGCTGGGTACTCTCAGCAGGCCATTTAAAACTGCAGATCTGAGAGCACTAAGCACCTGATTTTGGATGGTGTTGAGCAGACCTAGATGAGGTGTTGGGGTTTTTACTCTAGTGGGTTAAGGGGGTTGGCAAAAGATATATTTGCACAAATATATATATATATATATTGTTCATGTGATAGTATTTGAAAATTGAAGATAAATATCTTTGGCTTCTGAAAGAGAAAAGAAAGTAAAATAGCACAACTTTGTTGTGCAAGGTCAGTAATCTGGATTCACCTATGCTCAGAGCAGTTTTCTGCCTTCCTGTCAGGCTACAGGGGAGTTTTGGGTGAGAAGGAGCAGCTGAAGCAGGCTTTTCTCTCTGCTCTCTGCTCTCTCTGCTCCACTGGCTGCAGATTTCGGACGTCACCCAAAAGAACCAAGAGAGAGATGTTCTTACGGTCTTTGTCTCAATCACCAGTCTTTTGTTGAAAATGGAGTAATAAAGGAGAGACTGAGGCCCACTGGACTACATCTAGACATGCTTTGGGTGGGAGTGCTCCCCAAACAAGGCCATGGCCACGCAATTAGTCCACTGAAAATGGTCTCTGAATATTGCTATTAATTTCCTCTATCTTGTACTGAATCAGTCTTTTTGGATGTAATTCATGATATAAGAGTGAAAGAAAGCAAAGGAAGGAAGGTAGAGAAGGGAAAATGCTGGATACCGCTAGATACTGAGCTACCAAAACAGGCAAAAAAGACAGTCCCATGGGCCTCAGTTCTTTTTAATTTTTTTAATCTATTTTACAGGTCTCAGAACTTTGCTCCAAAGACACACAGTACTCAAATGAAAAATTTAAAATACATCAGGAATGCATTCAGGAATTCTCCAGTGCTACATTTTTAAAGGACATAGGCTACAAAGGCTGTTTTCTTCATGTGCAAATTAAAGCAGAGAGCTAAATCAGATTAAGTAAGATTCTGCTCACATATTGGGATGCCTAAATATGTGTATATTTGTGTTTATTCACATGAACAAACTAGCTAAGCTTCCACTGTAGTCAGTGAAGATCTAACATAAGGGCTAGTCAATGAGGTCTAAGGAGCCATTCAGCTCACACTGAAGTAGATACCTATGTGGTCCTACATACGTCTGATGAGGATTCAAAGCCATGTGGTGGAAACAGGTTAGTACTAATTATGCTCAAATAAAATATTCCACTTAAATGCCCAGTACACTGTAGTATTCCAGAACATTAAAGTACACGAACAAATTAATATTTGAACTCTTGGTCTCAGGTCAAAGTAGAAAAGCACCCCTGAAATGCCAGAATTACTTCCAGAGCAGCAATACTAAAATACCTGGCTGTTTTGTTTCTGGAGTCATCTGTATGCTGCATTTATTCTTGGCAAACTTGTTAGTGGAACAGAGGGATACCAGCCCAGACAACCTTAAAACATCTTCTGTTGATTTTCCAGGGGGAAGGATTGGGGGGGAGGGAGGGGTGTTTTGGAGGTACATATATGTTAAGCTTGGCTGTGTCCGTGTTAACCCACCTTCAATGTCAGCCTAGGCTACATTACTCCATTAATTAGTGGAGTCCGTTGTACAAGCATCTGGCCACTAACTAGCAGAAAACACATTAAAGATAAAGATGGGTTAAGCTCCTGTGTGAAGTTCCTAACAAGAATAAAAGTGTATGGGCTATATTCCATGTCATAGAATTACCAATCATTTGAACTCTCAAGTGCCCAGTCCCCTCCTTTGACTGCTTCAATCCAAATTTAGCTTTAAAAAACTCCAAAACAACAAAACCCCAAAAATCCTTCCTTAATTTGTCCAAAATGTTTGGTCTCGACTTTAATTGCTTTTAAATCCTGTCAATTAAAGTTTATAATGGAGAAAACCCGTTAATAGTGAAATGAATCCCCTTGCGTTCCAAAAGTGTGCAGTAAGTCTTCTCACCCAATTGTAATAAAATTTGTTGTGGCATAGTTTTGGGGATCAATACAGCAGACCACTGTCAATCAAAGAATTCTCTACTTACTTAAAAGTTAACAGACTTTTAGTGTCTTTGTGTTGGACTGAGGACAGTCTGAGTTACCACAGAAGATTAAATCTTTAATTTTACATTACTTCAGCCATCTCTATAGAACAAAGTGGGCTTTACCTGTTGAATATGAGGCTTATGTGAGCTGAAGTGCTCTTGAGACATTAAGAGGCAGTCTTGAACAGTCTCTGAGATTTAAGCTGAGGGGAATTCTAAAGGGATTACTGCAGCATTTTACATAAAACGAGAAATAAAAACAGACTTGAGCAATGCATGATCATAAACGCATTCCTGCTGTGATCAAGAGTCCTGTTCCCATTGCTGTTCTAAGACTAAAGCAGGAAGAACTGTCAAAGGGCAACCATACTTGTAAGGATTTGTACAAGTCCAATTTATAATGAAATTAAGGGGCTGAGTAGTTTTGAAAGATTTGTTAAAAAAAGGAGATACTTTTCGGTCTCTCCAGCCCAGAGGTGAGAAACACAGGCATTGTTGGAATACTGTTTTGTAGAGGAGGCACACTACTTTCCAAGAACAGACATGGCTAACAACTCATACACAGATAAGCAATTTTAGCAAAAAATCACAAAGATTTTAACTGTTGGTTACCCTTTTCTGAAGAACACATGAGGAAATAAACTGTGAAGAAGTATCTCAGAAATAAAATTGATACTGAGTTCCTTGTGTCTTCCCTTGAACGCACAGTGTGTGGAAAAATAAGGAATAAAAAATAAAAGCATTCTTTCCAGCTGTGATATATACTTTATACAACAGTTCTTTTTATCAAAAGAGTTGTATAAAAAGGTACAAAATGTGAGGAGGATTGATCTTTACACTGTTTGTACAGAGAGAGGAGCCTGTGTGCGTTTGTGGGTGTGCGTAAAGCATGCAACCACCAACACTGTACTTAATAAAGAGCAATTAGGATACAGCACCAGGCAACTGTCAGCAAATGCAGACATGAGGTTCTTGTCACACATTCACTACCAAAAAATGATATTTGTTTTTTGTGCCTGCAAATTCTCAGGGGGTGAAAGCCGGGATGCTGTTCCTTTGTCTGGTATCACAGCTATAAGTCTTCCTGGTCCTCAAGGACAGTAGAAAGCACCACCTTCCAGTCTGGGTCTGGGATGACCATTTTTCCCAACAGTACAAGCCATACATCTCAACCATCATACAACCCAAAGCCACTACAATGCATCACTTACATATTGTTGAGCGTAACAAGAGAGCTTCAGGGCAGTTCCTCTGCCCAAGAGAATTGCTTTCCCTCAAAATAGATTTGGGTTGAATAGACCATGGGTCCCAGGACAAGCACAATCTGGTGCCATGTCAGCAGGACATGACAGCATTTGTGTGGCCTCTGGCAAAGGAGCAGTTAGACCAGCAGCATCTACCTCAGGATCAAACCACTGTCCTTAGGCAGAGCACATCACAGCCCCCTATCCTGATCCTCCCTATCTTTCCTAAGCACAATGTTGGGCAAAGTGTTGGGTGCTTTGAGAGACAGGCAAGGCCAAGGTTCACTCTTTCTTGGTCCTTTTGACCATCCTTCATGCCATAACAACTATGCAGACACGCTTTTCTCCCCCGGGCTGTTCTCTGTGATGTCCAGAATTCACTTAAGGTGTAGAAAAAGTTATTTCTGCCCATTATTTTTCACCTAGACAAGCCTTGAGGTTGGCCTTCAGGCTTCAGTGATGATCCTGTGTTTGCTCAGGGTTCCAAGTTCCAAAGTAATCAACTAAACCTTTGCCTATCAGTCAGTGCTAAAGGTCTAGCCCCTCCTATGGGCTGCAGCACCAAGCCATAGCTTTATTATTTCACTGCTGGTAAGCAGTAAAGTATGAAGTATCTACTGAGAAACAAGTGTAAATATAAAATTGTCCATTTGGTTATGCCAGCATGATGAGTAAAATTTTCCTGCTCTCTGGTAAAAATGTCAGTAGAAATACAGAATAGCTTCAATTTCTGGAGAGAGGGAAATTTATGAAATTCAGCTTTCAAAACTGGTCTGAATGGAAGTTAATTTTTTCCATCGCTAGACAATGTGATCACTAAATCTCAGCAAACATCTACTTAGGTGAATAACAAGGAGAGGTTTCAATCTCTATTTATATATCTAGAAGGTAGAAATCCCTCTGCTGAGATCTATTCTGTTCAATTAGAAACAGCATGAAAGGAAACAAGGATCACAGAAAAGTATTTGATAATTGTCACACAATAAAATATGGAATATGAATAGAGATCAAGCATACATTGTGAAGCATACTCATTATTATAATAAACTTTTATGCTGAGTCTTGCTCTTTATTACAGCCTCACCATATAAAATACAGATCAGCTTCAATTAGAGTAATTGTAAAAACAGATGGCCACCTTTCAACAGTGTCTCAACTGTGCAGTGTACTACATAGATAAATATGTCATTTAAAACATTAATGTTATGTATATATGATTTTATCCCAAACTAAAATAGCTAAGAAAAGTACTAGTGCTAGCAAACCAAGGAAGACCTGTGCTGGCAGTGGCAAGCGGTGAGGTTTGTGATGACCTTAACTTGTGAAGATGCTTGTTTCATACTGGTGGAAACCCCTGCGCACTTCACAGATGAGCATGGTACATGCCATGTGAAACTCCATTGGGCTCCAGAACTCCAGCTGGTATTTGTGACCTTCACAAGGTTTTTTTTCTCAGGTGGAAGGATAATAGACTCCTATGGCACAGGAATGTCTTGTCGTTCGTAGTATGGCCACACTAATGGGGAGCAGCAGCACGGAAGCAGCTCATGGCCCATGTGGGACCTCCAGCGGGCACCATCACCTTCCAGGTGTGCACTGAGTGTGCACCCTATGAAACTGTCTTACATCTTGTGGGAGAGAAATTTTGTCTAACTTCACAATCAGTCACAGCAATGAGCAAAAATATAAGATAAATTGGAGAAGCTGATTCCACTGCTCTTGAGCTCATGACAAGCTTCCATAATGCTGGGCATAGGTCAGACCAGAACAGTGACTCTGTTTCATGCCCCAACTGGGGGAGAAACCTTTAGATCCTGAATTAGAAGTGTGGTTAAACTAACTAAAAAAAGAAGTTAAACACAGTAGGTGTTTAACTCTGCCACAAGTGAACTGTCCCAAAGTACTGACCTCAGAAAAGAATGATGTCATAGCAAACAGACAAATACTATTTGTAGCCTTCTCACCACATTATCTTCTTTCATCTCCTGCTTTCCTAACAACTCTGTCTTTTCCAGGATTCCTGGTTATCTTAGTCACATGATGGGAATGGAAATTCTGAACAGCTGTTTGGGAGGAGTATTGAATCCTTATCTTACTTTTGATCAATGGCTATCAAAAAGTTATTTCCTATTTCTCAGTCATACCACCTTTCAGACAGAACAAGCCTTTGCCCCTGAGGAGATACAAACATATAAACATCTGACATCAGTAAATATTTAAAAAGAACTAGGGTATTCCACAGTAGTGAGGAAAACATACCTGAGAGCTCCCGAGAGCAGTAAGCACCTCATGAATTTAGCTAGTGATTCTGACATTCTGCTGTAAAGTCATCCCATTGTGAGTTGAAGATTAGATAGCCCAGTCTGGGCTGTGTTTATTTTGTTATGTTGAAAAAGATATCTCAGTTGATTAAAATATTTTTATAGATTAAAGACATTTTTGTCATTTTTAATGACTTACTACTAGTACTTTATAAAAAGTATTTGAGATTATGTTGACATATGCTTTAAAACACGAAAAGCTTAAGTGGTATTTAATGGATAACTTATTACAAAGAAGGAATTCTCGAGACCTGCTTTACCTTTAATTCACATTGTTTGGATGGAGCGCTTTTTCACACAATAAAGCACTATGTGTACACCAAGGAGGAGGAGATTCGTGTGGCCAGAGAGCAAATCAAAGTCACGTTACTGCAAACAGGGGAGGGCTCTAGTGCTGTTGTACGGTTAAGAGAACTCAGAAATGCTGAACTGTATCATGAACATCACATTCCACAGAAATCACCCTGGGTCCCTGTGGACTATGATGGAGCCACACGAACATCATCGATATTACCATTGTCTTCATGTCCTTGCCATTTTCCTCATCAATTAGAGGCCGAAACTGGAATCATGGTGTCATTGAATGAGATTGCCTTCCTGGCTCTAAGTGTGTGCGACTAAAAAAGACAGGAGAGAGAGGAGATCTCAGTGGGTCTCACTGGCAAGAGTTGTTTCTTTGTGTGCAATCAACAAAAATGAGTTTGGGGATTGAGAGCAGACCCAAGGAAAAGGACATGAGGGTGCTGGTTGATGACAAGCTCAACATGTACACTTGCAGAAGGCCAGTCACCTGGGCTGCATCAAAAGCAGCGTGACCAGCAAGTCAAGGGAGGTGATTCTGCCCCTCTGCTCTCCTGAGACCTCACCTACAGTAGTGTGTCCAGTTCTGGGGGCCCCAGTACAAGAAAGACATGGAGCTGTTGGATTGAGTCAAGAGGAGGCCATGAAGATGATGAGAGGGCTGGAGCACCTCTCTGGTAAAGACAGACTGAAGGAGCTGTGCTTATTCAGCCTGGAGAAAAGAAGGCTCTGGGGAGACTTTGTAGCCTGACAGCACCTGAAGGGGCCTGCAAGAAACATCTACTACACCCCTGTATTGGTCTCTCTTTAATGAGGGCCTCCGGAGCTGTTGATTCTTCTGTTCCAAACCAGCAAAGCCAAACACAGGTAATTGACAGCAATGCAAAAGCTGTCTGTGGTAAAAACTACATTTCTCTAGGCTAGACAAAATCAACTTTGTGGCACATTAGGCATTCCTTAAATTCTGTACTGGGTCACCAGAGCTTAGAAGAATAACTAGCCACTTAAATTTGGAGTGGAGTGGCTTCCACACAAGCCTGAGGCCCTCATTGCAGGTACCCAGTCACTCCACAGTCTGCATGTAGCTACCTAATAAATGTGGGGCTCTTAAAGGAAGTGGGGGTTTCTGAATCATTTCCTTGGATTAAGGCAGTTAGCCTCAGACTCAGTTCAATATTATGTACCGCAATGAGCTCTCAGGATGTCAGGCTGATCGTTGTGGACAAGATAACAATAAGTCAAGATACTTTTTCTAATATTTAAGCTCTAGGTTCACCTCCAAAATAAAAATGTGCTGGGAGGAATCTCAGCTAGGCTGCTGTTTTGGATTTGAGCCTTGCAACCTAACGTATCATACTGCAATGCAGCAACTTTAAGTCACAGCTTTTTCAGAGTAACAAGGTCCAGTTAAACTTAAAAGCAAATGAAAACAGGAAGTCAACAAACCCTTTATCTTTTAGTACACACTGAGTAATCTCAAAATCTCAGTGAAAACAAATAAGTAAAAGTGCTAATTTGTACTATAAAGCATATGTTCATTAAAATTTAGGTGTTACTTCAAAGTCATGGAAAACATGGGTGGAAAGAGTTGCACATATGCTTTCACTGACACTGAATATCCTGATCCTAGTACACTCAGATCCTAGTATCACTCATAATTAAAACTGCATCATAAGTTCAGGGTCTCTAGCAGCTTTTTCTTTGGATATCCATCCTCCCTTGTATCAGATGGTTGCTCCACCAAGATGGATGTCTTAAGGCTTGAGCTTTTGTTTTGGTTCATTTTAAATACTAGAGACTGGAGAATTATTTCAACAGTAGCTGGCCAAAAATCCTGTTCAAAATTATAAATCTGGACTGGTAGGCTTTTTGTATCCTGTTGCTAGCTACTAGATCCTAAATGATCTAAAAAAATCTTACAGTGTACCTGAACTTCACTGTGCCCTGTACTCAGCCCTAGCCACACAGTATGCTAGAGGTCCAAGCAAGCCTCAGTTCTTCCCTGCTGTGATCTTGGGATAGTGGCAAAACAGGTAGTCTGATACAATGCACTATACCTCAGTGCACACACAGCCAGGTAAAAACCAAAGCTTTACATATCTCTGGGATTTCTCCATGTCTTCTGTTCATCAAGGATTTCTCTTCTCTTTTTCCATACACACAGCAGCGCTGCCCAGGTAGCCCAACCAGAGAGGTCAGGAAGGTTTCCATGTGGACTGTCATGATGGGGTGTCTGATGTGCCCGTTGACAAATCTTTTCAATAGCTCTCACACAGACTACATCAATCCTGTCACCCAATGAGGCCTGTTTTCCTTTAAAAATCAGCACCAGGTCCCATCAATTTGCATTATTTCATTACTCACCACAAAGAAGGCTTCCGGCAAGGCACTTCAACACTCATTAGATAATGGTTGGGAAGCATAAGTAATCATTTAAAAACTTATGGGACTTTAATCAGCATGCCATTTAGGCAGGATTTTTATGTTGCCTGGTAGGAGAGCGTGCATAATGGGGCCTCTTCAGAGGCATTTTTCACAACAGATTACTCAGCATATAGCAAAGGATATAGTCAGTATTAAGGTGTCTGAGCCAAAAGAACTGGGCAGGAATGGGCAAGCTCTACCAATTCATGCAGATAAACTCAGTAAGAATGGCTTTGTTTGCGGGCACCTCGCAGGCATTGCTCTTGTGTCACGACAGCTTTGCTTGCACGGGAGCAACAGCTCCAGAGACCAGTCTGCTGAGAATTACCCGGCACAGAGATGAGCCCAACTGAGCCCTGGAGGGGCACAGGATTTAATAGAAGTTAGGAGAGGAGTTACATCATGCTCCCACGTGTTAGTGAAAGTTAGACAGACTATGCCATGTTGCAAACAATACTGCTTACCTCTGTTGTTTAAATAATAAAGGCAAAAAAAGGCTATCTTTCCTATCTGATGGACAAAGAAATTGAAGCAGAGGCAACTGAATTGTTTAGGCTTTGCCATCAGTTTACAAAACAGAATTTAGGTTCTTCTCAAACTACCTGAAAACAAACCAATAGCAAAGACTCAAGTATCAGTTTAATCCATCTGTATAACCCATGGGTTAAACAGTCTTAAAATAATAGATTTGAATATCAATAAATACTGACATTGCATTAAAAGCCCCATGTAAGCCTTCTGCCATAGGCTGAGCAGAAGACTGTTAGAATGAGTTCTAAGCAATGGGGATCTGCATTTACCTCTCTGGAGGACATCTTAAACCATTGAAACCCTTCAGGGTTTTTTTTGACAAGAGAAAATAACCCTAGAAGAGCTTTTTGGTACAATATTACATATGTGAATGAATAATATTGAATAATATTACATCTATGCCACCATGCAGTTAGTCTCTAAAAGGAGTTTCAGGTTCCCAGTCATGGACAAGCTATTACTGACAATTCCACTTTTTCCCTCTGTAAGTTTAACTTGCTCACAACACATCAGTCTCTTTCCCCTCTCACCGTTACTCGTTCTTCATGGGTCCGCAGGAAAGTCTGAGCCTGCCTGTTGGCTTCTCTCTGAACAATGTCCTGAACAGAGTTTGATACCAACACTGATTTCAGGACAAAGAAGGGACATTTTTTTAAAATGTAAACTGGAGCACAATGCCTAACTCTGTCATGCTGTTAGAGGGAGCAAGGCATGTTACTACCCTTTGTGCTTTTAAAAATCATCCTTGAGAGCTGTTTATCAGAATAAGGTTTTAGCATAAATAGTCTTGCCATAGTCTGTCCATTTAGATCATCAGAAAGGAGGAAGAGCTTGAGTTTTTCACTTGCATTATCCTCAAGAAATGTTCATGGTTAAAAAAAATACTTATGGAGTCTGTGTTTAAATCTACATCCAGCACTATGCAAATATTTGCATGCTGTAACTTAACTCAACATAAATCAGGGTTCTTGTCAATGAATTGTTTGATTAATCCGTGGCTTAATTTGTGCATCAGAGCAAGAGAGAGAAAAACAATTCAAAACAGCTGTGTGATTGATTTTCTTTCCTCCAGACCAGCCCAAAGTATTGTATAAATAACTGACTTCTATTGTGGTTAACTTCCGCAAAAGATAAAGACGGAGACCAGAGGCTTGCTTTTCCACAGTCCTCACCTGAACACTGGTAGATCCGGGGCTGTGAAAATCCCAGTACAAGCCTGGAACGACCCAGGGATATTGAATGTTGGGCCACTGATTTTCACAAGTTAGATCAAGTTGGGTGATTTAGACCAGAGTACCTTCAAAACACGAGTTTTCTACAGTTTTGAAATGGTCTCCAACTTTGTGCCCTCTGGCAAGGTAAGCTTTGTTGTGCAAGTACAGTGACCATCTGGAACATAAAGATTGCAAGAATTACTGTATTTTTTCAAATTAAAGGTACATGTAGTGAAGAACGATGTTCTTGTGGCCAGCAGCAGATGCTCTAAATGCAAGACAAACGCCCAGTGTAGTGAATAGTCAACACTAATCAGTAAATGGACACTTAATCTCTGTTGAGGACCCTGGTGCTTGCTGAGACCCAGCATATTCAGTGTACGCTTCACCTTGGACTAGCTGTGTCCCTGCAAACACCAGCCCTTACTTACTTACTTCACTATTTAGGGGCATTTTGAGTTGGTCTATGACTGCTCTACTTGCAAAGCAGGTTGGAAGTGTCTGATCAGGAGGTGTCCTCTTGCTCCTTGGCAGTGAAGCCAGAAGACAGCCTCAGGATGCGGATTCTCCACAAGGCTGAACAGCTGAGGTAAGCAGGATTATCTGTTTCACACTTGGGCTGACTTTATCCTCGACGCCACACAGGGATGCTTATCGCTCTCCGTATTTGCCATTATGCACATTCAATGTGGCAGATAAAATAACAGCATTGTATTTATTAAAGCTGTGCGTAACCTCTTGCACTACAGTCAGCTCTCCCTGTGGTTGCGGGTCGATGCAAGAGTAAACCTACAGTAGTGCTACACATGATTCCCCTGTCACGCTGGGAATCCAACAGTAGGACGTATGTCACAGTCTATGTAATGGGAATTTGAGCGTAAGCGATATCCTTTTCCTGCTAGACTGAGTGAACTGAAAGGTCTCGGAAATTTGTCAAGTGATAAGAAATTGAGAAATAAAGGCTGGGTGACTGGAGGCATGCAGTGTGGAGGAACAAACAGGTTTGGGTGGAATCACTGAAGGAGCCTCAGCGGGTCCCATGTCTACCTTTCCCCAGGATGCTGCTGTGACAAGGAGAAATGCAACATCTCTTGGTTGTGGTATGAGGTGGGTACAGGAACCACTCCTACTCAGGAATATACTCAGTACCACTTTCCAGGTTTGCCTGGGGGCTGCAGAAATAAGAGCTATGGGAAGAGACACTTTAAGATACATCCCAAGAAGTCAGAGCCTGGCACTGATCTGTGGTCATTGCTTTGATCACACCATGCACTCAAGCAATGAGACGGGAGCCTTCAGGGAGGAATGGCACTTAGCATGTTAAAAAAAATACTGTTCAGAAATGCCATTAGCAGCTCAGAGGCTGATTTCACTTTTTTGTATTTTTCCTCTCTGCTACCTCTTTTCTTTGCTTTCTTCTGCTTTCCCAACTATGTTTTCCACCAAAAGACTTCCAGTGTTTGGACAGTTTCAGATTAAGGCTGACAAACCCCAGAGACCTGTGGTGTAAAGGAGGCATATATAACATGCTGTGTAGCAAGTTGTCAGCCAGGCTTTTCTCTTGCTTAAAAAGCCCTTCAGAGCTGAAGCGTTGACTGTCCTTTGCAAGACACTATTCAGTTTTAAAATAGTGGTTACACAGTAGGAGTTCTGGTAGAAACATCACTGCGTTAAAATAGATGCAGACCAGAAGAAAAAAAAAAAAAGATGGAAAAACACAAGTTTCCTGGCTGATGTAAAAATTCTTGTTGCTGGAGTTTCACTATGACCAATATGAAAGGCAACACCATTGCAGAGGTCTGATGTGATGTGTTTGGTATAGTGCCAGTTTTAATGTTTGGTAAGCACTTAAGTGGCAGATCAGTCAGAGATGACACAAGAGCCTCATATCTGTATGAGCACTCCTAAAAGTCTTCTGGAAATGTATAGGATGGTGTTTTAATGAACCAGGAGTATCCAAATCCCTAAGGCACTGCTGAAAATTTCAGCACTATATAATGCTGGACATCCTACCCACAGCAGCTTTTTCCTGCCACAGGATTGGAGATTCTTTCAGAAGCAGAAACTTTGGTTCTAGTCTTGGAACGTCCAACACTCAGGGAATTTGTCAAAGCCATATGTTTAAATTTGAGCTTTAGATTAAACATAGGTGAGAATATTTCAATAAATTGTATCATTTGGCAATGTAAGTCACAGGTTTTGAGGTATAACACATTAAATACTAAAGACAACAAGAAAACAGAACGCACTGCCCTTTGCATATTGAAAAGAAAAAACCAAAATGGATAAATATGCAGGTAACAAGGTTTTTACAGAGCTTAGACAGCCACTGTTTTCCAGGTGTTGTGTTTGATGACAGTGATGGGGTCCCAAAGGAAGAAGCAATGTTCCTAGACATACTGGAGGACTGTTTCCTTACAAGGTTTGTTTAGCAATCAACAAGAACAGACACTGTTTTCACTGTGTCCTAGGAAGTGAGCCAGGTATAATAAATAAGTAAGAAGTTGGTAAACATCCAGGGTCTCCTGTTCACAGTATCATCAGAAAAACTCCTGGGGATATGTGCAGAAGTCAGCAGCACAGAATATATTGGCAATGTAGGAACAAAGAATGAGGTAAAGAAAGTTGACTGATATCGCCAGAAGAAACATCTTGTAAAAGTGGAAGACATAAAAGAGAAAGTTAGAAGTTATTTCATTTCAACAAATAAAAGTGATGTTACATTTTACATGCAACATAAGGAGCAAATTCTAAACAAATTTGTAAAGAAAAATATCAACTTTATGCATGCAAGTTTTGGCTTGTTTACAAGCATTAGGTAAACATGGATATAGATCCAGAAATCAAACACAGGCTTGGGGCAAATGCACACTTTTTTTTTTTCTTTCTCATACAGTGACTAATGACAAGGTCAGCAATCGAATTTGCACTAATCTGTGTGTAACATAAAGGAACAGTTATCCCTTTACTCGTGTTGGGAAAAAATAATTGCATTTTTTTCACTGCCTAAAGCAACCACTGACATCCTCCTTGTCTATACACCTGACGTCTTTTTCCAAGTCCTTTGAATGTGTTGGGGTCTTTGCTGTGTCATAACTATGGGTTAATTGTGCAGGAGTCCCGTTTTCCATACTCAGGCTTATTCCATCCTGTCTGATGTTCCTTTGCTCCTGACTGGCATGTGGTAAATTCATTTGATCTCTTCCAGTCTACCAGTGAACAGCCCTATCAAGTTATTCTTTATCTACTTTCCCTCTAAATTAATTTCTTATCATATGTACGTCAAACAGAAGCGTTCCTTGCTCCTACTCATCTTGTTTGTCTTTCTTTGAACTGCCTTGTTTCTGCTGTGAATCAGTTGTGAGACAAAGAGATTTATCTCATCTAGCTTTAAATATGTAGAAGTTAGACCTAATCTACTCTGATTTAACCCTGGCAAATTCTCTGACTAGTCTGGGGAGGTGTGGGGGTGTGGGGGAAGCACCTTAAGAGGGCACCTTTTTTGTATCTGTTTTAGAAAGATTAGACACCTTTCTTTGGTTCAGATATATTCTCTACCTAGCACTGCCTGATGACATGCTGGAGATGCCTAAAGGAAAATGGTAGGGTTGTAAATGTCTAAAGGTAAAGATGGATGTAAGGCTTCTTCCTCTTCCTGATGAAGAAGCCACCCTAATCTCTATATGGTCAAAGGAGATTAGCAAGCAATATGGAAGTTTTTGTGCAACTCTTCCTCCTAAAGCAAAATAGACCAAATGAACCATGCACAGACTTTGTGTGCAGACATCCGTTTAGGATCACCTGCAGCAACTGATGAACCCATTGACACTGGTGAGGAGCTCCAATACAGGAGTAATGGATTACTCTAATGAATTATTGCATGAGAGGGAGCATTTACCTGGCAGACCAATGGGAGATTTCCAATGGAGCTTGCTAGAAAATATGGAGGATTCATCAAACACTTCCAACTGTTTTTGGTTTTTGTTTGCTATGGATTTGACCCCACTGCCTACTGAGAAGATATTTTATGCTGAAGAATTAAGTATGTCAACCAGATCTGTTTCCTGAGCAATTTCCATTAATTCCAAATCCTGCAAAATGTGACTATGGCTGCACACAGTATTCTACTAAACAGCCATGCATGGCCCGGAGCAAATTTGCAGCACATTTGGCATCCTTAGAGAAAAAATGAATGCACACTTTTGCCATCTTTAATTGGAGGTAAGTGATCCTTGTAGAAGCATGTATTGTAGAAAGAATGGGGAATACCATGAGTACCAGTAATACCTTGCATAACAGTAACAAGTTAAAAGGGAACTTGTTTTTAAGGGCTCCCATAGCAATAGGCTCCGCATCACATGAGCAATCCCCTCAGCCATCTGAAAATAAACCGCGTTTAATTGACTGGATAAGCAGATCACATACGTTAAAGCTAGGAATGCCCCTTCAACTGTAACTTTGAACTGTAGCTTGCACACCCTTTGGCAATGCGTTTATACAGAAACGTGTACATCCCTTGGCTATAACAGTAATTTTGGCTGCAACAGTAACATGTACACCCTTTGGCAAAGCTCTTGCAGAGAGGAGGAGAAAGCCTTTTTGAGAAGTGGAGTGTTTCCTAGTTAAACCCCAGCTGTATAACACACTCACTTTGTTATTGCAATAGTATATTTGAAAACACCTTCCACCACCCTCCAGCAAAAAAGTACTTTGCACTGTGTGCACCATCCGCAAAGAGAACAGGGGCACTTTAGGTTTCTTTCAGGCCGCAAACCAAGTTCTGTTCACAGCTATGCCAATGGTGATTTATAACAACGCCACTCAAGTCATAGGAGTCACTTAATGCTTCCACATCACCAAGTAAGATCAGAATTTGACCATTTGATCACATCTACACACAAGCAAAATATGACTCTGAAAGGGAGCATTTA
>VZTU01031512.1:111354-158682 GCA_013400835.1 Zapornia atra | reverse complement strand
CCATCACCTTTCCAGGGAAAGAACTGAGGCTGACTGATATATGATATTTAGGAAATATGAATGATATGAAATATATGATATTTAGGAAATGTGAATGTCCTGGACTAGGGTCACCTCTCATCTTGGGGAACACTAGTGCTCTCCTGAGAACAAGAAGGTGAATATTCACTCTGCAGGCATGTTCTTAAGAGAAAAATGGGGAAATACTCTGCTAGCTCATTGGAACCTCTTACTGCCACAGTCTAGGAGTTTCTTCTACCATTTTTAGCACAGCTGGTATGAAAACAAATCACTGAAAGATCATAGAATCATAGAATATCCTAAGTTGGAAGGGACCCATAAGGATCATTGAGTCCAACTCCTGTCTCCACACAGGGCCAGCCAAGTCAGGGCATGGGACTGAGTGCATCGTCCAGATGCTTCTTGAACTCAGCCAAGCTGAGTGCTGTGACCACTTCCCTGGGGAGTCTGTTCCAGTGCCTGACCACCCTCTCAGTAACGAACCTCTTCCTAATATCCAATCTGAACCTCCCCTGTTCGCAGCTTCATGCAGTTCCCTCAGGTTCTATCACTGATAAATTGTTCAGATTGTAACTCAGATAATGTTCATATCACAATATGAGAGTAGTTCGCTCTTACCACAGGTTGGAGTCTGCCATGGCAGGATGAAAGATGCAGCTGTGCAGTGCATCCTGCCAGTCAGCACACTGCAATAGTGACTGATTGCTGTACACTAAAGTTTTACATTTCTGAGAAGTCCCCATCAGCAAGGGAATCTATTGTTTTGTGAGAAACAGTGAAGGCAGCATGTGACAAAGGAGATGCAAGCCATTTGTCCTTGCAGAGACTCTGCCTTTGTTCCTTTTCATCTTGTAGTTTCTCTTAATCTAAACTAAGGAAGGGCTTTCAGATTACAACTCTCCACAGGATTGAAAGGATATGTGTATGTGGGCTGAAAAGGAGAGACAGCTGAGGTAAGAAAAATGCTAGAGTGTTCAAAAATGAAAAACCTGGAATGTATTCCCAGGATTTTTTTGCCACTTTTAGTGGAAGATTCATTTAGAGTGCGTTTATATTTATACACGCGTACATACATACATAAATATCTAGGCTGCATGTATTGATTAAATAATTACCTAAAAAAGTAATTGGCTCCTAGACCTGCCAGATCAGTTAAAAAAAAAACCCAAAACCAAAAAACCACAAAACCCTCTGGCAAAACCAGTGCACATAGATCTAAGACAACACTAACAAATTCTTATTTCACTGCAATTTTATTTCATTCTTGTAGGCTTAATATCTCACTGTGCGAACAAAAAATATCACAGCGAAAGGGCTTCGGGCTAGCTACTTCCAAAAAGATTCAACCTTCTGAGTACTATCAATATCATCCCTATACCCACACGGTTAGCACTTTCTAATACATTCGCTGAAAACCATTAATAAAGCAACATTTTTAGTCTAGTTCTTAACCATGTGTCGCGCTGAAATAAGTTCATGTAAATCTGTGAACTGCACGACAATGATCAAATTAACAGTCATTTCAGGAAAAATGCCCCTCAGGCTGAAAAATAATTAGTAGTCTCTCACTCTATCTTTTCCTACTAATAAAAATCATGCTATTATTGTTGACTGTGCTAATAAAACACCTTCCATGACCCTGAGGTAGCTCGATGTAAAATATAAGGACTATTCTATTGTGCAGATGCACACATGTTTTATTGAACATTTCTATTTAGCTTCTCATCTGGTAACGGCATTACTTCCATGAGAACTTTTGTCAGAATGATGCAGGGCACGCGCTCTCTTCTTCCTGTGCAATTCATCTTGCTGAAGTAAACCCCAAATTTTAAAAGCTCCACAGACTGTTGGTTTAACTTGTGTGCACAATGATCGCTACATTGTGTGATAGTGCAAGGATGGTTTTTTTCCTGTGATGACCACTCGGAACCAGAGTATGAGTGTTAAGAGGTGTGTTCTCGCATTGCTGTGTGCAGAGTGGCTCAGACATGCAGCGGAGTCTGTGCATATTCTTATCAAAAGTTTGCTCTCAGGATTTCGGTTCAGCCTGAAAATCAATTTACTTTCTGCCGTATTGTCAAAGACACTTTTTTAAGTGTTTACCTTCTTACTGTCTGCACCCACACAATCCTTCAGCGGTGTGCTTGATGGGCACTACACTGCAGAAAATTACCCAGATTTTGAACACACAGTGAACAAGCTACCTGTGGTCATCCTCCTGTCCTGCCATAACTATGGCATAGCTTTACTATTCATAAAGTAGACAGAAATATCTCACATTAACTGACTGACAAAAGTGTGTCCAACTACAGAGCAATGTCAACCCATTCCCTTATGAAGTAATGGATTTGTGGGCACAAACCCCGGATCTCTTTTTTGTTCATTTTAACCAGTCATGGAAACTATATAAACAGAGAGATGTGGAGAGAGGGCTTGCTTGAGTTTTATGTTCATGAATAATATACAAACATTTGGGATTAATTTACAGTAGCAAGCAAATAACAAGAGCTTTCCAAAATGGCTCCCAAGAGCACTTCCAAGGAAAGTACTCCCACTAATTTGCACTAATATGAAAGTCAGAATGACGTTCTTCTGTAAACATCTTTCTGAAAGCACTTTGTGAGTAAGTGATCAAGAGAGACAGCACATACTGGGGGGTAAATAAATGGGCTGACAGCCTAGAAATATCTACTGAGGGCAGCAGAAAGACAGCAGAAACCATAGCCAGTTTCGTCAGGATTTGGAACAGACCTTCACTTCCTTAGGATGCTTCAAGGTCTGCTCCTTGCCTCTGTGTGTGTGTGTGTGTGTGTGTCTGTGCGCAGGCACATGCATGGGCCCGTGCGTGAGAACGTATGGCCATGCCCACATGATTCAGCCCAGCACTTCTGTCTTACACAAGGCCATGAGCCAACTGAGCAGTTTAGTCAGATCCTAATGACTGGTGAATTTCCATTTTGAAGGGAATGTGACTAACACTGTGGTCAAAGTTACATGCTGCCAGGAGTGCCAAGCTCGAGTCTGCTTCATCATCGACCTGAGTATGTAATTACTCTGGTTTCCTCCACATACAGTCTCCATTGTGAACTTAGATGATGTACCCGGCCCTTAGCTTCTGCATTGGCATTAAAAGTAATTTTCCTAATTATGTCTTTCAATCGTTGTCATCCAGCAATTTTTGAGAAAAAAAATCAGGTTTTACAAATTCCTATTACTTATGGGAATTCTTAAAGAATACATAAAACTCTAATACTTCAGAGATTTATATTTCATGCAATCATATCTATTTAGTATTGTCTTGTGACAAAGGAGGATAAAAAGATTGCAAATAGGTAACAGGAACTCGATAGGTATTTTTAGTATTTCTCTAATGTAACCTTACATGAGATTCAAATCCTGTCCAAATTACTTTTGTGATATGTGGGTGCCATAAATAACATGATGGAAAAGGGATTGATCTCCTTCTCTCTCCTTTACATGAGTATATATTGTAATCAGAAAGGCTAATACATTGCCAAACCCGCTGTTTCTTCTCTCTCAGAGATGAAGCTCTTGGACCAAGAACTCACTCAAATACCTTCTTTAGACAGGAAAGCTTCTGAGGCTACTGTACTTCTGCCCTTCAGAAATGACAGCATCAAATATTTGGAAGTCCAGGAGAACCAATGTTTCTCGCCCACAGCCTCTCACAGCTTGTTAGCATAGTGCTTTGTTTTTGGTTGGCCTAATTGTTCAGAATTAAACCTGTGGAATAACACACATGTTCCTCTGATAAAACTAAGAAACACCTCTCCGTTTAAGAAATATGTTTGAAAGTAATGCCCATCTTTCAAGCATTATAAACAGACCAGAGAAGTTGTGTAATCTCCTTCTCTGGAGATGTTCAAAACCCACCTGGATGTTGGAATAGATGATCTTTTGAGGTTCCTTTCAACTCCTAATGTTCTGTGATTATCAGAAAACAAATATTAATTAACAGCAGGTAGTTGGTAAATGATGGTGGGGGAGGTCAACAACAACATCAATTTAAATACTACAGCTTGCTAAAAATCAGGATGGTACATGTGAAACATATACATTTCATGAAAGGAGGGGATCATATTGATTTCCACATCTGTGTTTAGACATTTATTATTCCATAATGGGTTGAGAACCTACAGTTCCCATGGGTGGCAATGGAAATTCTTACAGCGGTGCTTAGCACTTTGAAGGGTGATGTCTCGAGTTATTTGGCTTACACGTTTCCATACAGTTACAGACTAAGGGTTGGCATTTCCTTAGGAAAGGTGACTCACTGTGTAGTTATAGTTCTGGTCACAGAAAAGAATAAATGAGAGGATAGCTTCTGAATGCCAGTCTTTCAGTCATTAGCAGAACACTTAGGAATTAAAAGAAAGCTTGCAATACTGTACTGCTATTACTTTTTTTTTTTTTCTTCCCATGGCTAACATGTTGTACTTTGTCACCTTTCCTTATGAACTTGAAACATTTGCTTTAAGGACTCCTTTGAACTTTTTTTGAGTTTAGCACAAAAGGACCAGACCCCCAGTTAGGATCTTTGGGGATAGCTGGTGAGAGCAGATTAATGGAGATGTTGTGAGGAAAGAAACTATTCTCAGCCCCTAATTTCGAGGGAAGTCCAGCTGGACCTGCCAATTCTAAATAGCCACTGAGCCCGCCTTTGAATAAAACAAAAGAGATAACTGCAGTTATTTTTTCTAGCCCCTAGAGCTCACTCAATTGAAGTACATATACACAAAACCTTCCTGCTGCGATAAATAGAGATCTCATGCAGGTGTGGACTCAACAGGTATTGCTAATCAATGCAGTTTCTCTGCAGTCAATGAAGCTATGTCAATTTGCACTGGAATTCTGCCTCATATTTAAATTTTCCTTATTGGTGGTTGATCTGTAAACTGAAGAACTAACCTGTCATGCCCATGCTTCACATTTCTGCTTTGCTATACTGCAGAAGTCCAGAGCTTTTAATCAGCCAAATGTTAGGATGCACTTCAGATATCCTCCAGAACAACAGCTGCGTTTTGCCTTTGATTTACCACAGTCTCTAGCAAATAATTAAGAGCAATTGCTAAGGAATAAGGAGAGAGACAACTTATAAAATGTTAATTACAAAGGAAATATTAGTGAAATTCTGTACCATATGCATGCTGGGCATCTCCAGACGTGGGTTTGGATTTATCTTTGTTGAACTGATTTTACACTTGGTTGCCATATAGAGGAAGGAAAATTTTGTAAATGAAACTGTAACTTGGGGATGAAAGAGACGAGATACAACAGCTAGCACAGTTCAGCTAATAGCCACCTACACAAGCTGGATCTGTTCTAACCATGCAGGGAGGACTCACTTGACCAGCACCAACATAGCAAATAAACTAACCTTTCTAAGAGACAGGAATAACTTTTTCGCTATAAAATAACCTGCCAATGCACAAAACATACAAGTGATTTATTTCAATATCAACATGGCAAAGAAGGTCCTTTGATACATTTCTTATTTTTACTGTGTAGGACAAATATCTCAGGCCTGGAGCCCTTTGAAAATAAAGGCAAGAAGAAAATAAAAAATGACCTGAAGGCAGAAATGAACAGATTATGGTTCATGATAAGAAAATTATATTTGAGAACTGTTGTTTGTCATGGATAAAATTTTAGAGCCTAGAGACAACAGTGAGGCAAGGTATGTGCTGCTGAACTCACCTCTTATTCTGTAGTCAGTTTTGTAACAGCATTAGATTTAAGTAAGTTTAGTCCCATTGAGAGCAATACGACTAGCTGTAGAGTTAGTTAGCAACTTCAAAGAAATCCAAGCTGGAACACTCCCAAGCACAGCCCTGTAATAATACACTGAATTGATTCTTCTACAAAGCAGATCATTCATTTTCATAACAGTTTGATGGATGCTGGTTTTTTTCAGTAAGTAGGAGAGTGTGAAGAACACAGCCTACGACAAGCCTGTTGGGACAGACCTCAAAAGTTAATGCTCACTCATAAAAGAGGGGAGTGTATTTGAATAATTGGGTTCCATTTCTCTGGTGAAACCAAGCACCTAAGAGTTTGAAATTTTGCTGATTTTCTCTTTTCCCGATGTCCTGTCTAGACATTTTGACTTGAAGTGTTCTCATTTCAGAGCTATCTTATAGGGAGCCACACACTATGCATGCCGTATGCTGACTTGTGAGGACAGTGAATATAAGGTAAGAAATGGGGAAATGATGATTCTGGAAGGAGATCATTGGGCAGAAGGAAAACAAGCTTAGCAAGTAGCTATATGTCAATAAGGACCTAGAACCTAAACTGTAGGGAATTTTCAGGACAAGGGAACTAAAAGAACGTCATGCAATGAGGATAAGAGTTTCCCAGTGTCATTCTCTGATCAGAGAAGAGACTGAGGAATTAGAAATTTCCGATGCAAAAAATTCCTATGTCAGCAAATCAGCAAGCAGAAAAGGCAGACACTGAAGAAGCAACAGGACAGTATTTCTTAATGACCTGTCCTTTACCTTTTTTTTTTTTTAAATAAAATTGAATTATCTGTACTTCACAGCCAAGACCTTCAGCTCCAGTTCACTGCCTATTGTGTCTATTTGTTTTCATGGACCTTAGAGGGAGCCAGCAACTGGTAGCTTTGTTAGAACTGTCTGCTGCTCTCTTGCATGTAGATGCCATAAGGGTTGCAATACCTGACTTAATCACAGTTGGATGTTTTGCTATGCATCCTAGCACTTAGACCTTTCTGCAAAACTTGGTGTGCATAAGCTCTATGAATTTAAACATCTAGCAACTGTTCCTCATTTAGTTAAACCTTTCCCCAAACTCTCATTGTAACATGAGAACTCCTGTGTGTTCATGTAACTGAATAAATAATTCACTTATAATGTGAAATACTCACTGATGGCTGGAACACAGCAATGAATGATCAGGAGAAACAGTCAGTTTTGGTGGAAAGTGACATACATTGAAGCGGCTTGTATTGGCCACAACATGGTCAAACATTTATTATGGGGAATTAATTGACAAGGGGAACAATAGCAGCTAACAATGCAAGGAGAGATGAAGCTCTCTCTGCAGCTTCTGGTATGGCCCCTTTAGGGGTTTATCTGAGGGTAGCTGCTGAAAGGTCACAGGCATAGTCTAATGTCTAGGGCCTCTTTTGCATTTACACCCTCTCCCCCCAAGGAAAAAATTGTTCTTCAGGAAGTGGTTAAAAAATATTCAAAACAAAACAGAAGGACTCGTAAACACAGTAAGTTTCACAATTACCAGTGCTACTACAACTGATTATTTATTTTATTTACCATGCTTGCTAAACACAAACAATTCTCTTATAGAGTTCACAAACATGTGCATATAAATCTCAACATTGTTACGGAGCTAATTTTAGAGAACTATATTGTTACCTACTCTTTAACAGCTGTATATGAAAACAGAATGGTATGCAAGTGCTGATCTCAGGTGAAACACTACTGGACCAGGTTTATTTTAATTTCAAGTTATTTTACTTAATTTACTTGAATTACTGTAAATTAGGCAGTCTAATTTTTTTAATTATGTTGACATACCTATTTGGGCAAGTCACCATGAAAAAAATCCACTAAATTAAGATAATCCAGAAACTGAACTGACATTATTTGTCTCTATTTCATTCATCTATCATATCCAGCCATTCATGTATACCCCATAGTAAGTCATTAAAGATAATAATTTCTAAATGTTTTATGATCCCCTTTTTAACTGCAAAATGCACAAAAGTAATTAAACCAAATTGAAACAATTATAGAAAAACAATATTCAATAACGGAGGTGCCAAAAAGTTTTACCGTACCCTAAGGATGCAAAAAATTGCCCAGGCAGCAGTAATATTATTCCACATGTTACATTCATTCTTGCAAGCTAGCCAAGCTCAAATTAATTGTACTGACTAAACTTTTCTTCTTGGAGAAAATTAAAGATATGCTGTTGTCAACACTTGAGCACAACCTTGCCGACACTTAAACGCAGAGAAGGGTGTGACATCCTGCCCTGGCTGCCTTGCGCTAATTAATCACTCTGGTATTTAGGACCATTCAAGCAGACAAATTAATGGAGAATAATTAGTGTATCTTTGTTCCAGCTTGGCTTTGCACACCAGACACTCTGAGGGAGAGAGGGGAGTACGTAGAAAGTGAGCCATTAGCATGCACATAGTTTCGCTTCTGTTCAGCAAGTTCTGCAGAGATTAAGAGAAAAGCCAAATTAGCAGTCGTGTGACTGGGGTTAGGACATCTCTCAGTAAAGAAAGCACTCTGTTTGGGTATCAGCTTTCAGAAGCAAGTTGTTAATCCAGATGTTACCTTTCATAAAGAACAAAACACAATTAAAAACCTCCTCCTCCCCCTCTCACATGTGCACACAAAAGAAAAGCAAGGAATTGTTCCTTTGCATTGGAAAGATTTATCTGCAATTCAGCTGCTGTACACCCAAACAAAAATTTTCTAAATCTTCAGCTTTCCTTCCTAGTTGATTTTTGGTCAGCATTAACTTTCACTGGGAGCACAAAGGAGACTATGACAAAGAACATACACCATGCGATTATTGCAGTCAGCAACATTTACAGTCATATGTGATCTTTGTACTGAGAACACAAAGCTCCATAAATCCTCCAAAAGTTACAAGCTGTGTCTGATTTAAAGTGTTTGAAAAATTAAAATATAATAAAATCATGCAATAGCCTTAAATATGAAAAAATAAAGAGAACAAATAAAGAGAAAATCGAAGAGAACAATGATGGTAAAGTCCTTAACACAGATACTTTATAACAGAAGATGTATTTATACACATTCCATCAAGCATCTTCTGGTTTTCTAATGTAAAAACTTTTTGTGCCAAATTCTTCTGTTACTTGTTCTCATATGGTACGATCTATCAGAATTTGACTCCCATCAAGAAGGAGACTATCACTGCTAATTCACTTTGACATCATCACAAGCTTAATGGGAAAGGACCCAAAATAAGTGCAGTGGCAATTTCTGTGGCAGTTCAAGTGCTATTCCAGACATCATCAGGAATCCAGTCTCTCTGATAGGTGCCAAAGTCTAAGAATGCGTAACTCATGGCAAAGCCAGGATATTAAAAGTCTCCTTGTTGAACAACTTCACGTTTATGAAGATTTGGTATGAAAACTTGCTGCTCAGGCCCATTTATAATGAACAGCACTTACAGGCAAAAATGCACACTGGTTCACAAAGCGCGGTGTCTCAAAGGGGTGGGTGTGGGTGGAAAGGGTCAGGGAAAATAAAGGGCAAGAAAGACCACACAGTGAGAAAACTGACCACACTCAGAAGCTGTATCAATCCTAATCAATCCCATAAAATCTTTTTCTGTCTCTCTTTTTTTTTTTTCTGTAAGAACACAGTAATGTGCAGACTATAAAACTGTGCTAAGTGCACTTTATTTTTGTGCATTATGAACGAGAGGGCGAGAGGAGGGGGAAGGAATCCCACCCAGGTTTTGACACGGTATGGGATACTGTTTTAACGCAGCACTACAGGGCTTCATAAAAATATGATATTTTAGTTCACAGTGTCCAGGGCTTGTTGGTAGAGGGAGAACACAGCTACCAAAGCATGACCCCTCACAATTCCTCACTGGGGGGGAAATCAGAGCGCCTCTCCACAGCTTCCCCCAACACCGAATTAGTGTGTGCGGTAAGACCAGATGCCATTAGAAGTGCTGCCATCCTGGGAGTGGGTTTCCTCGATCTTTGAAGGTGCATAATCCTCATTAAAGGAAAACCCTGAGCGTAGGAGGGGCAGTGCTGACATCAAGGCACCTGGCCATGACTAAAAGAGCTGGCCCCATATGTGGCTGCTGCTGAGCAGCAGAATGTAATTTAGTCGCACCAGCAGGAGCAGAGGTCAATGATTTTATATTAATGGGGATCACGACAGTTCTAAGCTGTGGCGTGCTTTGAAATAAGTGTTGTACAAGGCAGCAAAGAGAGCTCAGCAGAGGAAATGATCTGTGTCACTGTCTCCTCATGCCTTGAAGCAAACACCGAAATGTTTAAAGTTGCTATAGACTGAAAGCCATAATATTTTACAAACAACAATTACCTGTTTTAATCCAAAAGCTAAATAGCTTGTGAATTATTACATCTTCTGACATAATTCAAACAAAAACAAAAAATGAAATGTGTGTGGCGTTTAGACTGCAGCCTAAACAGAGGCAGAAGTGGAGGAAATGTGATAAGTCCTTTAAAAAAGCCAAATACGCTTTGTAATTAATCATTTGCATGCAAGGATTACGGTCACATGACATTAAATCACAATGCATCAGCGAACAATCCGTGTCAATATCACCTAACAAAAATCACAGATTCAACCATGCAAAAGGGTCCAAGTTTTGATTAAAAGATCCTCTGGTGTTTTAATATGCACGCATCAGACCTTGAACTAAATTCACATTTAATCAAGCTTCTTTGTGGAGATGTAATCTGGGCTCTTCTGTGGCTTTTTGGAGGATTTAAATCTGGCCTTTCATGTAAGTGCATGACACAGCAATCCTTTACATGGATCAATACCTAACTCAAGGGATACCTGAGGTCCTTAATGAGGTTTTTCTGGGTAGGGGTTATTATTATTGTTGCTATTGTATTCCATCAACACCAACAATGTACTAGATGCTGTCCAGATGCACGGTGGAGAATCGGTCTTCTCAACAAAGACGTTTCATTCTGAAGAGGTATCTGCACAATCTAGAGTAAAAAGAGAACAAGATTGCATGCTCCTCTATTAATCCACAGCAAAAGTCAAATTGATCTTCTCTCAGTATCAGTCCTAAAGCCTTTTGCTAAGTATTACAAAAGATACCAGAATCTGAAGTTAGAGTCTCACCCTTATGGATCTGCTCTGAGACATTGCTCCGTGATATAAGGATGCACAAAACACAGAGGAAGGAAACTCAAGGAAGGGGAAATTAAGGTTCCAAAGCAAAGAGGGTGGGCGATGCAAGTTACTGACTCAGCAGTAAGGATTGTGAAGGTTCTTGAAGGCAGTGGAGAGCAGTTTACCTTCTGCTGAAGGGTGGAAAAAAGGATCATTGGCACAGTTGGGCTGGTAACCCAAGAAGAATTGAGAAGCTGTGTTTTGAACTGACAAAAACCAGCTGCTGTAAAAGATGTTGGACATGATATTAACTAATGAAATGTTAGACCTTAGAATTGAGAATTAAGGAGGAAACAGTGGAAAGGGGGAGTTGAGAGTGGACTAACAGTTATACATCTAAAGGTACAAAACTGATCTGAAAGGAGGTTTTGTTGGTAACAAAGGGACATAGAAAAAGTTTTCAGGAAAAATACATTTAGACCATGCTGAATTGTTTTGATGGAGAGATGTAAAGCAAAAATAGTTCAAGGGAAAATGGACTCTTTTTTGCAAGGATTAAAGCTTGATGCTAAACCACAATAAATAGTTAACAATGGCTGGAAAGGAATGAAGAGTGCCATATATAACTAACCAAAAGAAAGAAAGGGATACTGGAGGAGTAGGTAAGATACTCTCCTGGAGACAAGAAAGCCCCTGCAGTCCCAAGGCGCTAGCCAGAAAGGCCCAGTGCCTGATCTGGTGGCAGCAGAGCAAAGCTGCAACTGGGAGACATACATGGAGTGCCCTGCGCTCAGGGACAGTCAGCCTGGCCAAGCACTGTGAAGCAGCCTCATGCTATATTCCAGTGTGCATGCTTTCCAGTCAAACCCACTGATGCTTTCACTGTCACAGTTTCTAAGCATTAATAATTTCATGCAAAGTGATTCATATAAAATACCAGCAGACATACGCACAACTTGTCTATTAGCAGTGATATGCAAATATCACATATTATTTCTCCATTTATTTTTATAAAAACTAAATATATGAACCATCCCTGTGGCATTTTGTTTTCCAATGTTTCTGTTAAAAACTGCTGCCCAAAACAGACTTTGCAAGAGTCCCTCAATCCAAAGGGTGTCTGCCCAAGACAGGAAATATTAACGCTAAAAAACAATTTTAAAAAAAGAAAAAAACCCCACTGCAAATATAAGGATAAAAAAAATCTAAATGGAGGGTGTCTTTAAAAAATATATTTTAAAAATGTGTCTTTTTTTATTGGTTTTCAATCCCTCTTAGCAGGAGATTAGCCAGGGCACCATGCAAAGGCAAGCTACTGCTTACTGGCTGCCTGGCAAGACCTTTGTTTTCTAAGTGGAAAAATCTATCATAAGTCTGATACCTCCTTGATTAGGGAAAACTGAGAAGCTTTCTTCTCTGGAAGCACTATCTCCTGGCTCTGTCAGTGACAGCCTGACTCCTATGACAGCATAGTAACAAGAGCTAGACTGGATACTGGGTGAGCACAGCAGCTGTCTTCTCCCATACCTGGGAGAACTGCTGGCACAGAACTAAGGTCCTTCTGATCACTTCTGGGAAACAAGTCTCCCACCTGCCTCTCACCACATGCAAAGCACTGCACAGGAACACAGGCTGGTTGGCCAACGAGGCAGTGAATGGAGGTGGAAGGAACCCAGGAGCTGGAGGGCACTGATTATGCTTTGCATTATTCCTGACCCAAAATCAGGGCTGTAAGATCTCTGTCTCCATCCCTTAGTAGGGATCTTACAGGCATTAAGGTTTTGCTTTCAGAGGGAAGCCTTACAGGAAGCTCAGGATTGATTTGAGACACAGAACTTGGCTGCCACTAAATTTCACAGCCAACCCTTTTAAGCAGTTTTTAAAATGAGTGTAGTATGAGCCTAATATAGGTGTTCATTAACTAATAATAAATTGTAATGGAACATCATTGACATCTATATGAGTACTAATCGGATTGATGATCACAGCCATTACAATGAAAGCCAAATGGATTCATGATAATGACACAGTAGCTCCAGAGTACATATGTTATGCTAAGAATCACTTACGCAGAAAATCCCAAGAAATTACAGGGTAATTCACCTCTCTTTTCCCCTGATCTACAGCTGGTGTGTCTCTTCTCCCAGCTCCTGGACTACCATCTCACTTGGGAAGTGATGTGATGCCCTGGATAGCAGCAGGAAGACTTCAGCTGAATTCCATTGCCTCAGACAGGAGACTAGTGAAGTATAAAAGGGAAAAAATATTAAAGAAACAAGGAAAGTATAACTAGTTTATTTCAATGGCTATTGTACAGCCTATGCACTAATAAAGGAATTTTTTTAAGTGCAATTGTTTAAACTAATGTTTTCATGTCAAATAATTCTAGAAATTCAGAGGAATGCTTGGATTGAGAACTGTTTGCAATTTCCTAACTTCTGAGTGTCATGTACTTGTATCTCTCTGTTCTTTAAGCTATTGCATGTCATATTTACTTATGGAAGTTATGTTGCAGGTGTATGAGAGCCAAATTTACCACTTCAGACTGTCGTGGTTTAGCCCTGGCTGGCAACTAAGCCCCACACAGCTGCTCGCTCACTCCCTACCCGATGGCATTAGGAAGATAATTGGAAGAGTAAAAGTGAGGAAACTCGTGGTTGAGATAAAGACAGTTTAATAGGGAAAGCAAAAGTCACACACACAGGCAAAGCAAAACAAGGAATTCATTCCCCACTTCCCATGGGCAGGCTGGTGTTCAGCCATCCTCAGGCAAGCAGGGCTCCATCACGCATAACAGTGACTTTGGAGGACAACCGTTGTTGCTTCCAATGCCACCACCCCTCCTCCCATCCTTCCTTTACCCCAAGCTTCTTATACACTGAGCAAGACATCATATGGTATGTAATATCCCTTTGGTCAGTTGGGGCCAGCTGTCCCAGCTGTGTCCCCTCCCTTCTTGTGTACCCCCAGCCTACTCACTGATGGGGTAGGATGAGAGGTAGCAAAGGCCTTGGCTCTGTGTAAACCCTGCTCAGCAGTGACAAAAACATCTTTATATAATAAAAACATCCCTTTGTTTTCAACATTGTTCCCAGCACAAATGTAAAACCCAGCCTTATACTGGCTACCATGAAGAATATTAACTCTATCCCAGCTGAAAACAGGAAACAGACCCAAATTTAATCTGTTCAGCTTCTCAAATTGCAAACTACAGAAAATATAATGTTAAACAATCTGAATACAAAACTGAGTTAATGACCTAAAAGTTGGCGTTTCTTCTGTCTGTTTTTAAACAACATGTTTTCTCCATTTCTGCATAGTAGTTGATAGGAGGAAATATTTCTAATGAACAGATTTATCATCTTATTTTTTCTGTGAGTCGTAGTACTACACATATTGCAGAGAACATACAGAAGGCCTAGTCACAGATTCGGACTGCACTGCCAAGGCATGATAGGAACAGAAGAACGATGCCCTCTGTCCTCAAGAATATTTTTTTGACAGCTGCCTACGAGTTCATTTACATCAATGAGAACAGGCACCCAAGCAACTGGTGTTGCTTTTAAAAATTTCAGACAGAATTCGCTAGCACACAGTCTAAGTGAGCTTTTCTGGAAAATGAATATCATTAGAATCCATTAATGACTGAGGGTAGGATCAAGTTCAACCAGGTTAGGCACTTAACTTGAATCTAATTTTAAAGTGTCCAGTGTACCAATCCTCATTAGTAAGTAAGTGCCTAAATTCCCCTATGCAGTCGGTGGGGAGAAGTAGGTGGGTTTTTTCTTCTTACTTAAATGAGCCAAGGCCACAAAAAATAATTTGCCACAAAAAGACAGGAGAGTAGAGATCAATATCCTAGTTCCATGTGATAGCAGGGAGTTTGATAGATGTTAATGCACAGATAATCCCAGTAACTTAATTGCTTCTGCATGGTAAGAAAAGGCTAAAAAGGAAACCCCAGTGGTTCCTGTCAACCTGACCTAGAAGACAGAAGTATGAATTCACAACTCAAATTTTTGCCCAGGCTAGTTCTGAGCATATAAGTATGACACAAGCTGTCAAAAGTAAAGGCAAAGGCAAGGTCTATCTCTCCAGAAAACCAAACCATTTTTTTTTCTCAAGCTTTGAATTAAAGTATGGTAACAAATAGCAATCAAAATCTTTTCAGCCACCATTGTGATATCAACAGTCTTAACCAGGGTATTAGAATCTTATTCTACTTTCCAGACCAGATATTTTCATAACCAGTTCATAATTTATACTGTTACTATCATTCAGGATTCAAAGCTTCTCCCTCCCAGGTATTTATTGCTAGAGGAGTCACTCGGCGTATAAGGGGAAAGACACAGCAGGACTAAATATTATAAATCTGTAATTCCCAACATTAGATGCATTGAGCAATTCATGCTGGAAGAAACCTTGGGAGGTCACCTAGTCCACCCCACTGCTCAAAGCATAGTCAACGTGCTTTGTTGAATATAGACCAAGATGTTCAATACTTTGTTTCTTTGGGTTTTGAAATCTTCAAGGGCAGAAATTACACAACTTCTCCAGGAAGCCCACTCCACCACCTAATCATCTGCATGACAAGACAAATTCCATATATCTACGCGAAACTCCTTCACTTACAAGTTCCCTTCTAGCATGCTAGTCCCCAGCACGTAATGCTGCAGGCAATTCAACCATCCCAAGTGCACCCTTGTTGAATTCATGAGGTAACTGCAAGCCTATTCAAAGGCTCCTTACCCCTGAGCAGTTCATCTTGTACACCAGATTGCTTTTGTCTGCAGGTTTGATGAGAACTCACCGTCTGTCATTCTGTCTCCAGGTCATTGATAAAGACAATAAACAGGATGGGTCTCGGGGCAGACCCCTGAAGACCTCTACCTGTGCACTTGTAGCCCAAGAGTACAAACTATTTTTCATACACCCTGTAGTTCATCCATCTAGACCAGAATGTCCCCATTTAGATACAAGGATGCTGTGGGGTATTTTAGCAAAAGCTTTGGTTAAGCAAAGACAGGTGACACCCACCACTCTTCTGTCAGATACAAACCTAGACATTTCATTTTAGAAGGCAGTCAAGGACATCAGAACTGATTTACCCTTGGTAAATCTGTACGGACTATTCTCACTTGTCATCTTCTCCATCATGGGCCTAGAAAAATCTTCAAAGAGAACTTGCTCCGTGACTTTCCCAGGGGTCAAAATTATGCTGAGCAGTTGGTGGTCTAACATCAGAAAAAACAAACTCTTCTTTTCCTTCTTCTCAGGAATTAAAAAAAAAAAATTAAAAAAATCAACAGAAATAAGAAAATGCAGCAGTACACATACTGCATTCTTTAAAAAAGCGCTGAAGGACCCTGTTTCATAGCTATAAGCTATTAAACCAACTCCTCTCACTCAGGAAAGTTTCATTAAAAATTATAATCATAGTTGTTTATACTTCAGCTTAATTAATATGCCTACGTAAAATACACATCTTCCTACGCAAAGCATTGAAATTGAATAACGTGAATCTGATTGTCACCTATGGTCAAGATGTTTTCTCACAAAAGCTAACACTAACAAAAGGCTTTTAAAGGAATATAACTTTCAGTGTCATGGTTGGCCTTTTTACTTTAACAGGGTTTTCTCAGGGAGTCCTAAAATAATATTAGGATAGAATTAGGTTTTATTTCAACATATTCATAGTTTCTGCAGTACCATATTTCCATCATTTTACTGTGTAGCTCACAGCATTAGGATTCTGCCTCATGATATGATATTCAACAATATTTTTGTTTATGTTTCTAGTTCTATTGTCACAATGGAAAATACAGTAGTGGCATTAGCCTAAACACTTAGAAAATTAGGTTTCATTCATCTTAACAAGTACACCTTAGAGTATTAGAAGCAGGGAAAATACAAAGCATGAAATATTCTACTGAGATAATCTATGTTACAAATTTTAGAGAATTATTTAATAACACTTAGTGCTCTTGATGGCATCTTTGTAGAATTCTGATGCCTTAAGAGAAATTAAAAAAGAAAAGACAGTAAAACACAAGTGTATTTTAAACATGTATATTTTTGAGAAAAAAATAACATACAGCTACCTTTTGGAAAAAATACAAGAACAAACCACAAAACAAACTACACAGAACAACAAACAAAAAAGTCTGAGTACCACAGGCTTGTGCATAAGCAGCAATCTCCTTGAAATTTTTACATGGCGCAATCAAGTTTATGAGCAAAAAACTTGTTTTTTAGGCTTTCAGGAGGTGGTTATGATAAAGATCTTGACTCTTCGTGGGATCAAAGTGCTAGAAAAAAACATGAAACATCCTTACAATAACCTTAACTCTGATCCTTCAGCATCAACTAGATATGTCATGGGATATAAAGTCTTCTGTTGTGGAAGACTTTTAAAGTAATGTTGTTGAACACAGCTTTGGAGAGGCCTGAAATAGAGTGAATTTTCTTCTACCTCTGTGTGAAAGAGTAATCTCGTACCAGTCCTCACCACACACCCTCAGGTTTATTTCCTATTTCACTTGTCTCAAGTTAATTAGTAGGAGGTAATTTACATTTCCATCATTCTGTACAAGAAGCAACTGTAGAAACCTCTATTCTGAACGCATGTCTGTATAACCGGTTCAGTCTGCTATACTTATGTGACTCTCATACAGCACGAATGCTGCAGCTTGGTTCTCATGACGCAGAGCACCAGGGGTGACAGTTAATCCCAAAAAAGACCATGGATACAGACTGATCCTTAGTCATTTGTTAACACATACCACCTCAGATGCAGTACTTGACAGGGAAAGCGTCTAATCAACTTTATTGTAGATTCAGGTGGTGAGTTTTAAGCAGCCTTGATTGTTTCATCTTTGTTTTATGGTTATGGAACATAAGATTTTTTTCCTTGTTTTTACAGAAGCTAGAAACTATATAGGCAGACCAAAAGAGTACTGATGCACAAATGCATGGTTAAGTCCATGGCATATGTAAACTTGAAGTCAGGCAACTATCTGGCTGGCCACTCTGAGATGCGCTTATGTGATGTTCTCAGCTGGGCAGATTCACATATTTCTAAGACTGCAATGGAAGATCAGGTCACCTATAATAGAACAGACTTCAGAATATTTAATTTTTTTTTCCACCTCCTCATTAAGGTCAATAATTTATTTTTCCTAAAAACATATCATCCACAAAAGGCAGCTAGGCTAGATATGAAATTTCCATATACCAAGCTAGCCATTTCTGTTTGGGCCAGTTGCCCTTGCATTAGAACAAAACAAAGCAGAAAAAAAGCCTGTGTCACATAATGCTTAAAAGATAATTAAAGAGACTTCAGTTCTGCATTGTGACATGCTTTTACTTTAAGCCAAATTTCAGGGGTTAATCCAAGACAACTCTGTCTTGCATTTCTTTCTTCTATTAGTTTCCATCTTGAAATACCAAAGCTGAAGCGTTGCACTTTTTCAGTGATCAGTAGGAACCTTGGCATGGAATTTCATACTTAAAACAGCACTTAAGTCACTTGACACTGACCGAATGTGTCCCCATTAAAATGACATTTCACAAATATTGCCCGATTAAGCAGTAGCAGTTGCTATTTGTTGCTGAAAAGATAAATCAGTTTCCTGGGAAAAGTGCCAGTAGATAGCTTGTATACTCTACTTACATAGTGGATTCTTGATAGATTTGGTGAAGATGTCTTCATGTTAGTATAATAAAAGCCTATTATCAGTTCAACAGCAGAAAACTGTTTTCATTCATCAAGAAAATAGCAGGTTCGACACTAGTTGCCTTTTTAAGTGAAAGATTGGACATATGCTATGAAAAAATTTCTTGCCATTGCAGAGAAGGATAGCACACTCAAACACATTTTTAAATTTAATTCCATTTCTCAATTCGGTTGTCAACCTCTTTACAGTAAATTACATGGTTACTATTAAAAAGCATACTTTGACTTGTTCCCAAAGTGATTTTTTAAAAAAGTTTGAGCAAAATTCCTTCAGCCATTTTGGATTTATGAAAAGATTGAAAAGTAATCCTCATTCCCTCAACTTTTCTGAACAGCATAGTAAAAAAAAATAAATCTAGTTGTGGCTTTTTTTCTCTCCCTGTGGGAATAATTCAGAAGTGGCTGAAGTGCCAAACTTCAAACTTCTATTGTTGTCGTTTAATACTAATGTTCCTTTCCTATCTAAGGCTGAGTGCCCAATTTGTCGTGACACCCAAAAAACCCACATTACATGTCAGTCCCTACTTTGAAAAAACCTGATATAACAGGTGAGAGAAATTGAAGAGTGAATGATGGCAGTAAGAGTTGTGACAGAAGGCAGGACAAGGAAACATTCGCAACAGGTTCTAGTGCCTCAGGCATTACTCAGGTCTTGCTCAAGGAAATGCATTACAAATAAAAAATTCTTTGCTAAATTAAAAAATTAAATGGAATAAACCTATCAGACATTTTTGCCTTGGAAAACAAAACCAACAGCAAAACCAGTCCTAATGTCTCTGCTGCATAACTTCTTCTATCAATTGGGTCTGAGAATGATGAACAGCTTTATGATTTCCAATTTAATTCCTGGCAAGGACAAAGGAGGTCAAAGTAGTAACAGACACCTAGAATAAGTCACTCCTAAAAAGTTATGGAAAAGGGGAAAGAGTCATTACTATGTGGGGAATCTCATGGCAACTCTCAAGTGTATTTCCAAGAAGGAAATAAGCCACAGTGTCCAGACTCAAAGAACTTTTAGTTACTGTACTGGTTCTCCACCAGCAAGTGCTAGCTACCCACATGCCCTCTGGAGGAATGGTGCTTGAGCTTTAATATCTACATTTTTGTCTCTTGCACAGGCCATTAAACTCTGGTTCGAAGAAAAGATATTTCTTTAATGTCTCATTGAGAAGGAAAAGTTTAAACATCTGTAGCAATTCCAGGCTCATGAAATAATTTAGCAATTAAATACTGAAGCATCAGAATTTTAATTTTTTTTTTTAAATGAGCAAAACTCCATCAAAACAGAGAATATGACCTCAAACACATTTGAAGTCCCATTTAAACATGCTGTCATATATATTTTGGCCTCTTTCCTGTCTTTGAAAAGGAAAGCAACAGCTCTTCACTGGTGCAAGGGGGCAGAGGCGGTGAGACAGCTTTGCTCCACAAACTTTAGTAAAGGTGTTTCTTTAGCGGGGAGAATCAGGTGCAGGTTAACATACACAGGATGTCTTTCCTCAGCTATGATATGTGTAAGCCATTTAAAGATAGGAGTAAAAAATGTGATAGCAGCTATCTATTACAAAATTGGCTCTGAGGATTAAAGTACACATTGATCGTTCCAGCCTAGGGAGTCTTTTAACAGGGAGAATAAAACAGTTTTAAAGAGTTTATAAAGTGTGTCTATGGTCATAGACCCAGGTTACTTTCAGGTATGATGCTGCAATTTTAACCTCACTGTAAATAGGTTTCTTAGTTTATTATGAGCAATAGAGACTACAATCCATCATCCTTAAGAATCAATCACTTACTTTCACACCTTCTACTCATACCCTTTAAAACACGTAGAGTGAACATGAGAAATCTGTGACAGAGGTTATACAGGGCCCACACTTTCACCTCCCAGGCCCCCCAGCTGCAGCATTTAGTGGATCTGAGGATGCTGTTTGCTGGCCAGTGGGTGGGTGCAGGCATGTGGGTGGTAGATGAGGAGGACACAGAGCAGGACAAACCAAAGCCAGGGCCAGATGCAATCCAGAGTGACTGTATTGCTCTGCAGTGTGACTCAGCAATCTTCAAGTAGTAGACACACCCTTCATTTTTATAAGTAAACATTTTGACCATGCTTTGGCAGCAACAGTAACAAGGTTTGATATGTGGATTTTGCAATAAAGCCTGTCTATTCTCCCTTCCCATACTGGAGAGGAAGAAAATCACTGCATTACCTCACCCTGTCTCAGGACTGCTGGCATAAAGTGATGGCAAGTCCAATACTGCACACATTTCAGGCAGAAGGAGAAGAAGGCAGAGGCAAGCCGTGCCTGGCTCCTTGGGCAACACCTACTCTGATGCAGGAGGCATCATTTCTGCAGTCTGCTGAAAATCAGGGAAAAGTCAGGCAGGTTCCACATCAAATAGCTCCATACATTTTAAGAATACGGTTTCCAGCTAAATCAATAGAAGCAAGATGAATTAAGAGCAACTGTGCCAAGTTTTTTAACTGATGTAATTAAATCAGTTTTAAAATGCGTCTTTAGTTACACTGATGCATTCAGATCAGATCTTGGCCATCTTCTCCCCCTCACATACTTTCAGCCTGAATCCCCTTTGCCAAAGGGGCAATATGATCAAATCTGCATATTCTAATTTTTCAGAGCTCATAATATGAAAGTCTTTGAGAGTTGGTGATATTTAGGTGCCCAAGTATCTAAGCTAGTTTAACACTATTGAATCTAGGCCAAATAAGTGCTTTTAAGTTTTCCCCTTAAGCTCTTTGGGCTTCAGTTTTCCCACTTCTGAAATCAGAGTTTTGAAATCAAGATTTATGGTGGGAGAAAAATATCAGCTGCCTCTCACACAGAGATCTTTTCTGCTCTCACTAAACTGACATGAATCTTAATTCTGAGCAAGAGGTTTTGAGATCCTCACAGCTGAGGATCACTGTTTTAGCACCTTCTGCAAGCTGAAGGGAAAAAAAAAACCCTGAGCACTGTCGTTTTAAACCAGCCTATAACATTTCCCTAAGAAGTTATTTGGGATGTAAAATTGTATCACACCAAACCACATCAGTCATCTTTTCAGTGAAAGACAAGAAAAATTTACTCTTTAAAGTAGAAGTATTAATGTTCTAACCAGCACAGATCTTTGCCTATAGTGAATGTGTAGTAAAATAATTAAGGAAGATGCAAAATCTAAAATATTGCATGCTGGACCAGCTCCATCCTCCACTTCCCAGCCAGTGACTTTTCCAGGCATTTTTATCAGACATATTTGTTCTGTGCAAATGAAATGTAGCTTTGCCTTGAAATGTGTCTACAGGACACATGTGAGAGTCAGATCTGAACCGGGATCTAAATTTTCCAGACCGGTTTTGCCACATCAATATGAAACACAGCATTTTTTGTTTTGACATTCTGCATATTCCATTTATTCAGCTTGCTTACAGCCCACACTCTCCCCTGAATTCCTGGTTTTGAGAAACAATCACTTTGTGAGCTCGCAAGTTTTCTCAAGTAAAAAATCAAAAATAAATAGAGGGAGAAGTGAAGGTATTTCTGCAGCATCCTCCCTGAGCTGCAAATACATATTCCTGGCACAACATAGACACACGAACACACATATGCACAACAAGGGCCTCCCACCTGCCTTCATCACCAACTTGTGTGCCACACCCCGCGTGAGTGGGGGGACAAGCCAGGCACGGGGCACCCCGCAGCAGGAACACACAGAGGTGCTGGTAATGGGCTGCAGAGCAGAATTCAGTCTCAGGCGATCGCCCCCGGGGTATTCACCTGGGGATAGATCTTGTAAGGCCTTCAGCACTCTGGCCCCAATCCAGAAAATCATTTGTACCCAGGAGGAGTGTGCCCAAGTTAAGCATGCATTTCTGTGCTTTCCTGGATTCGGCTCAGATGGAGTAGTATTACTTCTCAAGAGCTTTTTATTCTGCGGCTGATGAGAATGACCTTCACTCGTCACAAGTATGTTCATTATTTAGGGTCAGGAAAAGGACCAGACAGGAAGGCTTTCCCTCACTTCTGCCTCCCAAGGAAAGGGGGAGAGGAAATCCGCTTTTCTCCTCTTTGAAAGCTAGTAGATTGCAAGCAAGAAGAGTACAGTTAGTGCACTGCCTACTGCAACCTGACCTGCCTTGTCACTGAAATCCCTCACACGTGTCTGCTCATCCTTGGAAGGTGGAAATATTATTTCTTTATATGTGCTAAATTGGGGCAGTTCATTGTTTTAGAAATCTGTCTGTAGTGATTGCTTCTGATAGAATAATAAAGCCACTTAAAAATTCTTGTGTGCAGCCTTTCCTTTCTCAGTAGGAAACATCCACTGTCCAGTACCTATGCCTAATTGCAATCCATAGAATGCTAGAGAAAAGAGGAGAGAGGCCACGTTGCAGTCCCTTGAGTCTTCTTGGTATGGCACAATTAAGTTCCTCCATGCATCTGTCTTATTTTCCCTTTCTTATGTCCTTTCCAGGCAAAACATTTTGTCCTGAGGGATAGTTTTATATTTTGTTTTGTTTTAATTATCTGAAGTAGAACGTGTAAAAGTCACTATTTTACATCGTACAAAAGAAATTATGCTTTATTTATTTATTTATGGTTAGAGAAAAGTTTCCACTGGAGTTAAAAACAAGTCAATTTACCTGCAAGGCAATTAAATCCCTACTTATTTCTGAGTCAGAAATATCATCAGTTCTGGTATTAAATCAGTGAATAGAGAACTACATGGCACGGGGCCAGGGAGAGGGACAGCGTTAGCAGTGTGACCAGAGAACAATTTGACACACAGGCGGTGCTGAATTCAGGGAAAATGCAGCTCTGACTCTCCCTGTTCGCTTTTTTCTCCCCCCCTTCCTTCGTATTTTCGTCTGTGATGGATATATAATAATTATATTTTACTAGAATGCCAGTGGAGATGGAAATGCTGTTGCTAATGTAGAGGCTGTAAAGCCATCAGAGGAGCTTTAAGCAAATGTTATCTGTTTTACTGAAGAAATCAATTACACACAGATTGCTTAAACCAGTGACAGGCATAGTAAGGAGTAAAATCTGTTAAGCAGAAAAGTTACAGACATGTACAGATTTACATGATATATGAATACAACTAATCATGAATTTTAGCTTACAAAAATTAAGGAAAAAAGGAGAAAAATAAAAGATACAAAGTCAAGAAAAAATTAAGAGGCACTTCTTATTGTTCATTTTTATATCTCATGCAGCTGACAAGCTCTGCCTTTCTTCCTCTACTTTCGATGGCATGGAAAAGAACCGGTCAGGACTTTGCCACCTGGAAGACAGGCAATTTTGAGGGACCTGGGCTTTGGCATTGTCAGGTGTTAATAGTCTGTTCAGGCTTGCTATTCATTAGAAATCTCTGTAGAATATTTGTACTGTGCCATTTCGGGGCATTGCTTTGGTTAAGAAAATAATTTAATAGTGCCATGGCCTCTGCATTTAATCATGGTATCATCTCATTGTTTCTGGGTACAAAACAATTTCTTTTAATTCTAAAAGAATGATTTATAAGTTGATATGCATGTTAGCACATATTAACAATTACAACAAAGCGTGAATTGAAATTGCTTGCCATACAATCATTTATCTTTTACTCACAGAAGAGTGTTTGCACATGGTTATGCTGGATGGGGCCACTTTGCATCTACATTTCCACTTTTAAGGAATGAGGAGTTGGCATCTCTACAAGTTGTGAGAAAGCATCGTATAACTGGGTACTCAGAAACAGGAGTACTGAAAAATTAGCTAGAGCTTCTGAAAGTATTTGCCTTAATGATTCATAAGAAAAAGAATATATAGTCAAAGCTCCTTTGACAAAAAAAAAATCCCTAGTCAGATCTGCCTCTGTCTTGGCTTTTACACTGCTGATACTCGGAGCATTAAACATCCTTACAGAGAATATCGCTGTTCAAAAGGACTGTCAAGCCTGTTAATTACTCAGGTGGAGTTAGCATACAGCTCATTAAACCATGTCAAAACTTTCAGTCCTTCTCGACTGTATCAGTCCCTTTAGGGGCTCTCACATAAGGATAATTTGATTCTTAAAAATACATTAATTCAGATCATACATTACACCAACAAATTATTCCACTTTCTTTGTAAAACAGGTCTGTTCCAACCAGAATCGCTATTGCAGGGAAGACAGTTTCTGTAATTAATATGTAGTGGGTGTGTCTGGTGCGGGCGAGGAGCGTTTGCAAGCTGTACTCCCCAGCTAGCAGTTACAGAATGGTTATTGTCAGACCTTTAGGGGAAATTTATTTCTCGCACTAGAAATGTAAAAATGTTTCATTATCTTTATGAAAGGTTTATTGCAATTGTACAAAGTGTTCGCAAATCCCTTGCCTGAACCTTGGGCGTGTAGGTTAAAGTGTTGCCTCAGTTCTGCTCTCTAATGCTGGAAGTTCTGTGGTGATGATCAAAGGTCGGGTTTTCCGCACCCCAGAGCATGAGTTAGCAAAACTTCTTCCCTTCAGCAAAAAGGGAGCCTCTACGGCCGTTTTTGTAAAGAGTTAACATAAATTTTCAGAAGTTGCTTTGCAGTTTAGAAACCTACATCTCATCATCAGAGGTGCTCTTGGTACTTACAGACCTAAAACACGTTTAATCAGAACAAGCTTTTCAGGAAGACCGGAAGTTCCACCCCTCCAGGAGGAGCTCCAGGTATTTTGGTGCTTTGTAGATGTTCAGTGCTTGGGATGCAAGGGTCCCAGTTATTTCGGAAAAGATCTTTTAGGGCATTAGGAAAAACTAACTAGAATAAAATCTCCAAAGGTGTCCACATGTGAAAGGTTTCTTAGGGTCAGTTACTTTTTTTTTAAAATTATTTTTTATTCTTTTAGTTCAAAGAAAGTGTACTTGAACTGATGACTAAAATGACTGGTTTTCTTCTGATGTCTGCAAATCAAAGTACAAAATTTTGGTTTGAACCCAAGCTGTTTGAGCTCTTAATATTTTATAATTACATACATCCTCATCCAGAACAATTAAGATTAGTTTACAGGAGTATGAGATTTTCCTTATGAATATAATTACATTTGGAAGCAGTTTGTGAAAACTTCTTTTTTAATCAGGGATCAAAACCTAAGTATGCTTTTTATTAATCCAACATATGACATAGAAACTAAGGAACCTGACAGTGGAAAAATATTTTGCAGGGGTAGCTGGGCTACTTAATATAAGACGAGCTGTAAATTTTAGAACGAGGACAGGATTTTTCTCATTACATTCAGTCACTCCAATTTGCTTTAGCAGAAAATCTTTGTGTGGAACGTCTCGCTAGATCAGCCCAAAGTTTACAAGATCTATGACTGAGGAGTAATCATCTACTACTGAGGAAGACCTAACTCTGTTAAACACATTTCTGAAATGACACTTCTAAAATGGTTTTCGGCTCTTGATGAATGAAAGCCATCATCACGGCTTTAAAGTCTAGCTTGTTGTTTTTAAAATGTGCACTCCACAGGAGCCAAATGCTCATTCTTACCCTGCTTTCCCGGAGAAAAAATTCCAAACAAAATGTAGAGGGCAATTAAACATGCAGAACACTTCCTACTTCGAAAACCTCACGTTGGTAGAACCACAATAATCTTAAAATTTATCACACCAGACCTCCAAGTGTGATAATGCATCTTTAAAATATGAACTTCAAGCTAAAATATTAAACATGTGTTCCCTCCTCCTATAGGATAAGTGCTGAAATGTCACACGCTAGTGGGGAAAATGACCCGTAAGTGGGTTTTTTTTTCCTCCTACTGGAACAGTTAGTGTGGCGTGCAGTGAACCAAATCAACAATGTGATTCAAGCTCTCTCTGTACCGTCATGGTGAAAGAAAGGATAAACTATAAAAACTACCCTCCTACAGCTCTTAGTTCTTGCTTCCCACACTTTAACATCTTCTGTCACCCCTGGCGCTGTTACTGACCCATGCTAAGCTAAACTAAAGGATGATAAGTTTGCTGCCTTTGCCCTTGTCCTAAGGGGCTGCACATTATCCTATCAAGCATCAGAAGCCATTTCTGTGGGATATTTGTCAACCTACGAAGTCCTTTTAGAACAAATGAAATGGGCAGCGAATTACAAAAATGTCATTCTCTAAAGGAAATGGATGAAGGCTTTTGTTCTCCAGTAATAAATAGATGCCATAGGCTTATAACACTATTTTTGTATTACATTTGACAGGGTTACTATTTCCAGTTCATTAAGGAAACAGCTTGAAAACTATTTTTTCATATGCTTTTAAAAATAATGTTTTCCCAGTAATAAATATAAGCAATAGCTCACATAACGTTAACTTCAACAACAGGATTCATTTCAAGGTACTTGTATTAGGGATTACTGCATATAAAATGACAAGTTTTAAATATATTATTTCTCAGCGTATGTAGATGCTTGCTTAGCTGGCAGATGATAACCATACAGGCAATAATTGCGTACCCCCAATTTTTAAACTATTTTAAGATCGTTTTTAACTTCATCTTCTGGTAGACCAGTTTTCTTGTGCCTGATGGTCTTACGGAACCTGATGATATATATACCATAGGCTAAGGTCAAGCAAAGGAATAATAACTCACTTCCTTAAATGAATGCTTCAAAGTAAATCTTCTATGTTTAATAGCAGTAAACAGAGGTCAGGATGACACTCTCCCAGGCTTGAGAATAAAGCCTGCACGTTAATATTCTCCAAGAATTACAGCTGCATCTCTGGGTGACAGAACGTTTGCTATAGTGCATCCCTGGCAAAATATATTACAGTGCTGTGAATGTTGTATATTTGAATTTTTCAAAAAAGCTAAACTGAGGCACATGTGTAGAAATACAGGGAATGACACATTGCATTATTTTCCATTGCAATTAAATATTCTGTTAAAGTGCTTCATAGAGGATCATTAAATATTTTTGGCCACAGTTCTTTCTGAAGATGCTAACTGACTAAAAAATTAAATGATATAGGATATATTCACAGTAGTGAACTTATCTGCTATGTCAGTCATAGCATTTAATGTGAAGTGTATTTCTCTCATCATCCACTAATCAATTATTAAGGGAACACTTTATTTACATCAAAGTGCTATAATATTTCTTACGTTTACAGCTTATTTTTGCCTGAAAAATAGGCTTTTAACTACTGTATTGCTGGCACTAGTTATTGCTCATTACAAGTGATCATCTTGTTAATAAGAAGAGCTCAAAATTGATTTTGCAGGAAGATAAATCAGTAAACCAGACCATTAACTGGTCCCCTGCTTTGTAACTATTTCACTAATTCCAGACTAATTATATTCAGATCTTTATTAGTTAGATCTTTTCACAAAACAAGCTGGACCTGGACCAAATGGAGGGCGAACAGTGAAGAATATATTGATAAATGCACTCCTTCATTGTAGTGTATTTTTCAAGACACACACCAGTGCACATTTCAGATTAGACTCTGTCCCTTAGTTATCATAAGTCAGGCAGAGACAACTAAACTTTACGATGAATAGCTCCCGGCAGTCCAGTACATTCCCTTTCTCCCCCTGACATGCCAGAGCTGTATGCTTTCATGCATGTCCTCCCACCCTCAGGTGAGCTCAGACTCTTTGAGACTTGGAGTAGCTGCACCCTGCTAAGGCATACTTCCCTTCACAGTGTGACTATGAGGCCTTCAGGTAGTGGAGGAATCACATGCTCTGGCAGGGATGGGTAGCAAACAGTTTTATTTCCCTGTGTTGGATTACATATTAATTCCAAGTCAAACTACCAAACTAAATGCTGTTATTAATGCCCAATGGGATTTGATTTGGGGAGGAAAAAAATGTATGTTTTTCTTCCCCATTAAAGCTGGAGCCCCATGAAACCCTGTTCCAAGGGCATCTTTGTTGCTCCTGTATTTTCTGGGGTAAAGCTGCTTTTGGTTTAATAACAGCTCCATACGGGCATGAATCATGGAATCACAGAACCACAGAACCTTATGAGTTGGAAGGGGCCTTGAAAGACCATCTAGTCCAATTCCCCTGCCAGAGCAGGATCACACAGGAATGTGTCCAGGCGGGTTTTGAACATCTGCAGAGAAGGAGACTGCACAACCTCCCTGGGAAGCCTGTTCCAATGCTCCATCACCCTCACAATGAAAAAGTTCCTCCTTATATTCTCATGGAACTTCCTATGCTCCAGCTTGCACCCATTGCCCCTTGTCTTATCGCTGGACATCACTGAGAAAAGAGAAAGAGATTTTAACCCCACACAAAGGTTAAAACTTTATGAATGTGCTCTGTGTATTATCTTATGAAGAATATTATCTCATTTTAAGTATTATCAGCAGAGTTGAGATCAGAATTTCAGGATGCCCAGATCCTGGTTGTTGGGGTTTTATTTCTGAAATACTGAACTCCCTGCAGTTCTTACAAATTTCAGGAGAGATGCCAGCCTTCTTCACCTGTGAAAGCCTGGCCCACCTACTGGCACTTAGTTGCCAAAAAGGTATTTTAGCAGCTAACTTTAATGTACCCAGTTTTGGAAAAAAAAAAACCAAAACCCTTTGATTTTTTAGCATTCATCACTGCCTTCTCTAAAGAGTTTGGGGATATTACTGTATGCTGTCGAACAGCTGCTGCATTTCACTCCAGGCATGTATGAAGTGATCACCATCCAGTTTTTCATACCAATTTGCTAGGTCTACATAGCACTCTGGGATCCCACAGATGAAAGGCGCTGCATTGTGGTTTGATTTCTATTACAGCGAAACCCACGTTAACACAAGCTAACCTTAATCACCTGTCCTAACACCCAGTAAAATTTCAGTCCCTGTGTGTGAAAGTTCCTTTCTATTAGTTACACTATATTACGCGGCTACCTGTCATCATAATGGCCAAAATAATGCCCGGCCTTTTGGTGGCTGATAAGAGGATTTTACTTTTGATAGTGCCTAAGCCCATGAAAAGATTCAGGAACAGGGAAAGACCATCTGGTGCTACAAGCCTGCCTTTGCGAGCACTTGCAGCACAGCTTTTCTGACAGTGGAGCTGCTATAATATTAGGCGAGGCTGAATTCTTTACAGGCGAAGTTTAATACGAACACTCCGAGGAAAACACCCTGAGCAGTAAACATGAAAAGCCATTTTAAGAGATGTACTTATTTGGCTCTGCCAGTCTTACAGTTTCTATTACAGTGGGCCTTAAAACACTAGCTGTAATCCTGGAGTCAGCTTCAGCTCTGGGAAAGCTCTTCCATAAAGGGGGTGGTGTCTGCCCCAAGTTACAGCCCACGGTGGCTTGCGTGGCACTTTGATGGACGGGCTGTTCCACAGGAGACCTCACAACTGGTAAAAATAAAGGTTTTGGGGGGTTTAAATTCAAAAGTACGTTCATACCTACCTGCTCACCGTGGTCACGCTTACAAGTGTTAGACATATTACTGTGTCCTGTGGGGTTTCTTTGTTTTCTTTTACCCATTAACCCACAGTGCAGGACAAATTCTCCACATCATTAAATAAAAAAGTCCAGTTGTTTCAAATGCACACGTACACACTCACACACTGTGTTTCTATACAGAATGGACAGGGCAAATAAAATCTGTATGTACAGGAACTGTTGAGATGAGTAAGTTCATCAGTTTTTTTTCTAAAGGTCACAGCTAATGCAGAATAGCTGGTATCATTTGTAACTAGAGTGAAACAGAAATCAAAAGTGTCAGCACATTTTAAAGCAAGAATTTACTTATAATAACATGATCTATAAAAAACCAATAAAAATCCACCCAAATTAACTCATGGTTCACTTTGTGAAACCTTAGTAATAGTGGCCGTAGTAATAATAATAATAATAATAATAACAATAATAATAATAATGAATTTGCAGTCACACTTGGCCTTCATATTTAAGGATTTCAATATGCTTGACAAGCACAAAATATCTGAGGAGTGCAATTCCTGCAGAAAAATAAATTAAGGCCTGGAGCACAAGCCAGACTAAGAAGTAGGACTCAAAAATCCCACTTCAGTCCCATGTAGTGACTATTGCACAGCTTTCCCCCAGATGGAGATACTCATTCCTCTGCAAGCAAGAGCTCAAATATGCAAAGGGTTAGATGATGGTAGTGGCTTACTTGAATGACAAAGCATTTGCGTACACTCAAGAGCATCTGAAAACAATCGGTTTTCACCATGGCTGGTGGTTATGAGTCTTCATAACTTGTTTGGCAAAAGGGGAAAACAAATTAATTTATGTAGCACTCCAGTGGGCAAGTAGAAAAATGTTTTTCTTGGCTACTGATTCAAGTACACTGCAGCAGTATGACATGTATAAAAGTGGGAGATATCTCCTTCCTCCCAAATTCTTTCACATCTCTAGATTACCGGAGGGTAATGACTATGCCATGAAATCAAGGTCAGTTCTCATCAATTTCAATGAACACTTTTACAAAGAGCGAGTCTAGTCCAAGAACTGTGGTTTTCATATACCAAGACACCTAAAAAGAGCTAATATTTTAAGGAACCTGTGAATTCCCTCTGCTATTTTCAGCGTAAGACGAAACTTTTCGCAGTGTTTCACAGCATTTGTCATATGAGCCCAAAAGTGCAATTTTAATGCTACCAGACAAGGGGGAAACATCTACCACCTCACAGAATGTGTAACTTAAAGAAATGGACATTATTCCAACGATACCATAAATGGCTTTTTACTTACAGAGCAGTAAGTGAAAACATACCATTGACATTTGATAACTCAAATCCGGTTTTGTATATGGGTCTACCAGTGGCAGCAAAATTAGAGGGGAAAAAAAATAGAGAAAACCCAATGTACTAGAGAAAGCATTTATGTTCAGCTGTGTTCCCCTAATGTTGTCACACATTGTTTTTCTCACAGTAACTCAATGCCACAGGGCTGTTGGCATAGAAAGGTCTCGGTTTAATCAGCACAAAACATCCAAACAAGTCTTAATCATATACATTACATGAGATAAACATTTACAAAATTAATATTGATGTTGCCTATGCTAGCAAGCAAACCTGTCAATGTGGGAGGAACGTACCATTTTAATAACAGTAACAAATGATGTAGAGCCCATGTGTGACTAAACCACTGACCTTGCTACTACAATGGAGCTCTTCCATGCCCTGTTTTTCCCTGGTGGCATGCTCCTGATTCGTACCGAACAAAGTTGACTTCTCTTTAGTAAAGACAATCAGGACTAATTTCTTACAATGCTTGGTTTTCCCACCTTCGTTGTTTACTGAGCTGCCCTAAATACCTATAGTGATAGAGAAAAGTGTTCTTCCCAATAATATTTCAGGAAAACATAAATCTTATCCATGCTGTTTTCATTGCTTTGTTGTTAGTTTGCATATTGGGACACCAGGGTGAAACAAAGACAGAAACTCATCTATTAATGGGTTTAATTCCTTCCCAAAGTTTGTACAGGGGCTCACCTAGCCTCATCAGGGTGACCAAACACAAACTGTTGACAAAGGAATCATGGTCATGGACACAGAGGCCAGAAAGCGTTACTCGACTGAGGCACACTGGACGTATTAAAGCCAACAGGGCGCAGAGCCCTCCAGGCATGGGGTACATCCACACCGATGGTTTCATTCAGAGCAGGAAGGAGCTTCTGAAGTGAATCTCCTAACCTCTCCACTTACTGCATTTTGATTTGCATCATGGAGTGGTCTAATAGTGCCTCTCCTGCCTTCCAAGCAAACCAGCAGCACACACCTACCAGCTTCATCTCTTACTAGATGTTTGCTTTACAAGACCAGGTGACATGTAGCACATGGTAAAACCTTTGCGGGGCATATGCTGCAGGAAGTCAGATCTTCAGCATCAGAAGCTTCACTCTACAGATCTGTTCTTTCCGGGCTACACTACTTGCTAACAGCAACAGAGCTTCTGTGAGCCACAGCCCCTCCTGCTGCTTGTTCACTCCCCTGATGTGCTTTACCCCCTTGAAAACATATGCAAAAGAATGTGCAGGAAAAGAACTGAGAGAAGTCAAATAGCTTCAAAGAAAAATTAATCATAAGTTCCAATTAATTATCCTCTTTATTTTTAAGATACAATACGGCTAAAGCATTTTATGTCAAGACCCACCTAGAGCTGAACATACAGAAATAGCATAAATGAGGAGAACATGAAAGGTGGATGGTTAGGAGATGTACAATAGCACAACCATGTTTTCTTGCATTGTTTTTCCCATCGGCCCTCTCTTCTGTTGGTGTATTTTCACCAAATGGCATATCTTCAAGCTCAGTGGGCTTTGGGTTGATGCCACTGTAGCCTTCATACCTATGAAGTGGCTGTAATTCTTCAGGAAAACAGCCACCGCCTGCAAGATGCCCATTTCTTCCCCCACCACACCCAGCTCTGATTTCCATTTACTTCCAGCCCACTTAATTCATCAGCTTTTGTTCTGTACAAACTGTCTTGTTTAACCAACCCCAGCTACTTTGCACCCCTAATTTAGCCGCTTCAGGTCTCCTCCACAAGGCAGAAAGTGAGCAATGCATCAGGATGGGTACCCCTACTTATTCCTCAGTCAAAGACCACAGAGTTGCTGTGGGACACACCCTGACAAAGTTAAAAATGGAAAAATACTACTTTTTCTAAAGTCACAGTACACAGTACCACGCTCAGTGCGTAAGAAATGCCACGTTTGCTGGCATCCGTTTTTCATACTAGAGTAGTGTGATAGATAACAACTCACATTAACTTTAATGGGCCTAAACTAATTTACACAGGACTAAATTTGGCCCATAGGAACTATGTTTAACGTGGTCTTAAACTGATGTATTCAAAATATATAAATGAGTATGTTTGTATTTCAAACTGGTTTTATAGTGCTCAGGCCATTGAAAAGGTCATCGAAACATTAAAACCTGTTTATTAATATCGAACAATAGCACACAAGTTTACAAATTGAGGAGAAAACAGCAAAAATTGAAATTACTTCTAGCTACAGATGACCTGTCAGGTTATTTTCTATAGCAAAGAATGAGCAATGACTCTGTCACCCTATAATGAACTACTTCTAATCTGCCTAAAACCATTTCAGGACCCCCTTCTGTGTATTTACTTACAGAAGCCTAACTCTCTGTCCATCTCCAAGCACCTCTCCATACACGCTCTGTCTTCAGACCGTCCTCCTGATTGGCTTGTAATACTGTAATTTGTTCAGGCTTGCCAACAAAATGCACTTTACTTATGTAATTTGAAGGGAAAGAGGGAAGAGGGAAAGAGATGGCTGCTCCTGATGCACAACAGCATTTTTTCCTCCTTTCTTTTGGACAGGCTTGGTTTCTGAAGGCAGTGCAGGGGGCTCAACAAAGCATTTGACCCTGGAAAAATACATTCAAGCGATACACTGGGATAAATAATGGTGATGAGGCTTGGGAGAGAGAGGTTTAGAGGTAGGGACTGGAAAGGGTTTAATTTTTTTTTGTATGTTATTTAGTATGCAACTCAGTATATAAATTAAAACTGTCTCTTTTACATAAGTGTGCATGTCTATGTTACATGTAGGCATCATACATACATGAATGCATGCTTCCATGCAGACTGCATGGAAGGTTTTCCTGCTCCATCACGTTATCAAGAAAACTATGGAACATTCATAATCACATGCAGATGAACATACTCCAAATACCCAAATCAGTGCCTACAGCCGCACACTTACACACGCACATAACAAACACTGCAACATCAGCTGTATGTGGATACAGCCCTATAAATATGCTGCTGGATTCACACAGAGCCACTCAGCGCTGGCACTATGAGAAGCAGCAGAAGCTGGCCCAACTCTTCTTCCGGGGAAGTCTGTGGTAACAACCTCCCCATAAGCAGAGTGGTACCAGTGCATCTAAACAGGCATCCCTGACCACAGACAAACAGCTTACCCATAAAGCATATATATACATAAACTATGCACTTATTGCATGCCGGGGGAATGCACATCTGCATATAGCTACATAAATCTTAAGCACAGAAAATATATGCTAAGGTTATAAAAATTGGCTAGGGTTCAATGGGATGCTCGCATTAGAGCAGATGAGGTAGGTATTGTGTGAGCTTTTGTGTGCTTTTGGCTGTAATGCAGGCAGAAGACTGCCTGAGCTTCCTTCTCTAGTTTTGTTTTTTATGTAAACAGGGCGGTGGGATGAGTACTGAACCTCCACCAAAGTGTGGAAAAAAACCCCCACTTCAATCAACAAGTTCAGTGTTTTCACAATTTTCATGTCATTGCGGGTGATAAAATATACACAGTGTTCGCTTTGGATCTGTAAAAGGCTTTTCCCCCTGCTACAGCTCTAAAGCTTATTTTACATTTTAATACTTCAGACAGTAGCTTGTCCAGCCTCTTTTCATCTCTACCTTTTCCCCCCTCTTCTTTCTTTCTCTCTTTTTTTTAAGCATTGTATTACATGAAATTCAGTCCTTATTTGGCAGGATTTTATGCAGTCTGTGGTGAGAGCTGAATTCTGAAAATGTTCAGGAAACACTGGCTAAGTGGGGAAATTTATTTGCCTGAGCCAGAGATAACATCTTTCTTAGACTTCTTTTTAAAACACTGGCACTTGTCAAGCAGAATTCTCCTGTTCCCCCTTTCCCCTCTCTCTCGTAAACACACACGTGCACGCTTATTAAGGATGCAGCAGAACTTAGCTGACACTATAAGCTGGAGTTTTTATTCATTCTCTTTCTACACCCAGTAGAAAGGGAAAAAAAAAAAAAAAGAAGAAACCAGAGATGTTGCAAAAAGCCCACAGTTGTTTTTTTTCTTCCCTTCTCTTTCCAGAACATTCAGCCCTTCTCATCTTCTTGTTTTTAAGAAATGATCTATGCCTCCTGCACCAGCCAGGCTTTCACATTTTTCTTCATTAGAAAATACATCTGTAAAGCAAAGTCAAAATTTCGGCATTTATTTTTATGGTCACAGGGTAAGGTTCTTCACGTAACATAATCTAAAACATAAACAGTGAGGGCGAAGCCATCATTTCTCATCCAGGGCACCAGGCAAAATTGAAGAGTAACAGCATGCACACTGATTCAGAGCTCTCTGCTCGCCCGGCGCAGCTGCGTGTTACGCGTTTTGGGGATGACAGCTGGGGGCAGAGCAGGTGATTTGGCAAAATCATTTGCGGGCGGCGAGGAGCGAGGCCGAGGACGAAATTAAAGGCTCGAGTCTATAAGGAGAGAAGTTTAATGCCTGAGCGCTCGTTTTGAACTGTGACCTAAGGTTTGGCTGGGCACTAACCACAGCATGCCTCATCAGCTCCTGTCACGGGTACCCCAGGGTATACCTCCAGCGGGGAGCCAGCTCCAGAGCCGCATCCTCAGCCACCAGCTCACTCGCACACTACCGAGACCCTGCCGAGAAATCAGCATGCAACCCAAGAAAGCATCCTTTCCTCTGGAATAAAAATTAATATTACTTGTCATATTTCATGTCTGAGCTCTTTTCATGCTTTATCCTCTGGTAATGAGGGCTAAATTACCAATATTAGTAGATTTTCATGGCTAGCACAGAAAGAGCTGTTACCAGAATAAATGTTTGCATTGCTTCTGTTGGACACAGGCTTTGCTAATGCAGCTTTGCTAATTATTTCTAAATAGGCAATAATCTGCATCCCCTAGTGCTGGGTAGTGGATTGGCCACGTACCTGCTATTTCCCTTATTTACATGTTTTACAACTTTATCAACTACACTAATTACACTCTGAACACTGTTTAAAATTTTCTGTTAATAGAGATACAATGATGCACCAGAGGATGTGTATTTATGCCATAATTACGCCTCTGTTCCTGCGATGCAGTCTCCAATTAGCTGTCGACGGTGGCACAAGCAGCTGCCTGATATTCTAAAGCAGTGAAACATCTGCACGGCGGATGATACGCTCACATGGATTTTTTTTTTTTAAGCCTAGAAATTTACACCCAAGGGAGTGCAGACAAATAGGAGCCTGTCATGTGTAGGGATGATTAGAAATCCTCACCATGGCAACATTGGAGCAGCCATGTCACAGAGTGAGGGGACACATGTCTAGATGAAGGCGCTAAAAACATTTGCCTTTTTTTTTTTNNNNTTTTTTTTTTTTTTTTAGCTCCAGCATTCCCAACTTCCCTCCCTCCCCCTCTCCTTTTCATATTCTTCTCTTTGCATCTAAAGCCAACCAAAACAGCAGGTGAAAAGGCCAAAATCTGCAGCCCATGCAAGGAATATGACACAGTAGATTTAGTGTCAGGAAAACAGCGAGCAATCAGAGGATGCTGCCAGGCATCCACTGGATATTTTCTTTCAGGTGGGGGAGGGAGAAGGTGGAAAAATAAAGGAGAGAAAAAATATGGGCGTCCTTCAAAATAAAGNAAAAGGTGGCCTGATGTAAGCCTCTGTTCCCAGCGTACCATTTCAGCACTGAGATACTGTATGTATAGAAAATATAACAGATGACGGGTTCCCTATATTCTCATCTTTATATCAAAAACCTTAATTGTTCAGATGAGGAAGTTAATTTTATCAAGCTCCTTCTGGGCAGTTGTCATTTGCCATATAATACCAATTTCATATAAGAAAATAATTGCAATTAGTCAAGTTTATCATTCCAGAATACAGGCTCGCCTGAATTGTGGGGCAATGGCATTGGTTTGGATCCAAACCTCTGGCCCATACCCTGTCTACCTACGCTTTTTGTCACCCTTCAAATAGACATTTCCAGCAACACGGTCAGAAAAGGCCAGGAATCTCTCAAAGCCATACTATCTTAGATTTCCTTCATTCAGATGGATGGAGAATTTGAGACACCAGCTGCACTTGCCTGAAAAGAGCTCGCAGCATTTTGCTCTCGCTGGGTGTCAAGCCTCACACTCCAACTCCGAAGCTGCTGCTTCTACCTGTTTTTTAAATACGGATGTTTTAATAACCATTTTATTTCCAAAACACTGGCTAACCTCTATGGTATCTAAAATATTTAGCGAGGCCTCTATTTTAAACACAAAATTCACCCCTCTTAAAAGAATAATTTTATGATTTTATTGCCTGGGGGTCTAATTGCTGTCCTGAAGGAAAAAAAAAAATATCAGTGTAGAGCAGACACAGTTTGTAAAACCTGAGTTACAGAGGTGTGGAGGGTACTTTGGTAACACAGCATCTCAATAGGTAAAGTCCCAACCGTAGCACCAGAGGCTGCCACACCTATGGAGACCACAGACCTCAGTGCCAGGCTTTGCTCCACCTCCCTTTGCCTGTGCCGTAGAAGTCAGGCCCCTTGTGCTACTTCTAATTACACTCCAAGCAAAATAAGTAAATTAATTAACATTTACTGACTTTGGCACATGTGCTCTAAATACCTTGTGAATGAGTAACTAAAACATTTTCAGGAGGTAATGAGGAAGTTTCCCAGTGTAATTACTGAGTAGATGTGGAGAAACTCTACCTGGTGTGACAGGGTACCTATGTCACCATGCCATGTGCACAAATTTCACTTGTTATTCATTGTGCATTCCCTGTTTTGCTCAGTTCTCATACAGGAGAGCATGATATTGAAGAGCCACTATGTGTCAGTGCAAGGACAGAGTTTATCTGATAAACAAGTCATTTTTGGAAACTGCAGATGCTCAATAATAGTAGAAAGGGAAGTGGCCCCTCTTAGATACACAGAATGGGGTTCTGGTCGACTGAGCACAGGCTGATAAGCTCTGCACAGCTCTGAATGCTGTTTGCCCACATACTAATGTTAAACAAAAGAACTGCAGACTGCAGAGAAAGGATGCGGGTCAGACAACTAAATTGCTTAAACCCTTAGGCAGCCTTCTGAAAAGAAAAGGCATGAAAGAAGCTGATATGAGCTTTTATGCAGAATTGTTCTGTTTATTATCCCTGTTAAGAAAATGATGGCAAGTATCTTGTTAAACTATATATTCCCAAATAAGACAAGAGGACAGCCACCTACTAAACAAGACACAATATGCCATTGGTCATTACCTGATCAGCCGTATATCTGTTTTACATTATTTTCAGCTTATGAATATAATAAAAAGACAATAATAAAGCTGTACAGATAATAACAAATGCTGCTAAATTGCATTTTTTGCATTAAGTCATCTGATCTGTCATTGGAAGTTCGCAGGTAATAACAGTCTGTCACTGTAGAAATCTACTTCATGTTAAAATTTTGCAATCTTGTGTTAAAACTTTGTTAGAGTACAATTGTTATAACTCTATTCAACTACATTATGCGACAACTTAATAATAAATCTACGACAAAGTATATCACAGCGATAACATCTAAACTTGCCTTGGATGGAACAGTGATATGATTTTATTACAAGATTTCTCCTATTGCTAGCACAATAAAATATTGAAAAATAACACTTGTCTGAAGAAACAGAGGGGGTGGAAGGCGTACGTGTCTCAGTGGAATCTGTGCTTTCCCTAGAGCTCACTTGGTTTGCTCACCCCAGACATCACAGTAGAGCCTTCGTCTTCCACTACAGTGTGTTTCTCTCTCCATCTCTCTTACACACCCACAGATGCACAACCACATGCACACATGTGGCACACATGAAGCGGGGCAGAGCAGAAGGACACCTATGGCTTGGGATGCTGAACTCTGCTACTGGTAAAACCGAGATGTAAAGAGGTTGCATCCAGAATTGCTGTAGCCTGTGTAAAGCAGAGACTGTGAATCGCCTGTTTATCAGGAAAAACAGAGGAATGCCTCACACTCTGAGACTCATAACAGCAATAAAACTAAACCCTTTGCTTTTTTATTAAAAACATATATAAGACATCACAGGACTCCATTGTCATCTTCCTGATGTATGCCTCATCTGATTACATATGAAAATCATTCCTAAAGAGACATTGCAAGAATGCACCGTGATTATCGATTTGAATATACATGCACAATGCCACTCAGCATTAATGCTCCTTGGACTCAAACACGATGCTTCACAAACCAAGTAAACAAATTTATTGCACGAGGTAGCCCTGGTCATCAGGAGAACAGTGTCTCACCTGGAACTTTGGCTCACGGGACAAGAGCCAGGACTGCATCTCTGCAGAGTCCTGTTACCACCTGAAACCTGTGAGGAGTCAAGAGCCCACTCACACCCCTTTGGTCCGTAAAGGAGTTAGTCTCTCGCTGCAGCCCAGGATGGATTCCAGCATCAGCCCTTCTCATAGCACACCAGTGGTGGGATAGGGTGCCCAGCAAATTGGTTCAACCAAGTGGAGACTTTGCTCAAGGGCAGATAAGAGATGTCACAGGTTAGTAGCGTAGAAAGAGTGAGATCATCCCCAAAATCTCAAAAAAGTCACTGGACAGAGCCAGTAAGTGAAGCACTTACATATGCACTTCTCAGGTGGAGGTAAATACTGCATTTCTAAATACAGTTTAAAAAGAAAAAAAGAAAAAGAAAAAAAAGCAGCAGAGAAGGCAGGACCAATACTACACTCTGAGGTGGTTTAACTTCTACACCCAGGAAGCAAAGTCAACCCATCAACTCAGATGTTGCCTCAGCTGCCTCAGAGAAAAAAATGGTATATTGTTTTTTAAAAATTTCTGGTACTCACCATCTTAATGAGGGATCCCTTTCCTACATGTGATGAATATGTCATTAATAATACTGATTTTTAAATTTGTGAATGGGGAAATTGTTTTGCTTGAGCCAAGGGGGATCTGCTCCCCCTTTAAATAGGTGAAAAAAATGCATATTGAACAGAATACCTACTTCAAAAATATTTTTTAATTTAAATTTGTGAATTTAGCAGTATTGAAAACATCATTACAAAACACAAAATAGAAAGTTTGAATTCCGAAAAGCACCTAAAGAACTATCATAACATTAATCACAGAATCATAGAATTGTTAAGGTTGGAAAAGACCTCTAAGATCATCTTGTCCAAATGTGTTTATCATTGCCTCACAACGACAGGGCTTTTCAATCTGAATAATGACTTATTTCCACTGGATTTTTAAATAATCTTGGTCAACCCAAAGTAACCTGACAAGTGGCAAGAAATAGCCTGCTTTTATCCAACACCCCTGCCCAACGAAGTATGGAAGTGAAGCCATTGGTATGTTGAAAATGAGAAGTAGGATCAGAGAGATCAAGGCTGCCTGCGCATTGTAGTTTAGGTTGCTGGGCCAGAGAGCAAGTTATATCCTTGGACTCCTGATCCCCAAACTGTCACTCGCATAATGGATTAATCTTGCTCCTACATTTATGGGTGCTAAGAGAATTTGGATTTGAGGATGAGGTATCGTGGATACACCCTGGGTCATCTGCACTCACGTGGGCAGCAGGAACTAAGCCCTGTCCCTGTATTTACCTGAGCACACACACAGAGAAAATTCATACTTCACGCACTACTGTTTCTAACTAAGGCTTTGCACTTGTAGTTCAAGTTGTTTTTATGGAGCTTTGCATATGGGTTCTAATCTGGAACTGGACAACACCAGTATGATTTGAGGACTATACGCACCTCCTTGCTGTCGCAGATTTAATGCAGAATAAATAGTCCAGTTTAGTTTGAAAGATGCTTGCTGCCACAGCATCTGGTCCTGAGCTCTCAGAATCAGTTCTACCTTTAAATGACAGAGTTCACATACACTTTTTTTAGACTCAATTTATTTTTAACATCGGGTGCTTCATAATTATATATAGCTAACAACCTTTTTCTGAGAATAAGGCATTTATTGATTTCATTTGTTGGGGCAGGGAACAACAAAAAAAAAGGACAAGGTTTATGAATGTCTATCTTACTTTATTCTTCTCCTCTTTTGTCTTTCTCTTGGGGCATAATCCAGTAAAATGCTGAGTATCCCTGATATGTAATGTTTCCTGTGGGATTTGCACCTTTCTGTATCAGGAACATTACTTACTTCATCAGAGACAGACTTTATCATCCTGCAGAATAATATGTAATTTATGGGATTTTGCAAATTTAGAGGTTTGCTCGGATGTAATGTATTTCAGTACGTTTCCGAAAGTATGAAACTCTCTGTGCATTTCAATGATACCACTGTAAATTAATGAATCTACAAAAAAATCTTTTTTTTAAAGCCAGATACAGCCTATCCATTGCTGGATCATATGAACTTTATCTGTCTAGCAAGCCTACTCAGAAGAAAGCCTTGTATAGTAATTCCCAGATGGTGAAGAATTGTTTTTATATTTCAGTTAAGGACTGAAATTGGGAAATTTCTCTTTCACACCTCAATTTATGTGTAGCTTGCACTATTATGCTCAGCTGTATTATAGAGCAAGAAGCCTTTAAAATATGTAAATTTCCAGATGAATTTCTGAAAAGAGAATGGTCGTACAGACTCAACACATTCCAAAAACAGAGAATGTCAAAAGAAAGGAAACAGATCAAAACACTGGTTTTGACATTACTTTCAATTAAAGCTGCATCTGTGAGGTCCACATACGCTTGGTGAATTTTTAAGGAAAGAAAAGACATGAAGGAATTATTTTACACTGGATGGTGGAGGAATACCAAATAAATGGCAAGCACTATTCCAGTACATTAAAATCCCCTCTGGTGCTGATTTCAGAAGATCGCTTTCACTGTCCTAATCCCCAAATTGTATTATTCTGGAAGAAAAGTCCGATTTCCCAAATTTTAGAAAAACCCTCAGAAATGTTGTGAATCATATGAAAGAGAATAATGCCTGCATTCTTATTGTACCTTGGAGCCTCGTTATTTTTTTTATACTGTCTAAGTCAATAAATGCATTAATTGATAGCGGCTCTATTTCTTGCAGGATACTCCATGGCAATTTCAGATTTAAATACCTGCTCTTCTTAGAGAAAAACTGAGTGTCATCACAACTGTACATTTATACGAACAACTCCCTCAATACAGCATGCAAATTATGCATTTTAGCATTCAAATGAGCATTTAGGGTTTTAAGCAGAAGTTTACACACAAGTGTCTGACATATGTATTCCTTTATATATAGCTAACGTGAAAGAAGCCTATCAGCATGAGTTAAAGATTATAAAAACAATACCAAAAGTAAGAGGGAAACAAGCCTCGTGGGCACAAGAAAATGAAAGCAAACAAGAATCCTTAAAGATTTGTCTCTTTCAAAAAATAAGAAACTTTCGACAGGAAAAAAAATCCCATTTTAAAAAAAAGCAATAAAACAACTTTTAAAATCCAGACCAACAGTTTATTTATTTCTGTGTAATTTTTTATATTTTTGACACCTTGATTCTTGGAGTAGCAGATTCTTCCATGTCTAGGTCTTTGGTGAGACATTTTCCTGATGGCCTGCCTCACTTGGCACCAAATTCCCGTGCCTTATCAGTGCCATATGCGCTGTCCTTTCCAAACGGAGCACCAGTTCACTAGTCGCAGGAATTATCCTGGTTGGCTGTAAGATCACCGTGCCAACAAATTTGACCTGACATCCCCAACCGGAGCTGATATATGTGCAGCAGTTACTCAGGCTAAACTCCTGATCAATATGTCAGATTTTAAAAGCGATTGCAACAAAGTACACCCGGGATTATGAGGCACCTGCATTCACAGAGGCTGTGGAAAGGCAAGTCTCAGACACTTGTATTTTGCGTGCCGTGCCTGACGACATGATGAAAGAGCTGAGCATAAGGCCCACATTTCCACATCCAGTTTAGCTGTGACCCATTAAGGAGACCAAAAATGTACAATATGCATAAAAAGTGGCTAATAATGCATACACACACGCACACGCGCGCGCACACACGCAGGCTGCAGCTACCCAGAACACCAACACTTTTTGAAAACCACATGAACCTCCCAAACTGCACCATAAACATCCATTAACATGATAATACCCATTAATCCAGCCAAACACAACTCATTTGTCATCTTTCTCTTGCAACCCATCTGTGAGTGTGTAGGAAGGGGGTGGGGGTGGGGCGCAGAATTCACAGCCTTATCTGTCGGGGGATTAGCTTCACAAGAAGGACTGATTTTAAGCAATTCTGTGGTAGGAAAAAGCTCATTTGTTTCCATTTATTGGAGGACCTTTTCAGTGTTGTACTTCCATGATCTTACTTAAATCTTAAGTGTAATCATTAGGTCGGGGAAAAGAAAAAAAATGTCCTCCAGCAATGAAATTTGGTTTTGCTGTTTGCACGGTATCTTTCGTATGTGTTTTGGTTTCTGTATGAATTAAGAGATGCATTTTAGTTGCCATATTGATGTCTGATCTGGTGGGAACTGTTTCTAACTTGAAAACTCTATTTTTCTATATTCTGTTGTTTGCATAGGTCTCCTCTTGGCTGTGAAGAGGTAAATCCATAAGGCTGTAAACTAGTAAAAGGCATCCTGGCTCTAGAAAGGTCATGCATGGCAAAGTATAGATCAACATGATAAAATATCTTAACAATATAAAATAAATAGGACTTAACTTCTGTTCTACATTATCTTACATCTTCCTCTGTAGGTCCCAGAGAGAGAAGCATCTTCTTCTTCAGCGTAGAAGAGGCAGAACATAAATGGCTGGTACAGTCTGAATGAGAGGTAACATTGGTTAAAACTATCTGAGAAAATAAAACCACCAGAGAAGACAAAAAGAATCTTTTGGTTTTATACTTGGGATTTTATTTTAATCACGAAAAATCAATGTAGATGTGTGATGTGACTCCCACTGAAGAATATTGAGGCTACAGTCCTATAAACCTACATATATATTTCTTACATACATATCTATACATACCTCCTGTATACCTACAGTTCCTACACAGCTCCATGTCAGTCAAGTATTTTTAAGGCAGCCTTGCAGCTTTGTGTGAGCATAAAAGTATGCTACTGAAGTGCTGACTTTGCTGCTACATAAAATGCAACATAACCTCCCACACAGATGTTTAGTAAAAGCAAAACTTCATTCACCAGCTCAGTTTTAAGAGTTTGAAGCACTTTGGGTTTCCCTCAATTCAAGGCTAACAGGTTTTGGCAAATATTTTGAAATAATACAGTATGAAACAGGGGAGGGAAAAAAAAAAGGAAGGTTTTGCATAAAGTTACAAATGTAGAAAGGGACAGCAGAGTAAGGGCCCAAATCTAACCTTATTAACAGAGTTCATGTAAAAGAAGAGCCAGAACTTTGGAAACATTATCCCAAAATGTGCTATGGAGATAGGACTGGCCTCCAAGTGGGAAATTGATGATTTTAGTAATTAGCTGAAGTAGAAAATCTAGTTTTTTCCTTTAGTCAGAGTAATGTAGTTAGAATTTTTGGAGATTCACACCTTTTTCTTTCTCTGTTAAGAACACACAGAAAAACAAGGTTAATGTCTCTGTCCAGCTATTCACCTGTTTTTGCAAACATAGAACTGCAGGCATTGTTGAAACCGGTCTGAGGAAAATTATGTCTGATATCATCTTCAGAAATCAATTATTATTAGACCATCCTTTATAAATTAAAAATCATGTGAAGTCTGTATGCCTATGTGTAAACGGTATAACTAACATGGAGCAAAAAAGATCTGTCCAGTCTTTATCATTTTCCTGTTAATAACTAATGCAAAACTTTAAAAATTTTTTTTTAAAGAATGGCAGTAATATGGGGGCAGTGCAAACAAAACTTAAAAAAAATATATTCCTAATTATTGTATTTTCAGCAATCTCCTTTCATATTTCAGTTCATCCTCCCCTTCATGATAAATTAAAATATAACACTGAATTAGTCTAATTGCTAAATTCCCTGAATTATCTATACCAAAACCTGTGTTTTCCAAATCAGAAAGTAAAATAACCAGGGCATTATTTTTGTATTAATGATTCTATATGTAGTAGGATAATCAACCGGGGTGAGTAGAGTAGCATTTAAGAATGATCCTTTTAGTGATTAGAAGTTCTAAGGGGAAGATTATAAATGGAGGAAAGGCTCATTTGTTTCAGCATCAAATTTCCAGTATCTGCCTTTCTTCCATGTACTTACACACTCCTATCTTCACCATTGTCATTATATTTTGTAATCAACGGCCATCTAATTCTTCAAAAACAGGAAATCCTTTAAAACCAGAAAATTTCCTCTAATTATGGGCCCAAATTCATTGTATAAGTAATTTTCAGATCTCTGCAGCAAATGTGAATGCAAATAAAATCTCCCTTTTCCAGAAAATTGTTACAATGATAAATTTACATTGTATTCATACATGAATGCAGTCCCTGCTTAGTTTCAGTGCACTACGTGTATTTGTAATGGAATTGTTCCCATTTCAGTACTTGTGAACAATATCCTTTATATCTTTCATATGAGAATAGACATTATGAGTCCATTAATGGGCAAGATTTGTCCATACAATACTCCAGGGAATTTTCATGCAAATTTGCATACTTTTTCTAAATATGTATGCGAACTTGAAAGATGAGACTCTTAGACATAGAGGATGTATCATTAGAGATAGACAGACAAACTGATCTTTCATCCCTCACAGACCAGTACTACACATGTGGTAAATTGCATTTGCTGTTTCGTTTTAAGATGACAACTCTAAATTACCAGACTTCTAAAGCTTACTCAAAATTCATAGTAATGGTGAAGATTTTGTCTTTCCTTAATCAAATAAATGCAAGCTTAACCATTCAGGCACCTATGCAAAATAGTCTCCTTTTTGGGAGAACTAAAGAGGAAAATGGACAAACTAATGATTGTTAATTATGAGACATGGTCATTGCCTTCAAAAAGAATCACCCCTCTTTGGAAAAAAGATAAAAATCCTCTTTTATTTGGAAGTTTAAAATTAGGTGGAATAAATCCAGGCCAATGAACTGGAGTTTAGCTCCAGTAGCCTACATTTTTGTAACAGTTTTCATTCAAGTGATCACTGTTAAAAATACATTAGAAAGTATCCTGAAAAACACACTTGAGGAAAATGATAAAACTTCTATTTCCATGTCTTTCTTTGAGCTCCTGTCTGTCTGTTCTCTCGTCCTGTCTGTTTATTCACCCTTTTGTGCTCTCCATTTTAGGCAGAGATCAGCCTTTCCATTCAGTGTATAACACCTGTTGTAACTGTATCTTGGTCCCTGAACAGTGCTCTTAAAACACTAGTCTAGCAGAAATAACAAGCAGTGTGGTTACATCATGGGTGAACAGTGATAAAACAATAGTACGCTATCAGTGTCCATGAGTACGAATGAATAGAAAAGTAAGGAAATAAATGGTGCTTTCAACTACCAGGGTAGGTACAAAAGCTCTCGATCTGCATTCCAACTCAGTGAAGGAGGCAAAAGATGGTCAAGCAGTAGAGGCAGGTTCACCTACCAATTACCGCTGGGTCACTCTGTGGCCACCCAGTGGGGACCCTGCCCTTGCTCTGCCCTTGGCACTGGGGCTCCTCTGTGTCTCAGGTGGCTCTTACACTGCTAAGAAATACAACTAATAATAAAAAAACAATGTCTGCTTTTTTACTGGAAAAAATGTGGGCTGAGAGAGTTGGACTTGTTCAGCTTGGAGAAGAGAAGGCTCTGTGGGTACCTTCTAGTGGCCTTCCAGTACCTGAAAGGTGCCTACAGGAAAGCTGGGGAAGAACTGTTCATGAGGGCATGTAGCAATGAGAGGTAATGGTTTTAAACTTGAAAAGGGGAGATTTAGGTTGGATATTAGGAAAAAGTTCTTCAATATAAGGGTGATAGTTCACTGGAACTGGTAAAGTTCTCACTGACTGGAAAAGAGTATACATAGACCCCATTTAAAAAAA
>VZTU01031512.1:84188-111321 GCA_013400835.1 Zapornia atra | reverse complement strand
AAAAAAAAAAAAGGAAGACCCGGGGAACTACAGGTGGTCAGTTTCACCTCTTTGCCTGGCAAGACCATCAAGCAGATTCTCCTGGAAATTATGATCCGGCACATGAAAACTATAGAGGTGATTGGTGACAGCCAACATACCTTCACAAAGGACAAATTACGCCTGATAAATCTGGTGGCTTTCTATGACAGCGTTACAGCATTGGTGGATAAGAGAAGTGCAGCTGATGTCATCTACCATGGTCCTGTTGGAGCAAGTCCAGAGGAGGGGCACGAGGATGATCAGAGGGCTGGAGACCCTCTCCTGTGAAGACAGGCAGAGAGTTGGGCTTATTCGACCTGACGGAAAGAAGGCCTTATTGCAGCCTTCCAGTACCTAAAGTGTCCAACAGGAAATCTGGAGAGGAGCTTGTTTGCACATGCATGGAGTGATAGGACAAATGGAAATGTCTTTCAACTAAAAGAGGGTAGATGTAGATTAGATATTAGCAAGAAATTCTTCTCTATGAGGGTGGTGAGGCACTGGAACAAGTTTCCCGGGGAAGCTGTGACTGCCCCCTCCCTGGCAGTGTTAAGGGCCAGGTTGGATGTGGCTTTGGGCAGCCTGGTCTAATGGAGGGTGTCCTTGCCCATGGCAGGGGATTGGAACTAGATGGGCTTTGAGGTCCCTTCCAACCCAAACCAGCCTGTGATTCTACAATTCTATGGGCAAAATGGTATGGACAACAAGAAGAAAAATAAAAGAAAGTATGAATATCTGTAGACAGTTTGTAGTGAAGTTTGAAAGTGATAGTAGAGAGTAGCAGGCACAAATCTTGTTATTTATTAATTGGATTTGTGCCTGCACCTGTTGCACATGTATTTGAAAATACCTGCCTCCGCAAAAGGTAGATCATTTCTTCTTGATACTTTTACACTAAGAAACCAATGTATAATCTCTTTAAGTTTTGTATTTCTGTGCATTTGATAAATTGTTTTGAACACTCTTGAGTCACACATATATATCTCGTTGCCTGGTTTTTCAAAATTCCCAGCTATGTTATTTATCGTAGCGCATCACCTGTGCAGGGAAACCCTGGGTTTTCTTTCTGTCTTTCATTCAAAGGATTCTTACAAAAAGCAGATATGCACCAAGGTGATGGGATAGGCAATGTGCAGGGATGTGTACAAATAGCTAGGATAGCCCAAATGAGGGAAGTGAAATCTTTTCAGTTGCTTAATTGCTGTCATGAGGCATTTGTTGATACTAAAACCTGGTCTATGATTAAGATCACGTTTGTACCTGAAGGAAATTAATTCAGTGCCTTGGAAACTGAAAAATTTAACATGAATTAGTTAGTCTGCTATCTATGGCCCATTAAAAGCAGATACAAAAGTACAGTTCTATGTTTAAAAGACTGAGAAATAAACAGTGGCCAATATGGACAAAAGGAGAGGAAAAGAGGTCAGAAAACGTAACTGTGCAAACTATTCGTTGGAATGAAGAAAAATAACTTGGCTACATGACATGAAATGGTTTCTTTTGTTCAGATTTATTATTCCATTTATTCTTATAACAAACTAACCATAGACATTTACCATAGGAACAGAAAAGTTGCTTATTTCTGTACTGTAGAGTTTAACAGAACTATGAACTGATGGTTTCACAAGGCATCAGTCACACTTCCACAACATTTGCTGATATAAATATAAAAGCTTCATTTTAAAGGATAAATAAAGCAACACTATTATCTAAACAGGGTAAAATTTAACATCCTTGTGGTTTGTGGAAATTTTTGATGTGCCTGCTGGCTTTTCAATAAAAATCAATTATGCCTTAAATGCGAGCGGTAGTCAACATACTACAGACTATAAATTCAATTTCATACTCAGAAATATGGATTAGCTGAACTTGATGCCCTTCCATTGATTTCAGAAAGCAAAAGCTGATAAGGTAAATAATAGTAAGAAGCTCTCTGACACTCCACATCAAGTTCCGGATTTCCATATTATTTTTGTAAGAACTTTCCAGCCACCACAATATCCTCCTTGTGAAATATGTATGATGAATAGATATTATATGGATTGCTGATTCATCTCTATTTACAGAATGGATATTTGGCTTTTATAATGCAAGGTGGGAACTGGATAGGAAATGAATATACTTATTTCTTTTAGCACCGTGCGAGGTATATATCATCCAGGGTGAATAAAGCCGGTGAGTAATTACAGAGCAGTCTGATTAAGCTCATGTTCTCTAGACTGCAAACTTTTCTAAATAACGTTTCTAGACATAAGGTAAGCAAGAGGAAACCAGTCTCTTTAGCATACAAGAAAATTTAAAGCTGTTGTAAATTTAAAACAAAACCATCTTCTGCTCTCTGAGCGGATCAGAGACTAACATGAATTACAGAAAATGGGCTGTAGTTTGAGGGGGAGAGAGGTAATAATGTAAGAACTGGAAAATATAGGAGGGAAGATAGTTCATGAACTGAAACTTTGGATTATTTCTCAGAAAGATCCAGTCATACTTGAAAAAAATTTTCTTCCCTTCCTGAAATTACAGAACACTTGGGCAGTAAAGCTTGTGTTCTTTTGCTTTCAAGAAGGGCTCAGACAAAAAAAATCTGATTCATTCAGGTTAAATCCAAAAGGCAGCTTAAGTAGACTTAGCCCACAAGGACTTGTTCTTACCTTCATTCAAAGGCTTGTCATTACTTTGACTCTAACTTCCAAACACTGCTTTCTTTTGTCACACATCTAGCATGTTGAAAGAGACACTGTCAACTTATATGGGCCTTTCTCAAGGAAAGCTGAATCCCAAGGAACATCTGTGATAGACATATGGATACTGGAAGCTTTTTGAAAAACCCAAGCCACTTCTTAGGACCTACTGACACACATAATGCTTACAGCATTGCAGAACCATCAACATTTAAAATCTCAGCACTATGCAATTGAAAAGGAGCTTAACATTCCTAAATCCTGTAATTTCAGGAACTGGTTTAGAAAACCCAGGGCTTAATTCACCCCCAACACATGATTTGCACATTATACTCTGTCAGCTCTCTTCTACTGTTAGCTTCTGCCTTGGCCTGTCCCCAGAGGGACTATGCTGAACCCAAATTCCTCTGGCTGAGGAACACAGTTTCTGAAGGTTCACTACAGCAACTGGTTCTGTCTCCTGCCTTCACACCAAATGTGTAAAGCACCTAACTGAGATTTAGAAGATCCAAATGCTATTTCCATCTCTCCTGTTGTCTCTGCTACGGGCTTGCAGAACGGCACCACACCCCACCAAGCTGAGAGGTCTCAGTGTACAAAAGCACCAGACATTTCAGTTGTGCTATCCCCTTCATTCATCCTTTGTCATGTGCTTGTGTCGTGCTGCCTCTGAGCTGGATAGGGAAACCAAATGGATGAAATGGCACCAGGCCAATGGAGAGAACCTCATGCTGATGGTGTGCTCAGAGCCATCATGCCTCTCCTTTGCTGTGCACAAGATTCCAGTGTTGTCATGCGTGGTACCTGAGGAGCCACATCTGGAAGGCAAGTTGCAGATAAGAAAACTGCAGGTGATGGGATAGGGACTGGGGAACAAAGACCCTCAAGTGAATCCCATACTTAATGGGTGAGACACGCAGTCTGCAGGGACACCTGCTACAGTTATTCCTAGTGCCTGGTGCACTGGCTCCCTCATATTCACTTACTTAGTTCTAATTCTAGTTCTAATTCTAATACCAATTTAATTCTTTCTTCAAATTCCTCTGCTGAACTTATTTCCAGCACAGGCCTCTGTGGATTCTGCCTTTTTATATTAACTGAATGAGTTAATTTATACAGCAAACTACTTTAGAAATGATTGAAAGAAACTTGCATTATGCTTATCTAACAGAAGCATATCAACTTGTATTGTTATAGATCATTTGCTTTTCCATAATTTCCCATCTTTCCCTCCGGTCAGTCTTAATGCCAGTCCCAATCTTAAAAGTCACAGCATGCAGCAGTTCCCTAACAGAACCAACTGAAACTTGATTTTCAGGTGTTCTGCTTTGTAAAGCAATATATTCAACACGTGTACCCTCCTGCAACACAAGCTTTTAATTTTCATTTAAATGGAAGTATAATTACATACGGTTCCTGCACTGTAACTGCTGCAAATCACATCCTAAATACGCAATTGTGTTAAATCCTGATTAATGAAATTTCTTTGTAAGCTAGACATTCCATGTTAGATTTATATATCAACAACACATAAATCTAATAAAACTAAAGAAAGCTCCTTATATTTTCTTATATTTTTCTGGTGTAACTAAAGTATGTACAGGAAAAATATACAGCATTGTTTATGAAAATACAATTCTTGTAGATACACTCAGAAAACTGCAAACATTCATAAACATCTCTCTCTTTGGGGAAAGAGAAAAGTGCCATTTAACAGGTGTTAGAATGTAAATGACATCTCATTAGTGACTTCCTTTTGCAGCTCAGAGACAAATAAAACCTTCATTTAAAAGCATTAGTGTTGTTCCTAAGGGTTTCTGGTACCATAATGTTTTGGTTTATGATGATATTTAGCCTTTTCGAACATTCCCACTTATTTCTACAGAATAAACCAGCCTCTGTCTTTAAAGTTAAGACCCAGAATAAAACTGGAAGAAGATGACTGTATAGCCATTCATACCTTTGTCCTTTGCAATTAAGTTGCAAGGAATTATCATCTGTATTAACACAAGAGAAAAAAGGGTTATCATCTTCCTTCTGGACGCTAACTGGATACTAATTTTCCTCTGCAAGGTGTGAAAACCTCTATATGTTTCTTATTTTCAGATTTTTACAAAAGAGTTTCTCTCCATCGTGCTTTCCCCCAAAAAACACACCCCTGACAAAACAGTTTTAGAGTTAAGTTACTTCAAGTGTTACTAGACTATTAATTCAGTCCTCCTGGATGAGGTGATTGCTGCATCTCATTTTCCATTTTGTTTTAAAAAAAAAAAATAAATAAATCAAGCTCAATTTCTCTGGTAGCAAGAGGAACTTTCACTTGGCTTTCTAAGAAGCACTGTGGTCAAACACTATATTAAAAATGGAGGTGACCATTTGCAGTGAGAGTGTCAAATATAAATACCACGCTGACCAGGGTTTGGGGAAGTGGTAGAAGGTGAATGGTGTCCTTCAGCAGACATGGGAAGAAGCATGAGAAGCCGCTGAGTTCATTCTCAAAGTTTATTTCTAGCCATTCAGAACCAGAAGAAAGTATATGGTCTTCCAGTCCAAAGTGTGACACATCTGGGATCCAGAACCTCTCCCTGTCCCTGACACTGCTGAATAAGCTACTCAGATCACACAGGGGTTTTTTCACTTTTCACATAATTTAACAGTTAAGCTTATTTATTTATCAGAGGTTTTTGGCTTAACTGTTGGCTTGTGTTTGCTATCACTGTGATGATGTACCTGTTTGGGATATTTTTCTGAAGATCGCAAAGATTATGGGTGAAAATGTGTACTTTCCCACATTCTAAATTAGCTGTAAGCACTTAAGATAAAGCCTGAGGCATTATCTAAAAAGCTCGAGGTAAATGTATGCATAAGTGCAAAGATAGGGAAACACAGTGAAAATGGTAAAATAATAGTAATAATAATAATAATAACAGTAATAATGATGTGGGTGTTTTATACCATTTCACCATTAGTTTTCATTCCTATCCCATTTCATAAATCAGTTTACATCCTCAAAGGAAGTATTTTTTTTAGACCAAACCATTCCGGGGCAAAGAACATTGCGGTGAAGAGACCAGGGGCAGAGGGGGAGATATTCAGTGCTTTACAATGGGAAAGGGAGGAAAAAAGACATTCGAGAAACTGACTCTGAGTGGATGGGAGCAGATTAAACTCAGGGAAAATTCTGAATGCTGCTGGGAAGGAAAATAAGGAACTTTATTTACACTTGTTCAGAATAAAAGAACGAATGGGATATTCAATGGCTCTGAAAAGCAAAAATTAACATGATGATTTTTCAAATACATCTACTTTTTGGAGTACTGTAATTTACATCTGTAGAACTCATTATCACACAATATCATTATATTTTAAAGTAATGCCATTTTGAGAATAACGTTGAGCACTTAGATCTGTAATGAAAATGGCATTGCAGAGAGTCTAATCGTGGTCTGCAAGTCTGTTCACACAGCTTATGCATAAAGATAGTCAGTTTTAGTCAATTTTAAAAAAAAATATTTTTATTTTAAAGTTCTAGATTAAACCAGTCCATCTCATTTATTCAGTTCCTAAATTATTCGGCAAGTGTGTCAAATATCAAAAACCTGGAAAATTGTGGCAGTTTAAAAAAGTTTAAACTTAACAGAATTAATTCCACTTTTTAAAAAGTTTTGGTTAAAACTTCTGTGTTATAACACTTGATATATATTACTATCCCAAAATAACAAAAATCCTTAAATTTAACCATAATTTTTCTGTGGCTTTTGCTTGCATAAACAAAGGACTTTTTCAAATATGAAATATTTCAGGTAGAGGTTTCCAAAATATCAACCTTTAATAAACACATAGTTATCTTCTGAAAGCCATAAAACCTGCATGTAGAATTCAGCTAATTCCCCCTAGTCAGACCTAATGAGAATATTTTGTTCAGGACTCTTTTGACATCCTTCTCATTTTTTAATCAGTGTGATTGTAAGGAACATGCTACAGCTTCATAAAGCACAATAAAGTATTAGCTAGTGAAAAGAATTCACTGGATATCAATCAATAATAAATTAGAACAAACATTTTCTGACTAAGTGCACAACAATCATGTGACCAATTAATTCCATATCAGTTTATTACTCAGCTAGTGTATCATCTACAGCTTATCTGGAGCTAGAAGTGAGTAAGGGGCCACTGGGTGAGGATTTTTTTTCTTGGGTGTATGATGAGTGGAAAAAATATTAACTGGGTGTAGGAATTTAAAGTCCCAAGCACAGTTCTAAGAAAATACCCTATTTGAGTGAATAATATCGAACAAGAAAGATAAATAGTAAGAAAATATTTTAAAAAAAATGAAAACAAAACAAAAAAAACTCCAACCCTATCCCCCAGGTCCAAAAATATGGTACTGTGATGATTCATGATTTCCTCACAGGCTCCATTTTTCTAGCAGCGGCTTGGTTTGCCCCAGAAGAAAGAAGCAGCAATTCCATGCAGCGAGAGAGGGAGGTGCAGCACACAAAGCTCGGGCATGATGTAAGGCTTTCTGCATTTTAATCTCTGTTCTCTTGTAATCTCCCTCTGTGGTTCAAGTCAAACCACTTACTCCTTTTCTGCCACTGTTTCAATTTCAATACAATTTACTTATTTCCCAGGAGAAATGGAATGCTCATTTGTTATATGTAAAGCTGACTATAAAGCAAATACAACTCTCCAACACCCACTCCCCATTACTTTTGGAAATGTCTTTTAAAATATTGGCAACTGTGAAAAAAAAAAAAGAAGAAAAAAAAAAGACAAAAACATTTGGGGTCTGCAAGTTATCCTGCTGCATCAGGGATTATAGAGGTTTGCAAACAAAAGCCATCTCTCTCATCCCAATGAACTCGTAGTGACTTTCCCCATCATCTCATGCCATGACTGCCAATACCTTTGTGATTACTGAGGGAAGAGGTCTGTGACTGATAACCGCCAGTTCCCTAATCTTGTCATCCCTTGTGGTCCCTCGGCCATCCTCTTGCATGTCACTGACTTCAGTCAGCCTTTTGGTGACACCTGCAGCACCTGTGACAAAGTGCCCCAGGTCAGGTACCGTCAGCCCTCTCTTCTGCCTTTTGCCTTAGGTAAGAAGTTTGTTTCCTTGTCCTGAGGACCAGACTATAGTAAATATTCCCCCAAACAGCCTTAAGATCCAAAAGTGCCTTCTATAAATCAATGTTTATTTGAAAAACAAGAAAATACCACGGCAAAATCAAAGCTCAACTGTTCAAAAACACCTATCCCAGACTCCCCAGTGGCAGAGATAGGTGCAAACAATTGAAGTCACTGAAAGGAAATCGGAAAATACGATGCTCGGATTTCCAGAGTCCTGCATCTCTCTCAGACTGTCAAAGTCCTTGTACGACCCTCAGTACTCAGATGCCTCTGAGTCCCCCGATGTCACTGCACTCGGTCTCTTGAAGCTGGATAGATGTCTGTCAATTATACTTTACAGGCTACTTTGATGTGGCCAGGTATGACCTTACTCATTACCATACCAGGCATGAAAGCATCTTTTGTATTGACAATAAGATTTGTTCCTGCCATATGCAGCCCCCTTTCTTCAGCCTAACTTACACTGCATCATTCATCTCAGTTTAATATTATATTTGCAGTTTCTGTAATTGGTATGGTACTTTGTTGTAATTGCTGCTTTACTCCTGTATCAGAAGTAAGTGGTACATCGTTCTCTGCTCTTAGAGTGAATTAATATGCTTGTACTGGCTTCTCAAATATGGAGAATATCCCTCTTCAAATGCAGTTATTTAATGCTAGGTAGATTTTTATTGACATGGCACAGCGTGTTACCTGAAGCTATGTCAATCAGAAACGCAGAGGGATCGTATTTCATAACAACTCTCCCTGAAATTCTTCTATAACAAACAATCTTACCACTATCCAAAATTAAAATTACTTAAATTACAACAAAGACAGTCTTTCCCTCATGCAATACCTTTGTAGGCAAAGTTATATATACAGTCTCTCTGCACATACTTCCCTCCTCCCCTCCCAGCCCCCGAGTAGTATATTCTTTAAAAGAGAGACTTGGTATTCATGTGAAGCTGGTTATTTTAGTGTCATCTTATTTCTGAGACACTAAGCAGAGCCTATATGGAGACTGGTTCTCCAACACAGCAGCTTGTTAAGGGGAGTTGAGTGACATCCCAGCATACATCTAGCTTCCTACTGAGTCTCCAACATCTGTTACTGCCTAACTGCCTGAAATACGTGGTGCTTTCTAAGAAAAAAAGTAAGGTTTGTTTTTGTTTTTACACATATGCTCAGCTGAAAAGTGTGTGAGCTGATCCCTATCACATCGTTGGACATCTATGTCATCTGCTCACATACGGCAAGATATAGACTGATTTAGCGTAAGCTTTGCTCTGCTAGTATTTTCTTAAAGACACAGGAAAAGGTAAATAAAGCTGGAAAAATGTCCATATATACCATGAGCACTATTACATAGGCAGAAAGATTGTTGAGCAGACCACGAATTTGGGTATTTTTGCAAATTAACTTAGTGATGGAGGCTTAACACAGCCATAGTAGGTGACAAATCTTGAGGGCAGATCCCAGTTCTGGAAATGGGCACAAAGTTTAGGCTGAAATCCAAGCACACTGCATTAAACCTAAATATTTTAAGTCTGGTATATATCAGACAGCTAATTTGTTGGATAAAGTTATCATCACTATACAAACCCTATACCTTGGAACTGCCAACTTCAAGTCCAGAATCTAGCAGGGAGATGCCTGGCTCCTGTTCAAAAAGTACTGTGCAGGAGTGACTGTGCTCCCCGAATCAGTCCCTCGTGCATGACCACCTTCAGGTAGAAGCAGCCAGACAGGAATGAACAATGCTCTGCATTGCAAGTCCTGGAAATACTCCAGGTGAATGACGGGTAGGAAGCAGCAGTAAAATTTGAGCATTAAATGCCACTAAAACATACATAATGTAAGAAATTATTGAATCAAAACGAAGTCCTTTGCATAAAATTCAAGGTCACCTCAGTAAGTGAAATCTGCTAACGTGTGAAAACTGGGGGTCAGCTGATCTCTGGTAGAAAAAACGGTGAAATTCGCAGTGCATTGCAATAAACAAATCATTTCTGAAGTTTGCTTAGGAATCGCTCCAGCACTAAGAATAAAATCCAGCAAAAGCCGGAATAAAGAAACACGGAACAGAAAGCAGCTGGCTAATCCTACTGTGTCTGATCTAAACAACACAAGATCTAGTAGGTGAATCTTAACCGTGTTACATGAACAACGTTCAGAAAACTCCTTATTGAATGTCTCCTTCTCTGGAGACATTCAAAACCTCCCTGGACACATTCCTGTGTGACCTAATCTAGGTGATCCTGCTCTGGACAGGGGGATTGGACTAGATGATCTGTTGAGGTCCCTTCCAACCCCTACAATTCTGTGATTCTGTTTATGAATGATATAGATCTACTTAGATAATTACATCAGTTATTTATTTATTTATTTTAGCTGCCTGAAAAATCACCAAATATCTCTGCCAAAGGAAAGGGAAAGGCGTTTGCTCAGTCTGTTCTGCTCACTGTGTGCTGCGGCCATGTAATAAACTTAAACTAAAAGGTTCAAAACATAACAGTTTTTATTGCAGTAAAGTCTGCTCAAAGAGGAATTTGGGTCTAAAGTAGCATGATGCCAGTATAATTTTGATAGCAAAAATATTGCTCAGAATGAGGCATTTCTTAGAAGCAAACTGAATCACCAACAGCATGGCACTTCTGCATTCGGGGGAATGGGGGGCTGTTAGCTTTTTAATTGGTATCTCTTGCCAATCCGTGTATTTGGGTCTTATCTTAAAGGAGGCATAAATTAGGGCTTTACATCCATCACTGACAGTATGTCCCAGCTGAGTGTTTCTCCCTGGTAAGGCAGGTAGCAAAGACAAGGGCAAAGGTTGGAAGAGAAGGGGCAGAACTACAAAGGAAATGTGACATTAATACTGTAGGAAAAAGATGTCAGAGTGAGAGGAGAGGCAAGAACTAATGCAAAAAAAAAAAAAAATACAAAGAAGCTAATGCAATGTCAGTTAATGATATGCAAACAGATTTATCCCATTCACAACTCCAGGAATCTCTGCTTATGGGTATGACTAGTCACCAAAAGGAGATCAAATTACACAAAAATATGACCGACAAAAAGGCAGATACTGAGAAAATTTTGTTTGCCTCAGCTTTCACATAGGTGCTATTCTAAATATTCCCCCAAAGCCATAAGAAATGAAAAACAGCAGCAAAAAGAACCTAAGAAATAGAAAATTTGTGAGACTCCAAAACTCCTGTGACACAGCTGGGATGTACCTGTTCGCTGCTTATAATAGCAAATAAAACAAATACAAGACCTGAGTATTTTTAAAATCTGTTCTTAAAATACACCCAGATTTTCTTTGTTTTCCAGAAGAGCTACACTATCTGAAGTGGCCTGGTATACAAGCCTCTAAGAATTAATGAGAAGGATTAATACATATTGTTATGACTCAAAGCATTTTATGATTAAAAAAGAGCCCATTTAACCGTAATGATTCAAATTCAGCTGCAGCAGTAGCAGGCGAAATTCCCATTGATTTAAGTGAGACTGAATTCAGTCCTCATCTCTTATGCCTTAATAACACTGTGGGCCTGAATATGACAGTGACTCTTACTTTGTGCTAAACCAAAACAAATGTCTTAAAGGCCATCATTCATCTTTAACTCTCAATAGAGTGCTGTTTCATCATTTTCTCCCTACAAGGTGTATCTCTTAATTCAAATGTATGCAATAAAAAGCATTCCCAAAGTATATCATATCTAGTTAACCACATTAAGTATTCCCTAAATGGAAAGGTCATTGCTATTGGATGGATTTCTCAATTGAAACAGAAGACTAGATCTCAGAGGAGTTTTTATAGATGATATTCATATGTCTTAATTCTGGATTGTATAATACAGAGTACTTTTTGATAGATACATTAAACAGCATAATATGGGGAAAAAAAACCAAATAGAGAATTAAAAATGAGTGTCTCCCTCTTCATCTGTTTCATCTTTCATTTTAGATTTTGCTCAGACAGATAGTCCAAAATAAAAAGAAATAACATTTTTGCATTAGGTGAACTGTGATCGTATTTCAAGAATGTACATGCAAATGTCTTGAAATCTGAATGTGCTGTGCACTCTCTATGGAGAGAAAGACAAAAAAACCAAAACCTTTTAAATAAAACATGCCAAACCAAATAATTGAAATTCCTGGTGTTTGAAATAAAAAAAAAAATTGTACAAGTACTAATTCTGGACTTGTGCTCTATTTTATACAACACAATAATCACAAATTTCATGAAGTATCAAGGTGGCTTTCAAATTACTAATTTTTTCCTTCCCAGAGATAAAGATTTATTTCAGGGAACATGAAACCAAAAACATTTTTCTCCTGAGAAGTGTCAGATCCCACTTAAAGCAGCTATTATCAAAATACATTTTCATGTCATGTCTTGGCTTTGTATCTTGAATGTCTCCAAAGTGCCAGTCCTCCCTCATGTTCTTCTCCTGTGTAGCTCCTGTATCTGCTCACCTTTACAGGGAGAACCCTGAGGACAGGCCTTGATAGCCTTTCCATGTCCCAAAGAGGAAGGAAGAAACAATAACACAGAGAAGATACTGTTTTAAAAGCATTCCTGCCTACTCCTGGAAACAAAGCCCTAGATGCAGCAGGGTGAGGAAAAAGCTAGGGAATGCAGCGCTTGGAAGTGATGACTGATTTTCTGCAATCCCAGAAAATGCTACCACCGCCACTAGAGATACATTACTACCACTGATGTGATGATTATCCACCTCGTTGATACTTTTGGGAACATGAAAATAACATGGAATTGGTTTTCTCCTTTATTCTTATGAATCAAGCCAAAACAGTGTCATTCTAAAATAGCAATTGAGGTGTAGGGGAAGCTGGAGGAGTGCTCTGTGGCCCCTCCTCTTGCATCCAAGCCAGAACTCATATGAGATGACATCCCTTGCTTTTAGCGGCTTCTTTCTGTGTCACCTTCCCTCTGAACAAGCTTTAATCAAAGTAGTCAAACAATCCTGACTCGGGAGGGATCATTTCATAGCTCTCAGACTACCCATAGTGTCAAAAGGTGGCAAGGAAACTGGGGTGGGGGTGGGAGGTGGGGAGAGAAACAGAAAATACGAGAGTCTTTAATTCAAAATACTGGCAAACTTGTAATGGAGATGCTGGACCACTTCAGGAAGGGGTTGAACAGCCTTTCCTTCAAACTTCTTCAAAAGACAGACCTGGCTGAAATGAATGGTGCGTTTGTATAAAACCAGACTGCCAAGGGTAATTTAGCAAAGAAAAGGGCCTTCAGTAATTTGGGCATGTTTAATCCTAAACCACTTTTATAGATACAACCATAGCATCAGCTTGAGAAAAGCTTAGACCCCAATAGCAAGCTTCGCTCAGCAACAGCTTTTCCGTCCCTCTTGTTTAAGAAGGAGAGTATCACAGTGCTCTTTAAAATGTACAATTCATTTCTTCATCTCCTGAGTTTGCTTTACATCTCCATTCATTCTGCTGATGAGAATTCTGCTGCTGCTGCAGAATCACACAAGGGTACTTTCCCCCGCCCAAGGGTAGTGGCAACAGCTTCCTCCAAGTGAGACCTTTCCTGCTTCACCTTTCAGGTCATGCTGCCTCACTGATATTTAAATATTTTTTTTAAATGGCTTAGCATGCACTTCTCAGTCTTAATCTTTAGACAAACTCTTGGTTCACCTTCCAGCCCTAGACTCCTCCAAGATCAGCTGTACAAAAATATTGTTAGTTACAGCTACTCAGATCAGCAGAGACCTATTCTGTTCAGCCTTTTCTTCCCCCTTCCCTTTTTTTAAAAAAGGCCAAACTGTTTTATATCGACAACCATCTGTGAGCCTGTCCTTTAGGCCATCAAACTCTTCCATCCATTACAGAGAGCCTTCCTCACCTCCGCTGCATGACAGCGCAATAAAGATGACATACTAATTCAATGACTTGTAATTTCAGCTAAACAAAGACAAGTGCTGCAGCTTCTCCTTTTGTGTTTTGGTGTCATATCGGTGAAGCCAGCTATGCAAACATAGCACTGGGAGGGTTTTATGACAGCAGTTGAATGGGGAGAGTAGCTTGGTGTTGCTTTTTTATGGGTTTTGGCTCCATGATATTTGGCTCCGTGCTGCTGGCCATTGCCATTGTGTCTGGATTCTATGTCAGCAGCAGCTAATTGTTCCAATAATGTTTATCATAGGGATCCACCAGGGAGCTGTATATGTGGAGATAAGCTACAGGGCAATGATACTCACTATCTTACTGATCTCTATACACAGTGCTTTTGCTTCATGCCAAAAAGCTCTTTAGGTTTCCAGTCTAAAAAAGAAAGGAAAAAAAAAAAGGAAAAAAATAACAGCTTAATCGTTGTGCCAACAATAGTGTCTAAGGGGATGCAATCAGGTTCCTCTGATAATCTTAGCAACACATGAAAGTCATGCGCAAAAGCAGTAATTGAAGCAGTTGGTTCTTTCTACCACCTGCTGTTGAAGTCACAGGTTAATCTAAATGAGGTCCCCTTCCTATGAAGTAGGATGCAGGGCACTTTTTAAACCATAAAAACGTCTTATACAGGCTTTGCAAAATAATAAAGAAACAGTTCATTAAATGAAAAGTATTAAGTATCCAGTGGTTGCCCAACATTTCATGCTGCTATCGGGTGCCGTATCCAAGTGGCAAAGCCATTCTGATGTCTAAACCCCAATACGCACGTCAGTTTGCATGTGGAAGTACACAAAAGGAGTTTGTCAGGCAGATGCCCCCGAATAACTAGACATTAGGGACTCAATGTAACAGGTTGCAGGAAAGTGACTGGTTTTAAAGGCTTGGTTTTGACCTCTAGGAATAATGCAAAAGCAAATGTCTAAGTGCACGATGAAACTCTTTTATGTAGATAGTGGTAGATCTTTGTCTTCTTAATTCTCTTACAAGTTCTTCACATTACCTCAAGGACTACAAAGTAAATAGTTGAAGATTTGAGCTCTGAACTGGGCCATTCACAACGTTTTCTTGCTGATTTTTGTCCTGAAACCTAAATATAGGACAAAAGCAATAAAATTAAAGTGCCATTGTGGGAAAGAGCCCCTATCATTACAAGCACTTTTTGTACTTTTTACTGTAATAAATGATTTATAATTAAAGGCTCAATTCTGTGGCTGTATTACCAGCTAACTATTATTCTTACTGGCCCTGTGAAGTTGCCCCAAGATCTCTGCCACACACATTATTAATCTGCTTAAGTATTAGGTGCATAAACTCAGCAGAGTTAATAAAATGCTATAGCTTCATCTCCAAAGTGCAGAAATCCCTCCCTTATGGAAAAGTCCTGAAGGATTTAATAAGGATACCACCAGTTATTTCCTATAGAAATTACTCTGAAATAATTTACATAATTTGAGAAAATTATATACTTCCTACAGGCTTTTGAACCATCCTAAGGGATTCTATAGCAAAGATAGCGCACTTTCTGAAATTCTATTGGATATTATAATATTCTACTCTATTCTAGAGACATCTTCCATAAAGAGATGTTGGAATCCTCTGAAATTAAATGGATCCTTCTCCTGGAAACAGCAGGTTTTCAAGTATTTTCTCCCTTTGGGTTTTTTTCTCATATGCAGTGACTATCCCTGCATGTACTTAAAGCTGTGGTTCCATAGAGCCAAACTACTGGGGTTGAGGATCTAGTATTCACAATACACACTTTTGGGTGGTGCTTAAAATGGACTAGTTTTAGCCTGGACTCATGGACCTGTGCTGTAGTGGACTGGGTATGCTCCTAGAGAGTATCTTCTGCTTTTGGTTTACATGAAATTGCAGTCTGTGGGTATGTTTCACCTGTTGCACAAACTAACAGATTAATGCAGACATACCAGTGTTGTCTGTGTACCCTATATACCATACTATATACCATTATTGCTTCACTGGAAGGAATTGCTTCTGTGAGAAATTTGTGAAGTTCAAGCCAGAATATGACATGCTGAGAATATTTTGAAGATAAAGCAAAAGATGAGTCTTCAAATGCAACTATAATCTGCCATGATTACAGAATATCTAACAAAGAAAGAAAGCAACAAAGTTCAGATGAATGTGGTTAAAAATTGAAATGCTCATCTATAAAACCCAGGCAAAATTTCAGACAAAAGGCAATGGACACAAACTTGAATATAGGAAGCTCCAACCAAACATGAGGAGAAACTTCCTTACTGTGAGGGAAGCAGAGCACTGGAACAGGCTGTGGTTGTGGAAAGGTTGTGGAGTCTCCTTCTCTGGAGATATTAAAAACCTGTCTGCATGCATTCCTGTGCAGCCCGCTCAAGGTGATCCTACTCTGGTGGGGGGATGGGACTAGATGATCTTCAGAGCTCCCTTCCAACACCTACCATTCTGTGATTCTGTGAAATGCAGTGAACTGGCCATTCACTTGTATTGGTTGGCTCTTACAAGTCTATTCCAGCAAAGACTATACAGCTAGCAGAAGTATGTATGTGTAAGAGTTTTAGAAGATTAAAAAAAAAAAAAGTTTTTAAGCATGTTTCGAAAATCCAACTTTCAAGTTTCTTATAAATTTTGGGACATCCCAGCTTTTCCCGTGTTGCAAGAAAATCACATACTCAGTGATTCTGCAGCCATCAAAACCAACAGTAATTGAAAGCAGAATATGCCACAGACCAGCAATTAATATGGAATATGTTGATCCATCGAGTTGTGCAGCTTACACGGACTTCTGAGGTCCCCTTGCTGCATAGTCTAACTGATATATTTTCATCTTCCACATTCATCTTACTTTCTGAAACAGAAAGCAAGGTTTGATTCTGCCATCGTTAGTCACATTGAGTAGTGTACCTGACTCTGCAAGTAATCCCTATTGATTTCAGTATTAATTCTTGTTAAATGCTGCTCATACAGGAGAAAAGGTGCCACTAAGGGGAAGTTAGAAGGATTCATGTACTGCTTCATCAAATTTGCAGTGCTCTTTTTCCTCCCTCCATTTTAGTGTGTGTGCCTTCTCCCATCTCTCTCACTATTTCAACGCCCCCCGGTTTTGTCTCCAATCCTTTCCAGGTCTGACTTGTTATTCTCTCCCTTCCTGTCTCTTCATCTCTTTCAAACCCCTGTAAATCTTAAACTTCATGATTTACATTTCCAATAGTCAGCAAAGAGAGAAGACAGAATGGGTCCAAGTCTACCATGATTTTTGTTACACATTCCCAAACTGCACAAAAATGCTCTGGGAGCTGTCTACACTAGCCAAGATCCGAGTATCCACCATCCCTGCTTGAAACACACTATGAAGGGCAAAAGTAAGTGTAGGAGTTTCAAGGATTTCCAAAAGCAACATTCCCAAGTCTACCGCTGGGTGTAGGAGCAAGATTGGCTGCCTTTTTCCATACTCAGTGCAGGGTTAACTCCCGTGACCTAGCTCTCTTAACACTTATAGGAATATGCAAATTGAAAATAAACACAAATGCAACCTTCCAAACAAAAATGCCCCTTCATGTTTCCTCAGAGAAAGGTGAAAGAACATACTGCATTTGATGGCGAAGTCAAGTTATAGTGATACAGGAATGGATACACGATAGTCTTATGCTCTTGTTTTTACTGTTCCATTATGAGTATAGATTACATTCACTCTAACATGTTCAGCAGAAAAAAGAAAATACTGTTAAAGGGCAGAAAATTACCAAAAAGACCCATCCTATTCAAACTGCACCAAAGAGCATCTATATGACGTATTTCAGAAATCTATCCTCCAGGACCTCATTGCTCTATTCTGTGTATTTTATGTTCATGTAGTTTCTAAGAGAATTAGCGACCAGGTTTGAACGTTCAACTCAGGTTCCAGCTTGTCCATATTCTTGAATGCTGAGTTAATTTTTTTTTAAGATCTACTGCCATTAGGAATAATTCAAAATACATTGGCATATCCTCCTATTTTTTGTACTCGGCCTGAGTTCGCTCTTCTCCTTTGGGAGATGAATCTTTCAAGCTTCACTTTTCCATTTCACTGCTCTGGTAGCTCTCCACAACATTCACAGAGCCAGGATGGTGGATTTGCAGCTTCTGAATGAACAATAATTGCTTAGACCATCCTCAGAATATCAATCTTTAGGACTTCTCCTATTTACTAGTTTATTCCTAAAATAAACTTTGCTTTTCAGCACCAGATGGCTTTTCCACAACAAGATGGCTTAGGGTACTACCCATGTTTATTCCAAAATTTCTGTTTGGATTCTGCATAAAATAGGTGATGGATTCTGTTGAATACATGGTTTTAAGTCCCTCCTGTTTAACGCTTTAATATGGCATTTAAATGCTACCAAATTTCTAAATGCCAGATACAGATAATATTTATTAAACAAATGGAAAGTGTGCCATTACCTATGGGCAAAATGAATGAAATACATGCTCGATTTAAAACAAATGAGAAAAAATCATGTGTAACCACTGTGCAAATTATTTTCATAAGAGGGAAAAAAACATATAACGTATGCTAGTGAGCATTCATATTCGATTCTAGAAGTGCATCTTCCCGAAGATAGAAATGGTAGGTTTTTAAAACAAGTCATTTGTGACTAGACAAATAAATGCATTTTTAAGGAGTTTTTAAAGTGAACAATGAATGTTAGAGGAAAGAGCAGCTGTTGGCCCCTTCTACTTTGTAAACCAAAGAACCCTACAATCCACTTAAGCACGATTATGACAGTAATTGCAGGGGAAAAAAAGGAGAAGGAGCCTTAAAAGCAGTCCCAACAGTGCCTGAGAAATTTGAGTAAAATATTTTTAAAGCCCTTAAAGAGTCCTTATGTATACCTGTTTAAGAACTGTTTCCCATTCTATTTTCTGCACCATTAACACATTTGCCAGCTAAGCTCTGATGCCAGAGTTGTTATTGCTAAAACAATGACGTGCGAAGCTAGGAGTATTCAACCTCGATTTCAGAGCTCAGAGCTAGTAACAGTTCTAAGGGCTGGCAAAAGGAAGAGGGAAAGTATTTTGTTTAACTTCTATGTTGGACAATTTCTATCCAAAACCAACATGGAAAAAAAAAAAGATAACAACAGTATCATTCTCAGCTGTTAAAGTTTTACATCTATGACCATACCATTTACGTTACCACAAATGTAGCTGTTAGCCCTATTGGATTATGACTCCCTAAACAATTAATTTTTTCTTTTTTTTTTTTTTTTTGAAAACTACAGTACAACCTCTTATTATAATAGCAACGCATTTTGGTCTCACCATAGCCTTTTCATGAAATCATTTTCCCTGTTGATGTCTAATTAAATTCGTCAAGATAGTACCTCTGAATAATGGTTACTGAAAATTTTTCGAACTACATTGTATGGGCCTGTAACAGGTTATGTAACTAAAACATATATGCCAGAAGTTTCACACACTTTCGAAGTATGTTAAAAATAACTTAAATGTTGCATTTAAACATATTGTAGATCCAACCTGCATCAAAACAAACAGTACTTGTGAACTTCAGAGTAAACATTTCGCAAAATATTTATGTTTTGAAAATAGTTCCTATTTCCCTCCAAATTAATTTAAATGCATTTTGAATAGTCAGCTTGTTACCTTGGATAAATATGGTCAAATATTACGACAAAACTTGATAAAGAAGCTGGCAAGCTTTGTAGCCTCCAGCTCTATACTCAAAGTAGCTAACCTGCTAGTCACAAAAGATCAGCAGAGGCAACACTTATTTCCTTACGTTCCATTACTATGAGATGTGTTATATTGTTTGCATTCATCAGAAAGCTCAGGGGAGAAATCACCGATGAAATAACAGCTCCTTAATCATTGTTAAGAAATAGTGGATGATTAAAGCAATTTGCCTTTAAACTAACCAAAGCATTGTCCAAATTTGGTCACTGGACCAGACTTTGTCACTAAGCACATCTCAATCTAGTTATTAGAGTATTTCTGCAGTCAGGTGGTCATTTTTCAAGTTCTTTGCTTACCAAGAGATGGGTTTGTGTTTTCCAACACCATATTCATTATGTGGCTTTTACTTTACATATGTTGTGCAAATGCTTGAATCAATTTTAAAAATTCCACCTGTAGAAGTAATTAATAAATGCATACATTTTGAGAATGGGAAGCTCAGTAATCTTTCAGAGAGTTCTTTATTAATAAATCCTTGATAATTCAATTTTACTTTAGTCTTCAAGTTGTAAATTACTATCGTTTTACTCTTCATATCAATATTCATACCTACAAAACCTGTAGCTATCATTGCAAATAACTACTGATCTGTCAAGGAGTATTCTCGGGTGAAGAAGATTTCATTTAAGAAATGCATGTAAAAAAATTCTTAGCCATCCTAACAGCACCAAAATGTTAAACTACAAGAATATTCTCCAATTTCTCACAGTATGGATCTACCTCCAGAATTACACCTAGGAATCACACCTAGTCACAGTAAGTATTAGATTTCCATCTGTCATAGAACTCCTTAGGAATGCTTTTTTAAAAAATTCTGATAAACTTTTACCAAAACAAATACCAAAATGACAAAATAATAAATACTGAAAAAGTTCTGTTATAGAAAGGTAATTATTTGATGTCTAGTATAGGTCAGCATCATGTGTGTAAAGCAGCTTTAAAGTTGCTGTGGAGGTTTCTTAGCCAGATGTGGGTCTGAGCAGGACTGGCCTTCTTACCTGTTCTTATTTATTCCACCTGCAAATGGTCCCCCCAGGTTATTAGCTCTAGATAAGAGCCTTAGGTTTAAGACAGACTGAGAGGTAAATGAAGGCTCAAACAGCTTTATATTAGAGCAGTCTCCTCTTAACAAAAGAAGCCAGACTACAATCTAGACATCATGTCCAGATTGCAGTGGAAGAGGTATTTACATGCCACCTCAAGTTATGCATTCACCCTAGAATCATAGAATCAGACAGGTTTGGGTTGGAAAGGACTTTAAAGATCATGTAGGTCCAACCCTCTGGGCAGGGACACCCTCCACTAGACAGGGTTGCCCAAAACCCCATCCAACATGGCCTTGAGCACCCTTTTCTGTTTAAGTTATGTGACTATCCATTGGTTCTTTCTGTGGGGACGTGAGAAAAGAGAGCTGCTACTTGGACCTTTAGGAACTTGCAGAACATGCAAACATCTCCATTAACTCCTGTTTGTAGTAATCTGGAAGAACTGGGAACCATAAAATAATTTAATAGAAATTATAAATAAAATATTCAATGCATTATCTAAATGAAATTGGAAAAAATGGAAGAGTTGCAGCATTTCACTAATTTCATCTCCCCATTTTTGGTAAAATCCTGCTAGCTAGCATGGAAGAAGAGAAATATGAATTTATTTTTTTATTTTAGTATAAGCAGTTCCTATTAATTTTTGTTGAAGCTGCATGAATCAAGAGTAATAGACCACCATTAAGATGTATGAAACTGAAAAGCTGTTGACTTTCAGAAATCAGTAAAACTGGGCTACCTGAAAGACAAGTTAATATATTTTTAATTAGATCTCCATTTGCTCAAGATAAAGATTGCAATCTCAGTGTGAAATGTATCTCAAAATGTCGAGCCAAATGTGTGGTCTGAGAAAAGCTATTTCTTAATGTGCTAAACATCTACACCTGGACTAAGGGATCTGACTAAACAAGAAATCTTTGCAAGACTGCTTACCTAGATGGTATGATATCTAGGCACTGTGTGCCTATTTAGATCTATGTGATGTCTAGCACAAAAATAACATAAACAGTAATAACTATAAATAGTCTAAAATTACCTTGCAAAGCAGAACTGCTTGCTATTGGTTATGAGAAAAAAAATCCTTTGACTGGGAAACAATTTTAAACATTAGATAAATTAACAACACCATTAAATTTTAGTTGTTGATAATAAGCGTTCCAAAGCATGTTATTCACACAAATGCAACTTGATATGTTGTGATTTTAAGCAAGTAGAAAATAAGGAACTATTGGCCCTAGTTCAGCAAAACTGTCAAAAGCCAGTGATGAGTCAAAGGCAACTCTTTCTCACTCTGAAGACTGAAACACCTCCTCTTTGAGATGTGTTAGGAACAGCAGGCTATCTGCAAAAGTCACATTGTCACGGTGAGAACAGAAACCTGGTAATATGTGATATCCATATATTTTCATCCCCTAAAGAGGCTAGAAAATCCATCTGATCTACCTACAATGCATCTGGAAATGGGGAGACAGATCTCCAGTTCCCATGGGGCCACATCTCCGTCACATGGAGCGAGCCAAGAAAAGGTTGACCAGTTTCAACGTGTGCAGACAATGCGTGCACTCTTCCCTGGTGACTCAGGAGTAGCTTAAAAAAAAAAGAACTTTTTATACCTTACCTCTTGGAAGGCTGCTGTGTGTGTACAGGTGAGGTGGACCAGAACCGAACTCCTCACCAGCTAGTTAGATTCCCAAAAGCTCAAGAACCGGGTAAGATTACACAACTGGCAAAATAAAACTGATGCAGATTCTTGGATTAGCTGGCTGTGAGGCAAGGAAGTAATGATTTATAATGTTCATGCTTCTCATTTTAGCTTGGATTTTTCATGAATTTTAAAACTGTCATTGGTTTCATTTGGCATTTGCTCTTTTCTCACTACATACACTCTACCACATACATAATTTAGAATTCCACAACCACAATTTAAGTTAAAAAAAAAAAAGATTCATTTTCTTAGAGCCTTAAAACAAAGCTATTTTCTCATTTTGTAAAAATCTAACCAAAGAAAAAAAATGAAGTGTTTTAAAGAAATAGAACAGTATGAATCAAGCTATACAAAGGAAAATACATTGTCTTCCCTTTTTCAATTCATGCTGTTTTAAATAGGTGCACCTAATATATCTGTAACAAAATTTTGGGAGGATGAAAGGCAAACCCAGCCAGTCTGCATTTATTGTGTAGCAACTGATCACTAAGCCTCTCATTTTACACTTGAACATTGAAGACAGGTAATTCCACTGAAAAACTCCGTGGCCTTTACTGTAGTAACTCTTCTGCCTCCAAATATGATTCAGAAAAACAGAAATAAGCTTCTACAAAACTACAGTGAAGATCCCTGGATCTAAGTGTTTTAGATCTCAGCCTTTAATTTATCCAACTTTGATAACAATACTTAGCAACACATTTTCAGTTTCTGTTGTTCATTAAGCATGGCAGGGATATTGAGTCACAGGGAACACTGTAGGTGGGGTTCAGGAGCTGAAACTGCGAGATGGGCTACTGCCCACTGAAACAGCTACTAGATTTCTCACCTATATTGCAGAAGGTTCAAAAAAACCCTCTTGTACACGCTAGGAAAGATGTTAGCATGTCAAGCTTATCGGATTTAAAGGAGAAAAGGTTTTGCTCCCTGAAGACTGGGGGCAAAAGACCAAAGTACTTGAATTGTGTCTGTAGGTTACAGAGGAAGTGTATTTTATCAGAATAATATATTTGAAAATCTGACCTTTATGGGGAGAAATACAGGCCTGGCACTGACAAATTATTATGAGTAGCAGCAGTGCCGATATCATTATTAGATGGCACTGTGAAGCCCACCTTGAAAGACTCAGTCCTTCTCACTTGCAGTATATTCTCCAGCAGTGCAGTTCAGCCTGGGATACATGTAAATATGATTGATCACATTTCTGAGTCACAGAACTCTCATTATTATCACTGACTTATAGCACCAGCTATGCAGAATTTGCATCTCCGATGAATATTTGGGATACCATGTGGTGAGCCTTGGGCAGAATGATCAAAAGCTGGAGGTATTTTTCACACAATTTCTATATTCTTGTGATGGATTTTTCTGGCATTTTCATGTGAGACTTGGAGACATTTTTCTGACTAGACGACAGGACCATGTATTTAAGGATTCTGCCCAAAAGTGACAGTTGGCAATCTACTTCTAACAAACATCCCACTGGTTTGGGCAAGAAATTAAAGACATCCAGTAGCAGTGCTAGTTTGAGGGAATTGAGATAACCCACTGGAAAGGAATCAAGATGGAAATAGTAAAGGTTGCATTAGATGACCTTTGCTAAACTGTATATAAGATTTCTCCCATTAAATGAGCATATTTACATAAACATCAAACTTTCACACTGAGCAATAATCAGTTATCTTCCTCTGAAGCAGACAAAAGGAGTTATTAAAAATATGTCAACAGTTCTGAGGAATCAGAAAGGATCAGCTTCCTCTTTCTACAGTGCTAGAGCCTCTTGCTTACCTTGTGATGCACAAGGCAGAAGCGTGGAACAGAGTCTGAGCCTGGAATCCGGTGACCCCAGAAGGCGACGTCCCTATTAAGAAATCTGCTGTGCAGTTCCCCACCCACATAGAATCTACTTATTTATTCTGAGTAAATAGGAAACAATTAAAAAAAAAAAACAACAAACAAACCCAAGGTACTGTTTGCACTAAAATGCACTTCCAAACATGTCGCAACGTTTTATGCTCAGTTCTGACTAATATGATTAAACATCTTGTACAGTAATTAGATTAGACTCACTTAACAGCCCCGCTTAAATTCAAAGTCCTTCCTCTGTCCAGAGAGTATAAAATACGTTGTACCAAGTTGTTTTGCAAAATTTCCTGATTAATCCTCTTAGTATCTATATGAGAGAACAGCTACTACAAGATCATGATAAAAGTCCAAAAAGCTGTTCCCTTTCACTTGCCACTATAAAAGTATCTTTTTGTCTACAAAATCTCAGACAGCCACTGGGGCCAAGCCAGGATTCCTGTAGTGAAACAATCGACTTGGCATCATGTTGACACATATAAACAACAGTCTGTCAACAGGCCTCACATTAGTGACAGAACATTTTTGGCAAAACAGTAGCATCCTTCTGGGCACTATGGCAATAACAGCCAGTAGAATCCATTCATGCCTTCACTCTACAGCACAATATTAATTAAAAGATTATAACAGTGACACTTATCCAAGCAGCTAAAAACTCCCAGAAAAATCCACGCAGAAGAGTAGAATGTTTATTGAATGAGAACATGCCTCTAGCTGCTTTTTCATACAGTAATTTTAGACTTATACACTGTACATAACTGTATGGGGTTTGCATGGCAAGGTTTTGGTAGCGGGAGCGGGGGAAGGGGCTACATGGGTGGCTTCTTTGAGAAGCTGCCAGACACTTCCCCCATGTCCAAAAGAGTCAATGCCAGCTGGATGGACTCACTGCTGGCCAAGGCTGAGCTTCTGAGTGATGGAGGTAGCACCTCTGGGGTAACGCACTTAAGAAGGAGGAGGGGAACCTACCAGCAACGACTGTAACTAGAGAGAGGAGCAAGGATATGTGAAAGGAGCAACACTGCAGAGACCAAGGTCAGTAAAGAAGGGGTCGGGCAGGGAGGAGGTGGTCCAGGTGTCAGAGCAGAGATTACCCTTCAGCCCCTGGACAAGACCACGGTGGTGTAGGCTGTCCCTCTGCAGCCCATGGAGGTCCATGATGGAGCAGATATCCACCTGCAGCCTGTAAAGGATCCCACACCAGAGCAGGTGGAGGCACCTGAAAGAGGCTGTGACCCTGTGGGAAACCCATGCTGGAGCAGGCTTCTGGCAGGACTTGTGACCCTGTGAGGAACCCAGGCTGGAGCAATGTAGTCCTGAAGGTCTGCACCCCTTGGAAGGACCCACGCTGGAGCAGTTTGTGAATAACTGCAGCTTTTAGGAAAGGACTCACGTTGGAGAACTTGGTGGAGGGCTGTCTTGTATGTATGGGACCCCATGCTGGAGCTGGTGTGGAGGGTGGAGCAGCAGAGACAATGTGTGATGAACTGACCATAACCCCCATTCCCTGTCACCCTGTGCTGCTGGAGGAAAAGGAGGTAGAGAAATTGGAAGTGGCGCCTGAGAAGAAGGGAAGGGTGGGGGGAAGTTTTGGTGGGTTTATTTCTCATTACTTGACTGTGCTTTTTTTGGTAATACATTAAATTAATTTTCCTGAGTTGAGCCTGTTTTGCCTGTGACATAATTACTGAATGATCTCTCCCTGTCCTTACCTTAACACCCGAGCCTTTTGTTATATTTTCTCTCCCCTGTGCAGCTGAGGAGAGGAATGATGGAGCAGCTTTGGTGGGTACCTGGTCTCCAGCCAGGGTCAGCCCACCAGAGTAACCTCTGTGAGCTCACAATTAGCAGATAAATGTAAGTACTTTCTTGCAACTGGCTTTATAAAGTATGTATACACACACGTGTGCTGTCAACTTAAGTACATCAACTTCTCGCTAGCCTGAATAATGAAAAGCACAAAACAAATAGTATCGTTTATGAAAATAATCAGTGCTTTAGGCTTCTTTCTTTTCTTTTCTTTTTTTAGTGAAAGCCCAATTTTTTAAAAAGAAATGCTAGTTTATATTTCTTTTATTCTGCCTTTTTGATATTGTCTTTAACACCCTATATATATATATTTCCATATATATATGGAAAATATCCATCAATGAGTTAAAAGAAGTGTAAAAACTATTTAAGCTAGTTAATGTTTTTACCATAGCCGTTCTGCATTTTCACATTTTTCTGTCTTTAAAATATTAATTATTCTTATTAATAATCCTTTAGAGTCAATGGACCAAAATTAGAGGTAATGTATAGAAGGGAACTAGGAAGGGTGGAGAAATATCAATTACCTGCTGGCAAATGGATGGAAGTTTAAATAGTAAGAAAATATAAAGTGTAGAGGAAAGTGGATGGCATCCAAGAATCCCTGAAGAAGCATAACATCAGTTCTGGAAGCTACATAGGCAAATTAGTATGGTAATTTGTCTGGGCTAATTATCTGTACTGAGATACCCCACACTGTGTTGCAAAGAAATGCCCTAAACTCACGTGACAAGAGGCATAAAATAGCTCGCATTCACAGGCCCAGCACAGGAACCTAAAGAAACAGTGGTGAGAAAAGGTCAGGAGAGACCTTTAGAAATACATCTGACTTAACATTTTATGTCTAAACATTTTATGTCATCCTAGATAGATATTTGTCCTGACCTAAGCATTTGGTGGTGCAGATTCTGTACCTTCTTTATCCATTTTAGTTCAGTCCCTGCAAACTTTCTGAGTAATATTTCTTACCCTAGTCCCATGGGACAGTGGACTTGACTTTCTCACTGCAATCGTTTATAAAGTGTCTGAAGGATGTTACTCTGGCCCTCCTCAAGCTAAATCAAATGAGTTATTCTAATCTCATGGGAATCACAACGATGAATGTTTGAATGTAAGGACATCTATTACCAACAGCAACCTGAGAGTTGAGCTTTCTCTTAGGTGTTCTCTCTCCTTCTGCAAAGCTGAGTGGTAATTTGAGCTTTCCCATTGCATTTAACACATAAATCCCCCCC
>VZTU01031512.1:38201-83002 GCA_013400835.1 Zapornia atra | reverse complement strand
TTTTTTTTTTTTTTTGCCATGCAGGAAACTTAAGTATTTCCGGAGCTCTGATTTTAAACTGAGATTTTGAAATCCCTGTATTTTGACTTTAATATTTTAAAATCAAAGATGTATGGGTTTTTGGACCAACAGAAAAACTTTTTGCATTACTACATTAGAGTAACTCATTTTGATGCATTTAACCTGTCTGAAAAGCTCTTCTTCAGGTAAATTCATAGCTGAATAGATTTTTCTTACTGATACCAGCTGCTTGTGTCTTATAGTTACCATTGAGTCTGATTTTGCACACTGGCTGCCCAGACTGCAAACTGCTTTGACACCACACCACTTACATGCTGCCCCTAAACTTGCTTAGATCAAAAAGTATGTATTTTACTGTGAGTAATGTAGTCAGCTGGAGATCCTCACCCACCAAATACTGTTCTGGCCTACAGCTGCCGTATTGCAATGAATCACTATGGAAAAACTCTATTCAGCAGAGTGGAACTTCACATTTTAGGGTTTGACCTTTGACCTAAAATGGCATATCTTGATTTTTCAATCAGAAAATTTGGTCAGGAAAACATGCTACAAAACCAAACCGAAGAAAAGAAAACTAAACCGTGTCACTTTGTAGAAACTTCGTTTCCGTGTAAAAGAAACAGTTGGTGAACTGGGTTTCAGAATTGAATGAAGACTGGAGTCTTGCCATAGCTCGTTCTTCCACTGTCTAGTGAGGAAAGTATGGGATGGCAAGGGCCAATTAAGAAAATATGTTATCTAGAATTTTTCAAAGATGCGTATCTGAAGGAAAGATACCTAGACCTCTCTAAAATTCAGCTGCCGGGCTTTCACATGTAGCACTTTCAAGGTCTGCAAAGTTACTCTCACAATAAAAGAAAGAAAAAAATCCAGTAGCTGAAGTTTAGGCAGGTATTTTCTGGGCTTGCAACTCTTACAAATAGAATGCTGTTTATTTTTTTTTTTTTTAGCTTTTTATTCACTGCCTTCTCAAAAACAAAAGAATACAAACATGCTTTTTTGTTATAGGGTTTCAAGTTTACTCTCCTGTTTCTGGGTCTCAAAGGAAAACGTCACAAGAAAGGAATTAAAATGACTCTTCAGGGGCTCAGAAAACATGAAATAAAAAGGCTTCAAATGATGAAATGTGTAGAGTGATTTGTGGTGGTTTGTGAAAGTTTTATTGAACGTTAACTAGCGGAGTGATACTGTAGCATTCAATCTCGATTCCACTCCCTCCACCAGCTTTTTCTCTCCCCTGTTGTTCAAATGTCATAAACTTTTTACATTTCAGCTGAGTTTCTTCTGACATTGAACAGAAGTGAGAATGCTGAAAGAACTTCTAAAACTATAATTTTTCTCTTGTCTCAGTGTCCCTTTATTATACATGGAGGGTTCTTATCCATGGTAAATTAGTTTAGAAATGCAGCTTCAGATTTTGGATCTTGAAATTACTGAATGCAGAGCATGCTTGGGAATCCCCAGTTGTTGTTTTGGGTTCTTTTTTACCCCTGCATTTCTCTTTAGATAGATATCCAACAATTGTTGATTTTACTACATGCCTACATCTGAAGCAAAACTAGCCAGTGAGAATAACCTGAATGTAGTTACCTTTTTTTGTTGTTGTTATCACAGCATCACAGAATCACAAATTTTCATCACACCATGTATAACAGTGTAGTACATGCATAACTTTGGGACTTATTATGGCCATGATTCAGCATATTTTTTGTTTGATTTGTGATATCACCTACGGTTCACAAAAATGCCTTTAAAAGCTGTTACGTTAAAAGCTAGTACTTTTAAACCAAAACAAGTGACCTTCCAACTTTCATATACAACTTAGAAAGTTCTGGCAACCCCTGTCGTGTAACATTTAGTTTTAGACTAGTAATTGTAAAAACTGAAATACTAAAAAGGAAAGCTTATCATATCCCATAAATAAGAAAGAATAACATATTAGCACCCTTTAAAATCCCAAGTAAAATAGCTCAGAAAAGCATTTGTAGAGATTTCAGTGGAAGCTACTAACTAAAAAAAATAAAATAATAAATTAGTCTCGTTCAAGGTATCAAACACATAAAGTACAATTAAAGACAACTGTTCTAGAAATAAACTATAGCACTACCCTGGCATTCATCACATCCTGACTGTCTAACATTTTCAGTAAGCTAAATGTGCACTAATTCATTAAAATCATCTTTACTTATAAAATTCTTACTCAGTCTTGACCTCTGTAAAATTTCTCCTGTCTTTGAAGACCGGAGCATGCTACTTGACCTTTTAAAAAAATTAGTTTCAAATACATCCTAACAAGTACTTGTAACAGCATACAACAACATTTATTGTCTAAAATGAGTGACTTTCAGACTCCTGCATGCCTTTGATAGGAACTTGAGTCAGGGAAGACACCTAGCAAAGACACATGGCCCTTGACTCCCAAAATATTCTCTCACTAAAATAATTTTATGTACCTATAAATGGAATATGTTTTGCCCTGTGGTCATGACTCGTAAAATATATGGTTTTGCTCAGGCCCTGTTCAGTATGTTTCATCATGCACATTTATTTATTGGTCAAAAATTACCTATGTAAAAATCAACAATATCTACTTAAAAAAAAAATTTTAAAAAATTGGTCTGTCTAGTTTTTGCAGCCTGTTGTAAAAAACGTGCACTGGAGAGAGAAATTCATCTGAAATCAAGGTTGAGGAACTTCATGTGACGCACAATATAAAACTGCAGACTGAGCGTGCAAGAAGTAGGGACTTCCATTGCTTTTAAGGGAAACGTAAATATGCCACTCCCATCTTATTCCACACTGTCTTTCTGACAAAACAACTGAACAGCTCAGAATTTTTTTGTTTTTATGGATATAGTATACGTGGTAGATACTATTTTGTTAAAAAAACCCAAAACCTGTCCAAAAATAGTTTTAAAATAAAAATCAATAAGGCAGCTCTGAATGGGTATCATGCTTAAATATTTGTAAAAATAATGGCTTTAATAACTGAAGACATTTCAAAGGAAAGGTATAGGTGCAGCTATGGCTATGAGTTTTTAGTTCAAAATGTGTGATATTTCTCCAGTAAATTTAAATGCAATGAAGTCCTTATAAGATTAACTTAATCTATACTTAGCACATACCAGTGGAAGTACTCTTTTAAGGTTTTTTAAGGTTCCACAGGAAGCACTGAGCTCTTTATTGCTCTTCACACTATTGTCCATGACGTCGCTCAATGTACCTTTGAATTTTTCTTCTAAGCTTCATTTAGAAAGGTATATTGGTAAAACTACCAAGTATCATAAAATCTGTTTATTTTCAAGGAACTCTAGGGAAAAGTGGAACTCGCTTTTAATGTTTTTATGACACACAGAGCATGCTAAATGCATATACACAATACGTACCATTAAATAATAACTTATTTCACCAACAGTGTCTTCTAAATGAGGACGAGAAAGGACTACACAAACAGTGATTTAGTCTGGTCTTTTCATAAACACTCAAGGCATCTAGGCAGCAAATTCCCATTTAAATTCAGTGGAAGTTGGGACTCTGACTCCCTTGAGCTCTATTAAAAATCTCCCCTCCCCTTGATTCACAAACGCGGTTGCTCCATTAGTTTGATTTTGATTAATTAACAGCGCTTTTAGGCTTTCCTTGCATGAATTTATCAAATGTTACCAAACTGAAATACATCAGTTATTTCCTCTTTTAAGCATAAAGGAACTCGGCGATATTTCAAAGTGTTTGTAAATGGTGGCTTAATAGCTCCTAATGCATCATGGCCCAGTTTTTACAAGTTGATTATGAATGCTCATGCAGTTTAGAAAAATCAAATGGCAGCCCTTACAAGCATGGCTCAGTTAACTGTTCTGTGTTAACTGAACAGGTAATTTACACTCCTTATAGCAGGGTGATAGACATGACAATAAAACGTTAACAATTTACCTGGGGCGATGTGGCAACCTGTTGTGTGGCTGGGGACAAGCACAGGCAATAGCACGGGCTGTTGAGGCATGCTCTCAGTGCAACTCAACAGTGGTACAGGCCACCTCTGATGGACAGCTGTGGTTTGTTATGGCCTGGTTACTGATCAGGAAGAAAAAAGGGCATGTGAATGCTACCTTTTAGTAACAGGTAAAAATCTCATAACACATAAGCATAGTGAAACCATGGCATGAAAAAAATGGAAGGCTGCAACTTTGTCAACAAAGATCTTAACCAAAATCTACCCTGTTCCTCACCTGGCCCCAGTGGAGGGCTGATTAAGATAGATTCCTGTTACACCTTGTAATTTAATATACTTCTCAGGGTTATAGTACATTCTAACAGTATGAAAACCGAGAACTGTCTAATAATAGCCCAGCAGTTGGGATGCAATACAAACATGTTTAACATGCCAATAAGAAAACAAACATAATGTTTTCCATACACACTCAAATGCAAGAGCAAGAATGACAGTAAATGCTGACCCCATGGTCAGTACTCCAACCTCATGATCAGTATTCCAAATTCTACATTTTACTTATTATGAACAGTGTAAGTGGAACAAATTCTGATTCTATTCACTAATAAAAAATCTTCTAAGAAAGGTTTACAGTTGGGATAAAATTGCCATGACGTCTGCCAGACATGCAGTCTAGTATTAGAGTGCTGCAAGAGTACCTGTCATAGGTCCAAGACCCTTGGATATTTTTTGCAGTTGAATGATTACCTGTGCTGCAAGCTCTACCACTGCAAGTCAGAGGAATCCTAGAATCTCCTGAGTTGGAAGGGATCCATAAGGATCATCAAGTCCAACTCCTGGCTCCGCACAGGGCCAGCCAAGTCAGAGCATGTGAGTGCATCATCCAGATGCTTCTTGAACTCAGTCAAGCTTGGGGCTGTGACTACTTCCCTGGGGAGCCTGTACCAGTGCCCAACCACCCTCTCAGTAAAGAACTTCTTCCTAACATCAGTCTAAATCTGCCTTGTTGCGGTTTCATACATTCCCTTGAGTTCTATCATTGGTCACCAATGAAAGGAGATTGGTGCCTGCCCCTTTGCTCCCCCTTGTCAGGAAGCCACAGACCATGATGAAGTCTCCCCTCAGCCTCCTCTTCTCCAGTGTGTACAAACCAAGGGACTTCATCCTCTTTTCCAGACCCTTCACCATCCTGTTGCCCTCCTCTGGACACTCCCCATTAGTGTTGCGTCCTTCTTGTAGTGTGATGCCCAAAACTGTACACAGTACTTGAGGGACAGTCATCATTCTACACTGTGCTGGACTTCAGCTGTAGTTTCTGAAAGGCTTAGGTCACTCTGGAATTACACTCTTTGCTTTTTAAGGGCATGTAGTCCATTAGAGTACTTCATATTTACCATCTGAACTTGCACTGAGTCATGTTAACAGGGTTTTTTTGCTTAATCAGTGAGGTACCAATACTATTACCTTGAGACACACCCATATCAAGTAAGTAGAAAAGCACTTTTCCTTTATCTTAGTTCATTTCCTGGGCTGCGGATAAAAAAATATGTATAACAGTTCAAAACAAATAACTTTCAGGCAGTCTGGTACATTTTTCAGTATCTCGGTTTCAATATTTCATTATTTTGTATGAATGTCTGACACACCCATTAAACAAAATGTTATTAGCAAAAGCAAAAGTAGGAACACATTGCTTCTTTTTATTAATTATTTCTATGTCACTATTGGGGTGAGTAGCGTTCAGAAACAGAGAAAAATAAATCAATCTGTACCCATACATATCTAACTTTGGACATTTCATAGGATTTTTGCCTTGTGTTTTTTTCACTGCCTATACAGAAAAGTGAAAATTCCCTTTTCCCATTCTGCCATTGGAGCAGGCACGACAAGGGTGGAAAGATTTAACATATATATATACCAAGAGTGGTCACTCTTGAGAATATGGTAAGAAAATGAGTAAGCAGAAAGGAATTACTCAGCTGGAATAAGACAGCTAACTGTGGCCAGTGTTTTTTACTCTCCACAAAAATCCCATGAGTTGTTTGGTATTCAGACACATTTGCAGATTACATGGCTTTTCAACAAGGTGCCTCTAACAACCCAGATTTTTAAATGTGATGCTAGGAAACTGCCTTAGATATGACTCAGAAGACAGAGTGACTCTGAAGTATTGACTTGAATAAATGACTGAAAGGCTCGTTGAGTAGGATTCAGTGGCAGGCTGTGAGACATGCTTGTGTATGTGTTTGTGTACATATGTACATAAAAAAACTACTGAGACATGCAACACATAAACACATGTGGAAATATGCATCCGGAGACCAATGCTGTTCTGTATCTCAAACTCTGGACTGAATGAAAGAGGGTGGAGACTAATCACTGCGTGAAAAACCGAAGAAGTCTGTTTCTTTCCCCTAAATGCCCTGAAGCTCTGCAGCCTGAGCCTGTCCTTAACTCATCCAGGGTGACAGGGTTGCGTGGGAGGCAGCCTCTCTTCTTCCCTTCTCACCCAGCTGAGCACCTCCAGTCTTTGCCCTGCAAATCTGGGTGCAAAGTTCTCTGCCATTGCAAACCATTCACATCATTTATGATACTGCTTTGATTTTGTTCACTGTGCTCCACAGCCTAAACTGGTAGAGTTGTTTAAGAAACAATGTTTTTAATTTCTCAATATTAAATTTTTTTAGATGTCATTCTGGTTTGGGAATCAGGAAAGATCTGTATTTTATTAGAAGGTATAATCACTTTCCTCATTGCTTTTTTCAGCAGACAGACTGAGAAAAGTGTTTAATGCTTTATTAATGGAAAATTCAAATGATGGTTTAAAAGGTGTTTTACAAGTATCTGTTTTTCAGAAATGTGATATCACTACAGTCTGTAAGTGGAAGTGCTAAAACAGTCAAATCTCTGAAATGGTCTTCCGGCATACACTCTTCTACATTTTCAATGCATTAGATCAACGTAAACTCTCAGAACCTGCTATGTTATATATTTTAAACACTATAAAATCACTTTTTTCATAGTCAGATCAAATGACTTCATGGAACTTCAATCTAGAGAAAAAATATGGTGTATCTAAAGTAAATACTGATATCTGGCCAAGGACTTATTTATTCTATCTATCCAATTATTGAAAGTGGAAACACTAGGGTTATTTTCGTGTGATATGATTGGGGCTTTCTTAAAGAAAAAAACCTCAAGAGAGATGGGATAGGATACGCTTTGATTCTGAAGGAGGAAAAATGAATTTACCATGACTAATTTGGAAAAAAAATTTCTAACGACTTGTAGAATGAATTGGTATGCTTCAGCTAAAGTGTAATAGTATCAAGTTAAAAAACCTAAAGCATCCTACCTTAATCCTTTTTAAAAATGACCTCAAAATAGCTCTTTGTAAAAATGGGATACTTTAACTGCATTTCTTTGAAAAAAGGATTCCACTTTGCATTATTGATTGTTTTCAATTTGTTTTCTCTTTATAGTTCAGCTGATAGAAAATGTATCGCATACTGCCCTCCAAAAAGTTTTGTGGAACTAATTAATAATATGGACCTGAAACTGACAAGGGGAGTAAGAAGTGAAAAAATTTTGAGATGAGCTATGGCAATGAAATATATAGATTTTTATGACAAAGGGTCATTTTATTTATCCCATTTTAAAATATTCATTTATTCACAACAGCAGAATTGTACATATTTTTAAAATATGATTTTTTTTCCCCTAAGAACAGACACTAAATCAGAAATTGACATCTCTTTGTATGTCCTACAGAGAAATATCTCAAGTATTTATGCTTGTAGAGAACAGCAACTTATACTCCCACTCCCCCCCCCAATATTAAAATTAACAATGAAGCAGAAATATCGGTGCACCACAGAATTTTCTAGTTGAATCTCCACCACTTGCAATCATACATTAAGTAGAAGGGAAGAGCTAGTTAAGGGAAAATAATATCTTGTCAGTATTCATCTTTTAAATAAACATACAAATACCAAATCTCTTTGGTGGAAACTATGGTTGACTATTTTGTTCTTCTGCCTCAATGAGCCCAACTGCTTTACTGCAAGAAGGGTAAGGCTTGTTTCATGAAGATAGGCACAAGACCATAAAACAAACCCCTCGGGAAGTAAGGGCTGTTATCATTTTTTGTCAGTGCAAAGCATGTATCCTACACGGTGATAAAGAATCCAAGAGATCTCTAGCTTAGTTATTCCAATGTAAATTGACTTTTCTCTTGTAATATTTGTCTGAATGTGTATAGCTTTGAGTTTTCAAACACAGAATTTCATTACACTTTATTCTACAGGATTACAGAACCTTCTACAACCAGAAATATCTTCCTTACACAGGTATTCATAGATCACAGTCAAATCGTCCCTACCTTCACTCAGATAAAATAAATTATTTTAGCTTGTTAGTCTCATTATAAAATGAGCTTTCAAGGCCTTGAAACATAGTGCTGCTTATTCTACAATTACAGACTGGAAAACAGAAATTACTCCTCTCAGCTGGCTACACAGCAAACTTTTTATAGAATCTATCAGAGGACTAATGTTTGGTTTCATTTATGTCTTCTCCACTGCTGATAACAGTTGGTGTATTTATATCAGAGGCATAATAATCAGACAGTAGGGTTAAACGCCACTGTGAATGGAGATGAAGTCTGATCTACAAAGTGGTTCTAATGTACAAAATGGAAAAAAACCACCCTGCTTTATTCCCAAAAGGCCATGGTATGTCCTTATTGCATTATTTCACCATGATCCATCACTCATTAACTCGGCAGAAATCCATTTCTGAAAATTATTTAGGGTTTTTTTCCTTTGGAAATAAGTAAACCAGATAGTCCTGTTAAAATGATCTGAGAGAACGAGCATTGACTACCATGGAAATGACTAAAAGTATTTACTTTAGATATATCTAGATAATACATTATAAATATATGTCACATACTGAGGATTTATATATGTGTTTACATATAGGCTGAAATTCAGAAAAGCTTATCTCATTTTTGAAGCAAAACAATGTTTTCTATTTCTTAAATTTCTATTAACAGTTGAGTCTATAAAAAAATAATCAAAGTGAGGTAACTGCAAGATCAGTATTTGTTAAAGAAGGAAAAAGCAACATGCAGAAAGAAGAAAATGTAGGAGCGTTGGGAAAAAATCTAGTACAATAATAAATGAAAATAGTTTTATCATCTGGTATCGATATTAGAAATATTTCTCTTCAGATGATAAGTGTGACTAGAATAGCATCCATTTAAAAGAAATTACATTACTGGTTCATCTCTGATGGCTATTGTGGGACTGATATTAGAGTAGTGCTATCTGCAATTTACCTTTTTTAACTAATAGCTCTTTGTTTTCTGCATGGATCCTTTTAAAATCTCTCATATGCTTTTAAGATATCACTTACCATTTAATCACTTTCCACTTATTCTTCACTCTCTGGGCTCTTAAATCTTTAGCTGCATTATGATTTTCTGCATATTCTGTACATTTCAGTATGTACACAGACATGGTTTCTTACCAGATCTGTCTATCTTGACAGGTATATAATATGTTACTTTAATATTCAGTGTATTGTCAGAAAGATCAGGTTATTTGTGGTGCCTTTAGTTGGTTAAGTCCCATAGCAAAAGCAGCCACAGAACCTCCTAAGTCTTGCAACATGGTCAAAATGGAAAGTGCCAGGAGAGAGGGGACAGTGAAGTCAGAGGGCAAAGGAATGGAGATCTCACAAGATTCCAGTTTAAGTGCTCTGTTTGGTTCCCTAGTACCACTTTTTTGTGTGTGGTAAAACTGCACAGTGGCCGGCAGCAAACTCTGTTGTGTGGTCTTTGAAAATAATCCTCAGAGAAGCTGTATAGATCTATGTGCACTTTTCTTCAGGGGTGTAAAACATATCTGGCCACCCTTGTGACGGTCAAACTACCATAGCATAGGTCTGACCCCAAAATAAAAAGGGATTTCAAAAAAGGCATTTCAGATTATGCCAGGACAGTATCTAAACAACTTTAAAATATCGGATGTCCTCTAAAGAGGTATGTGGGTCCCAGCATTGCTGCTTCACCTCATTTGCTCTAAGTGTGTGCTTAAATGCTGTGTTAAAATGGAATCTTAAGAGCTATGACTGCTGTAAACTTCTCAATTCTATTGCCAAAACCGGTTTCTTTTGCAACATTATTATTACTGCTAATACAAAAGCAGATGAAACTATTAGCTACTTTGCAGGGAGATATTATTCACACAAAGATATAAAATCCTTCTGAATATCCAAGGGAAAAAAAGGTAGTTTACCAAGTCTTTAGCATATGGATTTTGGATTAAGGTATAGCAAATATCTTTGTTATGATGAAAGTGAAAGGTTCAATTAAATTCCAGGGATAAACTCAGGGGCAAAATTTGCAAATCCAGTGCTTCTCTGAGGCATGAGGAGATGTCTGTAAAGTACCGGCAGGCTGGCTGTAGAGGAACTGAGTTAAAGCAACGCTGAATAGCTCATTTTTCCCTATCATTGCAATCACAATTACAACAGTGCTGTTAGGAAACTCATTCACAACAGAGTTCAGGAAAGCAGGAGTATTTAAAGTGGCTTGGAGTCCTTTTTGCCCCCTCCCCCACTCAAGATACACTCTCTTAGGCATAAAATGAGCAACCCTTAGAAATTTTTCCTAAAGCACAAACAAAAGTCCAGCCTAAGCAGCTGAGCATTTCTCAGAATTCTGCCCTGTCCTTCCACATTTTTTTCAAGTCAGGTGGGAAGAAGCTGTGGAAAAAACAATTATTTCAAATAACTCTTCATCCATAGATGAATCTATTCTATTACTTAATACAAAGGACTGCAGAGAGGGAACAACACTGCCTTTCATATCTTTGAAAACCGAAAGTCACACATACCTAAAAGCACAAAAAACAAACTATGACATTGTGAAACATTTTTCTGGGCCTTGTAATGCAAAGGGTCTGTGCAATAGCTGTGGTACTTTAAGTCTCTGTATTCCAAATGCTTATATGTGTACAAATTAGTAGCACCCAAATGCTTTTCTGTCCACAGCATGTTGCAGAAACTCAGTACAATTGAACAGAAGTATACGTAGGAGAAGTAAAATCATTGTCTGCAGTGTCACTATTGCTAAGAAAGTAAGAAAGCATTTTGTACTGTGGAAAGATAAAAGCTGTTACATACATCCAAATGTATAAACACATGCACACGCAGACATAGAAATAAAAAAAATACTGCATGCATTTTTTCTCTTGGATTAAGCAAAAGAAAAATAGTGCTTGAGCCTCTTTCTGTTTTCAAGTTACTCTCACTTTTTAAAATTATATGTACTAGCCATCCCAACCGTGTCGCTTCACAGTTCTGCATGGCATAAATTGATGAGCGAATGTAGACTGACCATCTGGTATCTTCTGTGATGTTGAGTGTCACTAGCACACTGAACATAGGGTACATTTCTTGATTTGGGTTTATTGAAGTATTATGGAATATTTATCAGCATGCTTTTCCCTACCTTCATTTCTCCCCTTGTTCTCTTCCTTCCATTATGATCAGATCTTGTACGTAACCAGGTCCTACTGCAGCTGGCCAGCTGGCCATCACCAGGTGGCAAGTAGGGACATGAGGACCTGCTTAATAAACCTGCAGGTAGTCCTTTAGTTCCCAGGGCTGCAGCTGGGGGAGCAATTAATCTTCTCCTTGCTTTCCTGGCCCAAAGGGGTCTTGAAGGTCTCAAGCGTCTTGCAAGCTCCACTGGAAAGGCTTCTGGAGATAGGAGACTTGTTGCTGCATGGTTTCCAGAAGGTTCAGGCTGCCATAGTCAAAAAGGTCAGCAGGACCTGCTTGATATGCTGAGGAGGAGGAGAGTGTTCCTGCAAGTAGAACCTGACTGCAATGTTTGAATCCTGTGGTTGGCCAGAGAGTCATCCACCTCCATGGTCTTCTGGGGCGAGCAGAGGAATTGCACGAGGACGCACTAATGTGCAACCCAATTGTTTTTATTAGGAAATACCAAGGGATATTAATGTTAATAGTAATATAAGCTACATGCATGAAGTCAAAGGCCTTTGATACTGAGCTGTCTATTTCTATTGCAAGAAATTTGGAAGGTGAAGGTTGCTTAAAAGCTCAGCAAGAAGAAAATATCTACAGGAAAGTCCAGCTAGAAATGACTATATTTGAACTTTTAAACAAATGAAAGAGAACACGATCAATATTTTTAAAAACACAGACATCATATCAATAGTGCAATGTGGAGGCACATGGTACTGGAAACTTAGGAGTTTGCATTTAGGATAACCTTCCACTGGGGAAATAACCTTCCAATGGGGAAACATGGGCAAAGCTTTCCAACCAAATGCCACTCTTGTTAGCTTAAATATAGTCACCAGTACCAGAGACTTGTCACTAAAGTGGGATTTTAAAGGGAAATTTTTCCCATTGGTAGCACATTTTTTTTCTGTTACATACGTGTAAGACCCACAGAGGAAACGCAATGCCCAGCCTTTAGGCCTGGTGAGGACCTGCCACAAAGACTACACCATTTCACAGAAGCTGTGAGAAGAGAATAAATTCTGCTGGAAAAAGCTGCATTTCTTACAAAATTAGAAACATTTGCTAGAGCTGCTAAAATACATGCACAGAAATATTATATTTGGAACCGATTTTGTATCACATGTTCTAAGAGTTTCCTATATGAACAACTAAACTGAAATTTGTTAAAATGTTGGGATGAATGGCTGAGGATAGAAGACAGGCACAGGTAGCAGTTAAAATTGTTGGGCCTTTTTAAGATTACCTGTGACACTAAAACTAATTGGCTACACTCCAGCCTCTTTGAGATGGTTCCTATAGCAGGAAAAGGGAAATATCCAGCAATTTATCTTACCCACAATGTAAATGTCCTATGTAAATTAAAATATTGATCCTTATTCTTGGTTGGTTCAGCATTCCCCATTCCACCTAAAATTTCACATAGAAGTTATCTCAGTAAGTGAATGCAATAAGATAGTTATTCAATTCACATTTTATTTCCTAATATATATTTAAAAGCTTTTACCTTATTGGACTTCAAGTTTGAAGGCTGTTTGCTATCAGGTTTCTTAAAAGTACTCTCTGCATTCAAAATTTAGAATGGAAAGGAATCAGGGAAGGGGTTTACCAGACTCGTCAATACTTCCATTACCAAACTTAAGAAGACAGTTAACACTGAAGCTAACCTCCTTGGGGTAAGAATTGTACAGAACACGTCGTGTCCACAACTGCTCAAAGACAACTTCAATAGGAGCATTTCCTGACATGCTTTACATCTATCCAGTAGTTAAAAGAGCAGCAGGAAAACTTAATATGGAGGTACTGAGTAAGCCTACCTGGATTCAGCCAGGAGTGTAAACTGGAAGAATGCCAGGGTCATTCTGAATGCTAGTGATATGGTGCTTATGTGCAAGTGTAGCAGATACACAGAGATGGATCCATTTAGGAATGGTGGAATCTGTCTGTCAAACATGGGCATCAGCATTCGTCTGACACAGGGGTTCAGCTGGGCAGAAACCCAACACTAGAGAGTTTAAGTACAGCATGCAATGGAGCTAATTGCTTGTGATTCTAGCAGTGCATGCTGACAAAGATGACAACTAAGAGATAAAAGGGAGAAGGAATTTGGTTCATAAATTCTGCTCTTGCGGGCTAACAGGAGTTCTGAAGAGGTGCCTCATCAGTTCATCCATCTATTCAACCTGGCTGGGAAAGTTCATGGTGCAGGAGTGAGATCAGTCGTAGGAGTGGACTAGAGTTACAACATTCATTTGATTCCTCTTATGACACACGTTTCTAATATAAAGATGCAGGGAGCAGATCTATAGATTGCATCTGTGCTAGTAAATTAAACAGTCCCTGGAATGTTGCTCAGAAATGGCTCATGGCTTTCCAAACTCTAACCTAAGAAAGTGGTTACATCAGCCACTGGTCTCTATATGACTTCATGAGTTTCATGCAGAAGCTGGTCCAATGGCCATGGCAAGCAGGCAGCTTGGTGACAGACAACCTGTCATGGAGGATAGCAGCACCTGTACAATGAGGTTATTAGCATAGATATAGCCATAGTATCCCTGTAACTAATAAATTTCTGGACTGACTCTTCCTGTTACCTCTCCTACCATGCTAAGTCTCTGACACAGCATTTTATACTTACATGTTGAGAAGAAGCATGAAATATTGCTCTGAAATTACATCTAGAGTTAAGTATTGTATTTAGGAAGCATGCCTATTAGAATATCCTTGGTTTTTTTCCTTTTTTTCCTTCCATTTTTACAGGAAAGCAGGTCTTGTGAATAATGTGTTTAACACACTGGTTCTTCACAGCTGGAAGAGAAAGTTTTGTCAGTAGTAGTATGTAAGAGATAATAACTTTAGCAACTTTTCATGTCTTCAGTGCAGGATCCTGAGAACATGAGAACACAGCTGAGGATTCACTAAAGACGACAAAAAGGATTGTAATAAACAGAACAATCTGAACAACTTTTGCAGCTCTTGGAAACGGTGTGGCATGCACATTGAGTATATTAAAGGCATCCCTAAATAACTCCCATTATGAATGTGGCATTTTCCCACCTCATGGCTGTTACGTGGTTCACACAATAATTGGCTATTATTTTCAGAACTCAAAGAAATTACAGGTAATTAAAAAAAAAGGGCAAAAATCAAAAGTTGTATTAGCGGGGGTGCAAAGCCCACTTAGTGGTATCTATAAAATGTTCCACTCTGAAGCTATTCCTCACATATTATCTCAAGAGACCTAGAAACAGGTTGGTTATGCTTTGGGTGGAAAAACGCCTAAGCAGGTGTTCTGTTCACTTAGATAGAAGACCAAAGTTTGATATAAATCATGACTACAAGGTAAAGGGTTAAAGTTCTACAGTCCCAAGAAAACGATGATCAGAAGACTGTTGTCTCAAAAGAGAAAAAAATAGCAAGTGTGTAGGCATGGTAACAAATGGCGACTGGACTCCTAACGTTCCTGTAGGCAGTTGCTTTAATAATCACAACCCCTATTGCTTGCTGAGTCTGCCTTCATGTCTGGGCAGATGAAATTGTCCTTGGATGGAAGAAACAATTGTACCTTTTTCTAAGCAAGGAGAAGAGGGACAAAATAGAAAGCTCACGTGGATAAACTTGCTTCATTACAGAGAAAATTCAATGTCAATTCATGTTACAAGTGTATCAGAAGTGAGCTGATGAAAACTGTCTTCACCTAATCATTCACCTCATGCTGGCTTTTCTGTAGTCCTCATATTCAGCTGGACGCATTACCTAAAACCACCATCCATGTAAGGAAACTAGGAAAGTGGTGTGATTCATAGCATCTAGCACATAATGTATTTTGTCACTGCTTAGCTAATGTTATGATATTTCAGGCCTGCTTAGAAAGGTGACCAGCTAATTACCACTAGCCTTTTCAAATACTGTGTTCAAGATCTTGAAGCCTAGCTGTGTTCTTAAAAATGACTTAAGCATCTAGAGTAACGACATAAACCCATAATTCATTCCATTGAAAGAGCTTGATTTTGTACTAACTAGTATTCAGGCAATTCAACTGCATTTATTCAGAAAGGTTTAAAAGAAGGTGGAGGGGATGATTCATAAAGGATTTGCTTTGCCTTTCTAATTGAAAATTTCAATGCAGTTAATACTTTTCACTTCTCCTTGTCCACTCTAATCTTATTTATTGTGCCTCTGACACCTTCCATTATCCTTTCCTTGATTCGTTGTTTTAGATGAAACAGTTCTACTGCTTCAACACTGAAAATGATATTATTTCTGTGCTATCAGTGGCAACTTCCTGTGCCTTTATATATACAAATTAAAGAGTGGATTATCATTAATTATGCACTACAATTTTTCCTGGCAACAGTCTGAAAGTGACAAAACATTTGCTTTTGTCATAGTTCTATTAAGTGAACCCAAATTGAGCTGCTGAAATTTGTGACACTCTACTGTGTTTTTAATTTGCAACACAGGGTCAGGATCATGACAGTGATTTTGTTTTATTTTCAGGGATCCTTGTAAGGATGTTAATTAAATTGTTTGAACTAAACTGTTTTTATCATTCCAACAACCTATATTTATTGCACATTAAGGAGAAATTTCTTGTTAACATTACTTAATTTTCTAACAGTTCGGTTTAATAACGGAAAAAGCCTCTATGCTAGGAAAGACAACCGCTTTAACCAGAGTGATAATGAGTCAATTTTTCCTTAGACAAGAAAAAGAAATTTATAGCACATTCAAAGGATAGTTAGGAGAAATGGCCAAGTATATGGCATTTTTGTGTATGCATATCAGTTCTGGGCTTTGAAAGTACTTTTCCATTTATCTGGAACACAACTGAAGATTTTCCATCCGAAATGGTGGCTGTCAAAAACCTTTTCCCTACTCTGGGAAAATCAGATTAAAACAGAATAAGCGACTGACAAGTACAAACCTATGGAAGAAACAGTTAAATTAGTGGTTTATCTCAAGAATATGACAAGAGTGACCAACAGGATCTGAGTGATGAGGTCTGGTCCTGCACTTGACTCTACTTGTGAAGGTTTGCTCACTTGAATGGGAACGCATTTCAGTGCCACTTGTCTTGGGGCACAGCCTAAATCATTGTGGAAACTGGACCATTATGAATGAGGACTTGCAAAATTATCCATGTGCTGTGGATAAAGGGAGATGAAGTACAGGCAGCACTTCACACCCCTGCTCCCCCAGGCAGTTTGAGGGGAGTAGCCAGGGTTCCCCACAGCATGTGGATTCCCCTACATAAATATTCCTAGAAGGAGATAAGCAAAACCAAAGGCATTTTTATCCCATTCCCCATGTTAATTCTTACTCTAGCGTGAGTTTTGCAAAAAGGACTTGGGTGAGCTGACAAATGCTAGGTTAAGAAGAGCTTGAATTATTTATACAGACATTATACATTGTGTAGTACTATTAATACATATATATATTTAATCAATGCAAGTTCTGATGTGATTATATACATATATAATTAGGTTAAAATAAAACTGTATTATTATGCATATTTTAATATAATTATGCAAACAATGAAAATATATGTAATATTTTGGCCAATAGAAGTCTACAGAAATATCAAAGCCTCAGATTTTATACTTGTATACATGACTACATGTATAACACGTTAGTTAATCTAATTCAGGAAAATCCTAAACTCTAATGGAGATGTAAACATACTTTCTGAGGAAAAGATCTTTAATCACTTGCTTGATGGTTAAATATGTGAATTAGTTTTTTGCTCAAAATGACAGAAAGAAAGACTGAAAATCCTTCTATCTGACCTGTGACTGCTTATGAGTTCCAGTGGCTGCAATGCTTTATCCATAATTAAATGGACAAGGGCAGTTAATTAAGAATAAACTGAGTACATAATATTAAAAATACAAGAAGATGAAATGCATAAGATGAGATAGAATATTTGTGTTCATTCAACACAAATCAGATATCACACAGTATGAGGAAAACAACATTAAATCATGTTCATGTTTTAATTTATGCAGTACATATAGGCATCAGAATAAGTTATATTTAATATAGTTTTAATTTGGTATTCAAAAATCAGTGAACATCTCTGGATCATCTGATTTCTCATCTTGGACTCTTATTTCTGAACACCGACAAAATAAACAAAATAATTTCTGGTTGGTAAATATTAACAGTCCTTAATAAACATAATGGCTAAAGCTGTTGCTCCTATGCAATAGTAGGAAACATCCAGTGTGTTTAACAAATTCTACAAGTGTGTTTAACAAATTCTTCACTCTCTCCATACTCCTCGTATCTTAATTTCATATTTTCTATTGGTACTTTCAAGTTATTCTGTCATTTTAACTTTCAGCACTTGAGGCTAGAAATAGAATAACATATTAAAAAACTGCGTAAGGGTTTTGTGAAATGGTCAGATGCTACTCAATGGTCTTTGGCACCAAACACTCCTTTTTCCACTCAGCTACAAAATTCTCCCTAGTTTCTGTTTATAGAAATGTAATGCACTTTTTTTTTTCCTCCCATAGCAATAGTAATTTTACTTTGATCTCATAGCAGCCAAACTATTAAATGTAAGCATGCTCATAAGCAAGGTACAAGGCAGGCACAGCCTATGATTTCTAGTAGAAGGTCATAACCCAGATTTTTTTTTTTAAATAACTATTACAATGAGGAACAGAGTATAGCCACAAAAGGAATAGTTATAATTTATGCCTGACTTACTTCAGCAGAATATAGTTTATTTATAAACTGCTTATGGCAAACTCTGTATGCCCCTGTTCTATGCATGTGCTGAACTGTCTTCTGGTAAATTATTTAAATTACACCTAGCAGTAATTCCTGAGGACTTTCATACTTCATTTTCTCTATTAATGTAACAGGGAAAAGCTGCTTTGCAAGGATTGCTCTAAATTCCCAGAGTGTGAGTTCCAAACTCTGTATGTGTTGCATTATGCCTGTCAAAAAACTTGTCTTCTCCTGAAATTTATTACTGAAGTCTCTCCACTAGAACTACTCATTGAAGCCTTACGGAAAGCTCATACATGATTTAAGAAGCTAACAGCACTGAAAGAAATAGGTCAGGTAAAAAAACCCTGAATTTAAGCTACCTTCACTTATTACTTATGCAAGATTATGCATAATTTAGCACACTGCTGAATATGCAAGGGCAGAATAATTGTTTACCAAAATATTTACTCTGTGTTCGTACCTGTGTTTTAGTGAGATAAGGTGATTTCTCAGCCCTTGCTAATCACTTTAGAATTAGAAAAGGATTAAATAAGTTTTTGATTATGCTGATAACTGCATGACATTATATGTAAACAAAACTCATGTTTAACAACCTTTTTCAAAGAGGATACCTCGTACATCAGGTTGTTGAGAGTAGGAAGTTTAACCTTCTTAAGAGGACTTCTTCCCTCTTGTATTGCCAGTTTAACCCTTCCCAAACACAGCTGTAAAGGAATATGACAATGAATGCAATGTCCCAGTCCTACCAGCACTACTCAAAACCAGGAAATACCTCCTGATTTAAAAAAACAAAACAAAACAGGTGAGTTTTCAATAAAATTTGGTGGGGGAATAGTTTTCAAAACTAAAGCATACAGGAAAACACAAATCTTATGCTACCTGACATGCAAGTGTTTAACAACTCAAGTGTCAAAAGATACCCTGAAATAAAATCAGTGAGGTTTTGTTTTGGTTTTGGGGTTTTTTTTTAATTGCTACTTTTAGCTTTATGCATTAGTAAAAAGTACCTTCTTCAAAAATAATGTACAGTATGCGAATATGGATAATCATGACAAAAGTGATAGCTTATTAAAGTCTCTACAGAAGTTCCCTTCATGTGAAAGTAAGATTAGAAAGGATAGACACTCGTAAAAATAATTATTTTATGGATAATGTACATTGCAAATGTAATAGCTTTGTAGTTCTAAAGTTGAGGAAACATCCTATTAATCCTGTTCACACATGCAATCCTCCATAATTACTTTTCTAACAACACACATTATTATACATGCCATCTTTAAATCAAACTATAGATAGGATTCTCTCGTCTACCAAACTCATGACACGTAGAGTACAGCTTTGAAAACTGACATTCTTTCTGCGATCGGAAAGCAAAATGGTATAAGACTGAAAATATGCTTGGAAATAATGTCAGTTGAGGATTTCCATTCAAGAAAGATGCCCCTGATAGGATATATTTTGTACTACTATAGAAAAACACGTTGTTTTTCATAAGAGAATGAAATAACTACGTTCACTCTCTGTATTCCAGGTTACTTGTTTCATTAGTGTAGACACAGCTCTATGTTAGAAGTTATTTGTCAAGCTTACGGCAAACCATAGGATTTATCACTTCAGCCAGTCTTGTTAAGATTCTTCCAAAAAGGAATATAAGAAAATTGCTTAAATCTGTGCACTTAATTTTATTTAAACGTTTCAGAATGACTAATTTGTCCCAAATACAAAGCTAAAAGAGAAGGCCCTTTCTGGGTTTAAATATCAGAAACAAAATGCCTAAGCCAAATAAATGTTACAGCAAAAGCCAATAAATATATTCACCTCATGCCTGTCTGCAGTCAGGAAGCCTATTCATGTTACATCCCTTTAAATTCTTCAGAGACGAATTACACATATAGGATAACTCTCATTGCTGCATTACTGATGTCAGTATTTAAAATTAAAATCTATGCAGTACTATCAACCCAATTAGGAAAGTTCATTTTTCCTCTTTGGCTAGACAGAAGACTGATTCCATAATGCTGTCTCAAAGTCAGACCTGAGTAGTGAGAAATTTTGCAAGTTAGAGATTGAACTAAATATGTATTTTGAGGTTGAAAGTCAGCAAAAGAAACTGAGCCTCAAAAGAACAAAAATATTGCTTTGAGCCATAGTAGGTATAAACAGCCTAGGTGAGAAGCAAAATCCACCTTACCTATTGAGAATTTAGCAAGAATTCTCCCTTTCTGTCAAATGGTCTTATTTTTCTTATGTCTCAGCTTAAATTGAGGTGGAAAGACTGTCTTCACCCTTAAATCTGAGATGACCAACAAAGAACGAAAATCAAAAAACACTCATCTTCTTACCTAAAAAGTAATTCTAATGCACGTAACTTTGATTATTCCTCCCAGACACAAACCTCTAAAAAGCTTCCATAGCTCATTCTCCTGTAGTCGTCCCAGACAGATTTACTATGCTCTGTCATTCAGCTTTTCTCAGATTCACGCAAGATCTGCCGGTATATGCGGAATATGCAGAAGAACTTTTTCACAGTGAGGGTGCCAGAGCACTGGAACAGGCTGCCCAGGGGTGTTGTGGAGTCTCCTTCTCTGGAGATATTCAAGACCTGTCTGGACGCCTCCCTGTGTGATATGTCCTAGGGAACTTGCTTTGGCAGGGGGTTGGACCTGAAGATCTCTTGAGGTCCCTTCCAACCTGTACGATTCTGTGATTCTGTATGTTTGGTAGGATCACAAGACATCCCTAAGCTTTGTAACTTCATTCAACTTTGAAGCAAGGCTTGGACAAACACCTATCTATGTTTTCTACCAGCTCTTCTAAAATGGAAATTCATAAATTCAAAGTCATCCTGAAGGGAACAACCATCCTTATCAGTAACAAAGGCTGTCATTGGCATAATCCCAAAGCTTGTTCTGAGGACTGGTTGTTCAAGTACTGCTCATCATTACATGGACAGTCCTTGAAGCAGCAGAGCTGAAGTTTTTTGTATTGTCTCAGTATGAGATCAAACAACATAATTTAGCATTTGGACTTTATCTTATATGAAGCCTTCCAATGACTAGCAATGTTCACACATTAAGAAGCTATTTCTTCTTCTGTCCCCCAGTCGAGAGGCTCAAAACTGCTTAGAGTCTTTCAAAGGGAGTGAAAATCAACTTTGACTTCAAACAGCATGTCCTTGGGGTGCAGGCGAGTGAGTGGGATATCAGATTAATAAAACCTGGAAAGTTATTTCATAGAAGGGATTCACTTGGTGCAAAACTCTTCTCCATTGGTTGCAGGGGAATATTTCTCTCTGGCACCTGGAAAGCCTCACCCCCTCTCCCCTCCTCCTCCTTCTTCCCTGACCTTCGTGTCTGCAGAGTTTCTTACATCTTCTCGCTCCCTTCTCTGGTGGCAAAAAGCAGCTGTTTGTGTGAGGTTTTTTCCTCTTAAATGTGACTCACAGAGGCACTATGACCACTGCTGGTGCGCTCGGCCTTGGTCAGCAACCACTCTGGCCTTGAGCTGGCTGGTGTTTACTCTCTCCGGCCTGCAGAGAGCTTCTTGCTGCTTCTTGCGGAAGCCACCCCTGCAGCTCTGCTAACCCCCTTCCACCAGAACCCAGCCACACAAAACTACAACAACAAGCAATGTTACTTTCCCACTCCACAGACAGATTTTGCTAGGGCAGTCAAAATACAATCGAAAGAGCTAGGAAAAACCTTCTGGGAAAATTTGAGGCATGAATCCTGTCTTATAGGTGCACATTCTCTGGATGTATTTCTAAGAATCAATGCGAAAATTCAGTATTCCTGCACATAGAACACAAGTCCACACAGCCCCTTGGAAAGTTTCACTCTTACTTGGGTCACACCAGCAGATGCTGGGCATGTTCAGTGTTCAGATGTTGGAGGAACCAGTACAGCATCTGAAGGTCATTGAAAGATCAGGCTTTCGGCTTGGCTAGATGAAGGATGTGACTTTTGTGCCCAGGAACAGACAGATGTAAGCATCAACATAATGAAACCTGAGTCCTGAACATTATAAGATGACTTATATAAAAATAATTAGTCTTCTAGTATGTCATATAAAGTATGTATTTACGTCACCCTCATTTGTGGTGTCAGAGCTCTTGAGCACTGCAGGCAAATGCAAGCATATACAACCCTTCAGGAATACTGATTCCACCAGGCAACATTTTTTTCAGGCAAGACATGTGCAGTACTATTGCTATTTTAAAATTTATTTTTATGTATTGAAAAACCAAGGGTTACCAGAACACCCAAATAATGAATAAATGACTGGAATATTCATCACTGGCGGGCAATAGTGATATTCTCCTCTGCTCTGAAACAGTGAGTACTTAATGAGATTGTAGATTTCTTAGAGACATAGTCCTTTTCCAGCACTTATTTTAGGGTGGGAGGGAGGGGGAAGGTAAGGCTTGAAGACCACAGTTTGCGTGTTGCCTATATACTGTTCAGCTTTGACTCATTATACTGTAAATCATAAAAATCGCAATGGTTTCTCCTGATTGGGAGGATTGCCTGCTATATAAAAGGACCCATAAATCAAAGCAGGGTGATCTCTTGGGTATAACTGTTTTTCTGGATCAAATCCACTTAGAGAGAAACAAATGCTTTGTTTAAAATGCTAGTAATTAAACATATTTGCCCCGCAATTCTTAAGAGAAGATGGAATATGATCATTATAAAGGAGCACTTAATTTTATCTTTTAAACAGTGATATGTCCAAAATGGAATTGCCTTGTAATATAGAGCTGCTGCATTAGATTACTGCTGACCCTATGGTGCTAAAGAGGGCCATATTATCTTCCGCATCATACTGATGTCTGAATTTCCAAGTTAGATTATCGCCAGTGGGCCCCTCAGCTTTTCACACTTAGGTCACCAGTTCAACCCTGAGTAGAGGCTGTTCAGTGACCTGGCTTAAATACATGAGAGGTCTAGTGCACATTGTACAAAGTACATTGATGGTAAAATACAGCTTTTGTGTGCGGCATCCTTTTTCCATGCCACTTCGTTTCTTCAGTTCATCTGGTTATGTGAGAGGTTATTAGTTTCTTGGAAAGCCTATTCTAGCACTGTATTAACCTATACCTCTCTTTTGATTATAATGGAAGGAGAAACACTGGACAAGAGGAAAGGATGAGGAAAAGGAAGCTTTATGTCCATTCTTAATTTGTATTGCAATTGTTTTCTTATTTTTTGTAGATATAGTATAATTCTTTAGATAATATAAATCCCTAATTTTTGTAACACCAGCTTTGGAGAAAATACGGATGAATCACAGCAAATTTGGATATAGTCATGGATTTTATGAAAACGAGTGACTTTCATAATTTTTGTTCCTCATGAAAAATTCATATAGAAGTCATATTAATTCTGCTTCATCCACCTTTTGCTTCCATATATTTAGCATATTTATGTATTGATGGTAGTCCTATATATTGGATTTGTGAGTTCTTGTAAAGCAAAAGACTTCTGAAGTTAACAAACACAAAACTTCTTTTTCAGTTCCTGGAGATAATAAAAACATCTTCCATTATTACCTGCTTCTCACAAACACTTATTCACAAAAGTCCACACTCATTAACAAGCAAGCCCATCACAGTCAGTAGGGATTATTTTGGTGACTTAGATATATTATACAAAAAGATCTTGTTATGATTTCCTGATATAAATAAACAAGTAGGAAGGAAGGTAAAATACAAGAAATACATCACAATATGCATCACATTTTTACATAGTAAAGATACTTAGGATGGAATTTATATACTTATATGGTATTTCCTACATACCTGCATAAGTGTCTATGTTTCTTGGGTGATTTTATGTATAAAAGAAGATGTTCAGACATTCTAAAATCCTCAAATTCTTGTAACGTTTAATACAACAGTACTCTTGTCACTTCTTTATTGACAATTTAGTTCTGTGTATTTGTGAATTAGCTAGATAAAATTCAACTGTTATTTTCAAGACAATGATTCTGATGCTCCCTACCTGCCCTTCCACTGGTCTACCAATGATGATGCATGAAGAAAAAAAGATTTCAAAAAGAGAGTGCATGATCATAAAGTGGGAATGAAGGTTATTTACTACTGCATATCTATTATTTTACTGTAGTCTCAGAGGGAGCAAAATCAGCTGAGGAATGGGTGCTCCTTCTCTACCTTTTACATTTGTAATTGGTTTCTCAGAGAAGACTTTCATAATTTGTTAAGGAGACCTACTTCACTCCTCCTAGATGTCAACATTGGTCTCTTGATTATATTTCATTCTTGGTTTACTGTTGCACAGCCTGTTAGTCCCTAATACATATTTCTGCCAGGATATTTTTTTAAATATGTGCCTGGTTTTCAATATACTACACTTTTTAATTGAGAACCCTTAACAATACTTAACTTCCTTCCCAAAGTTTCTCTAAGTTCTAAAACTTAGAATGCAAGCCAACGTGTGGTAAATGTATCTGCTGTAGCACAATTGACATGAATCTTTCTTTATGACATTGAATTACAACTTGATTTTGAAGAATTCAGCAATGTTGTCCTAGACAGCTACCAAAGTTACCCAGCCCATCCTGGACCTGAATGATGCATATTTGGTATGTATGTTTCTGAAGATCAAAGCTTTTTCTGCTCATATTCTTCCCATAATCACACAGGGTGGACAAACCTTAAGTCACACACAAGTGCTAGCTTGGACTGTGAAGGTAAATTAATAACTCATTGTGCAAATAAACTATTCCTCCCCCTCAGACTACAATGGCTACATATCTCTTGATACATCTTGCATCTACAATGGCTACATATCCCAAATTTGGATCTTCAGAGGGAGTGCAATTATTGATGCGGGGCTCCAGTACTTTGCTTCCCCCATTTTACTGTCCAGATATGTCTTTGTTCTCATTGAATTTATATAAGCATAGAATCATAAATTGATTTGAGTTGGAAGGCACCATCAAAGATTATCTAGTCCAACCCCACTGCCATGGGCAGGGACATCTTCAACTAGATGAGGTTGCTCAAAGCCCCATCCAAGCTACCTTCAACACTGCCATTGAGGGGGCATCCACAACATCTATATCTACCCTCTTTAAGTTTAAAACCGTTGCTTCTTGTCCTGTCATTATGCAGTGGGTTGCTTCCAAAACACAGGTTCTTTTAAAAATTTATTTCATAATGTGTAGCCAAAAATTTTGGTTTACAAAAATAGGATGCTGAAAGTAAACCTTGCTATCTAGATGCACTAATTTTACACAGTGTCAATTAAACCTTGTAGGGTGGTTTAGGTATTTGGAATTCAAATCAAGAAAAGAGAATTTTGATCAGTTGAAGTAGAAACTGGTTTTTCTGAAGTTTTATCCAGAAAAAAAAAAAAGCTTACTCTTCCTGACTTGCTAGAATAGGATGCTAAAGAACAGACTTCCATCCAGAATATGTCTAATTTGCTCTCTGAAAAAAACTTCATGGGAAAACGTGATTTCAGAGCACCATGCCTACTGAAAGAGCATATGAGAGTGCTTACCTCCCTGTGAAGGGTTAGTTAATGGTAGTATCACACACAAGATGCACAGTCAGGAAGGAGTTGTGATGATTGGTCCCACATCCTTGAACAAAAATCCCTGCTACTCTCAAGAAATGTTACATTACAGACTTCCAAAGATATGAAGTATACGGCTGGGCAATTTGCAGTCCTCCCTTTATCTTTGAAAGGGGACATGGCTAGCATTAGCAAATTCCCAGGAGAGTGGGAGAACTCTTAATCAGAAACAGTGGTGTCTACGTTTCTTGGCCTTTTTTATTGTGCCTCATGCTTTCCTAGTGTGCTTATTGCTCATAGTTCTGTTCCCTTCTTGCAAGGGTAAGGAGGGAGGGAACTGAGTTTTAGTCTATCTTCCCAGGCACCTTTGAGCTCAAAAACTCAGAGAGTATCTTGTCCAGTAGTGATGGGCAAACTAAAACCACTGTAAACTTCTGCAGTTTTAAATCTGACGTTGGGATCTGTTTTGGAATAAATATAAGACTGAACTCAGAACCAAAGGAATTACTAGACAACCATGACCACAGCAAAGAGACTGGTATGGCCAAGAAATCTCAAAGCCTGAATAAAGAATATCTCAACCTGCTTTCAAGATTGTGGAAGTGTTTAAGACATGAAACTGTGGAGATTGTTTTGCATGCATATAGGTTGGAAATAATGCACAGGTATCTCTTATTCCATGTATAAGAGTCATTTACAGACAGTGCAATAAAGTCTTTGTTTCAAAGAACAAAATTTGTCTGAGTGTACTTAATAAAGGAAATAGATAATAACGGAAAAGTTATAGAATGAACAAGGTAATTGTTCATGTCTGAGACATAAACCAGATCCATATTTGTGTTGTTGCCTTTGGTCCTAATCAAGAGCACAAATGAGTCTTTCTCAAATTATTTATGGTATGGCAGAAAACTTGTAGCTTTGCAGGAACTGTAATTATGGAGTTTATACAGCTGCACATGAGGCTGGCCTGCCCTACAGAGAATATGAACCAGCTCAACCCTTCAGCCTAGCAAGTGGAGCCTAGGTGGATTACCATTAAGTGTCTCTGATGACTTTTAATGACTGCATTCGTGGAACTGGACAGAAGCCTCAATGCCTACCTCTGAGGTGGTGAGTGTATATGGCTATCCCCCCGTCATGTTTTTTCCCCAGCTGGCAGCTAAGCATGTCACTCCCTGCCCCCAAGGGGATGGAGAAGAGAATGGGAAAAAAACCTCATAGATTGAGACAAAGACAGTTTAATGGGATAACAAAGGAAGATAATAATATTAATAGTATTAATAATAAAAACAGTAATACAAGTGATGCACAAATGCAATTGCTCACTACAACAGAAGGAAAAAAAAATGCAACAACCCAATGCCCAGTCTGTTTCTGAGCAGCTATCCTGCCTGGCAGCAACTTCTCCAGTTATAACTGGGGTATGATGCTCTACGGTAGGAAATATCCCTTTGCTGTGTCCGGGTCAGCTGTCCTGGCTGTGCTCTCCCAGCTTCTTGTGTACCTGGCAGAACAAGCGAAGCTGAAAAGTCCTAAATGTAGGCACTACAACTACCTAGCCACAACTAAAAACATCAGTGTGTTATCAGAATTATTCTCATCCTAAATCCAGAACACAGCACTAATCCGGCTACTAGAAAGAAAAATTAACTCTGTTTCAGCCAAAACCTTCCATCCTTTTTAAAATATTAAAAGAGCACATAAATGGAGTTAACTTCATGGATGAGTTTTAGTCAGTTTAGTCTGAGTTCAGTCAGACTTGTGAACTGTCTTATACCCCTTGTCAAATTCCCTTGTTTCACATGACATCAGGCAAAATAAGAATCTGGATTTTTTTCCAAGTGAAAAGAAAGGTAGAGTCTTAGGGAGCAGGAAAGCTAGAGTTTGAGGAGTAAGAAATTCTAGTGTATAAAAACACATAACCCTATGTATAATGTACCCTGAAATGTATGAAGTAAAATCCACTTTAACCCAAGTCCCATCCACATTAGCTCATATCCTCACTATTAACTTAGTCTTTAATGTCATTATTCGCATGATGTTTCTACAATGAGATTATTAGCATGCAGCTATTTAGACAGAATTAGGATTACTTGCCGAAATGCTCAGAGAAGCTGTCCAGTTACACTGGATACTAGCTGGAGTAATATTTTGTGCTAGCATTTGTGGACACATATAAAATACGTCCTCTATTAAAACAGATGCAAGTGATTGCAATTTAATGCTACTCAAGTATAACTAATTAAATAGTTTAATTAGCTAATAGGGCTTATATTGAAATGAGCAGTGCTTAATGAAATGGACAAAAATGCTGAATACTCTATTTACATTGCATTACATAGGACAAGGCTTGGAAAAAATTTCTGCTTTCCTACTAAAGTAGTTATATAAACAAAAGGTTTTCTATTTTGTATTTTCTATAACCATATTTGCTTTGTTAATTACTGTGTACACATACTGGCTGAACATTCAATGAATAGATAAGATCAGATTACCTTGGCTGTAGCACAGATGAACACACTGGTGTTCACACTCTGCTCTAAAAGAGAGAACAGAGAAAGGTTGAGGGTCATCGTGTGGTCTACTAGAACAGCAGCACTTTTTCTGCGTCAGTAAAGAAGAAATTTTGCTTCTGACTCTTAAAGTAACTTTGTCTTTACTTGCATTTAAGTGAAAACATCTAGTACCTCAGATTTTAGACTTCGGAAAGTTACTGTAAGTGTTAACAGAGTGCACTGTCTCCATGTGCACAGTTGCCAGGTCATCATTTCTACCTGATCAGGAGATGGACCTTTACTTTTTTCCACTCATCCTCCACATGCTAGATTACAGGGGAACTCTCCCAGGTGTAGGAATCCTAATAAAATGATACATCCTCTTGTCTGCTGAAATCAGGAGTAAGGCCCCTATGAATTTCAATGAAAATAACTATTGGGCCTAAACACTGTGATATTTTGTCCTTCCTTTTTGTGAAGGAGGCTGGAAGTTCCTGCAACACATAAGCTCTCAAAGTTGCTGCACATACTTGACACGAAAAGTTGTTAGAAAAATCATATTAAAATACGAAGGAAAATTCTAAATGAAGGTCCTAACTAGGGGAGAACACAGTGCTCTCTACTTTCTGAAGGCACAAGCCCATCAACAAAAGGCTTTGAATCCCCAAGCAGAAAAATTATTCAGAGCCAGAGCCAGTCAAATATCGGTCATATCATAACCACTGTGCTTGAATGGTACAATCTTTAAGTCGCCGTTCTCACTCCATATGCTGTCTATAGTCCCTCTGCCTGGGCTTGCAGAGTCCACATGCCTTTGGTGCCCTGAGAGCCGTCATGGACTTTATTATCACCGCACACGTACACCAGAGAGCATTTGTCAGAAGTACCATGCCAGGGATGTGTTATTTTCAGCTGTATGTTGAAAAGTAAATAAAACACATTCTGAGATAGTGGTTTTCTCTTGTATTGTCATTATTATCATAATCAGTGGCTTGATTCCTATTCCAGGGATTCTGAAACAATTAATCTGAGAACTGTTTTGATTCACCTACTTTGGGCAATGTATTTAATTGTCATTCTTTTGCTGTGCAAATGAGATCTACAAAATGTATGTAAAAGACAATATAAATATTTTTTAAATATTGGCTAATCAGAATGATTTGTGTCAGGAATCCAATTCACAACTTGCAATTAATATCCTGTTTACCAATTCATGCTAAAATAAACACTAATTATGGCACATGTTTGCTTCATAAATGCTCTGGTTTAGGCTGTTAAGAAATGCTTTGTGTAACCTGACTGGTTTTTATTTTACAAATCAATTGCACAACTTCTTGGTCCCATAGAGAAGGCAAAGCTATGCCACACATGGCGGCTAAACAGCATATGAATTAAGCTCCATATAAGCAAATTTCTTTGTAAGTAATTTATATTGTATGGTAAACTTGTATCCAACTAGAACAGCAAATTAAAACATTAATCACATCTGTAAAATTTAAGGCCTTGTGCATACAGAAAAAATATTAGGGAAATACATTTTCCTGTATTGCTGAAATAAATATTCCACATATGGAAGCCAGTCTAATCCTTCTCATTATAGTGTGGATGAAGATGAACATTAAGCCCATATAACATTTCTTTCAGAATTAGTCGATAGCTCATTTTAGTAGGTAGCACATATTTCCAAACCTGAAATGCCCACATTCAATCAGATTTGCAGTCTCTTTCCCTTTGCAGCTGAAGCTTTTCATCACTGTTAGGTAACCACTGTGATTATTCCATATCACATACTGATGAGAAGGCAGAACAAGCTCTCTCCCCAGCACTGAGCAGGTTGTAAGCTGTGGCAAACTAACTTGCTCTGAAATTATCAAGTGTTCCAGCACTCCTTAGCATTACTAACATAGGCAGCCTGCCAGCCCCCTCTCCAACATCCAAATCGTCTTCCTCTCTTAACCACATTTTTATCCATCTGCTTCACAAAACAGCCCACATGCTTTGACTTACTCTTGTATTTGAGTACAATGTGAGTTTACTTTAGATCTAAGCCTTTCTGTGCTATTCCATCAAACGTGGTACTCTCCATAGAGGGTACCTAATTATTCACTAGAGCATGCAATATAAGCTAGAGTGTGCAATATAAGCCCAATAAGTAACACTGACTTTAACACCTTATTACTTAATACCTTAACACTATATTACTCTTCTCATCCATAACTGAAACCAGCCTGGACCCTTCTCTCTGCCACATGGGGATCTAAAATGTAAAAAGACCCCCGCCCTTGCACATGAATGGGAGCACACAGCAGGTGATACTCCAGAAGGAGCGACCAAAGTGCAGTTCCCCTGGTCCCTCCTGCTTGCCCACTCCACCTCAAATAAAAGGAGGCAGAGTCCAGTCTGGGTGTGAAGAAGGGACAGCTAAATTCAAGGTCCTTGGGCAATTAATTTCTGAAGGGGAGCTATGTATGCTGCTGACAGCAGCAGGAGCTTCTCCACTGGTGTTATGACTTGTCTCAATTCACTCAGCAGCAAGAAGCTGATGCAGGCTATTGCAGCTATATTATGGGCAACCGGCCCTTTGTTTCCCTCATGAAAATATGTATTTATTTGACTTCAGTTTGATTTTTAATCAACGCATATGCTTCGGCATTCACTAGGTTTGGCAATGCTGTCATTCAGTGATCGCTTTCACTCCCAAGGTGTTCTGAGCTTTGTCACCATATGCAGAGATCAGTCCATTGAGTTCAAGAAAAATCAAGAAAATTCAATGACTAACATGCCCTTGCTTCTCTGAGAACTGGGAAGATACATCCCCTAAGTAATATCTGGAGATACTATTCAAGGAAATAAACATTCCCAACTTCTTTTGTCTCATTACTGTGTTTATTTAAGCACTTTCTTTACGTGCTGGCTTTGGCTGGGATAGTTAATTTACTTCACAGTAGCAAGTATGGGGTTGTGTTTTGTATTTAAGCTGAAAATAATGTTTAGCACAGGGGTGGTTGTGTCACTGCTGAGCAGGGCTCACACAGAGCCAAGGCCTTTGCTGCTTCTAATCCCACCCCACTAGTGAGGGGGTGGGGGTATACAAGGAGTTGGGAGGGGACACAGCTGGGACAGCTGCCCCCAACTGACCAAAGGGATATTCCATACCATATAGCACCTAGCTCAGCACATAAAACTGGGGGAAGAATAAGGAAGGAGGGGCATTTGGAGTGATGGCATGTGTCTTCTCAAGCAACCATTATGTGTGAGAGAGACCTGCTTTCCTGGGGATGGCTGAACACTGTCCTGTCCATTGGAAATGCAGAATGGATTCCTTGCTTTACTTTGCTTGTGTGCAGCTTTTGCTTTCCCTATGAAACTGTCCTAGCCTCAACCCATGAGTTTTCTCTTCTACCCTTCTGATTCTCTCACCTATCCCACCGGGGGGCAGGGTTGTGGGAGAGGCAGAAGTGCAGGGGGAGGTAGTAATGAGTGAGCAGATGTGTGGGGCCTAACTGCTCTCTGGGGTTAAACCCCGACAGAATACTTCCCAAAAAAAATTTAAATATCTTATGATGAAATGCTGATTGGTTATTAACTTTAGAGAGGGTCACAAGAGAAAATTCTTCTGCTCACAAAATATATAAAGTAACATCAGGAGAGAGGTACCTAGTGGGACTGTCAAAAGCATGTTAAATTCCTAATTTCAATTAAAATTACAGAGGTTAGCTCCCTAAAGACAATAGAAAAAAATGCTAGGTACCTCTCTCACCATCAGGAACTTAAAGACTTAGGAGACTCTTGCAAACGTCCCTAATAATTTGCAGGTTTGGCTTTTTTTCCCCACAAAGCAAAGTAAAGTAGACTGTCATACTCCTATCTGGGGTAAAATACCATATTGCAGACCTGAAGTCCAGTCCTAAAATTAAAATTCACCCAGTATAAAAAATTTAATATATGAGGATTTATGAAAAATTTCCACCACACCATAAGGACCATAAACAGTCCATTTAGCCAACTCAGAACTAGTCCATCTGGGACTAGCCTGTTGTTGCTTTGCCCTCAGCAGTGATGCTGTTAACATTTTCGTGCCTTGGGTGAAGAACCCAACGCATGAATGCCATCTTTTCCTGACAGTGGCTTCAGGTATGATTTGCAAAGGCAAGTATTTCTGCCTGAGGACCCTCTCATTGCCTTCATTTCTGAACTGCTTACCCAGTGAGATCCAGCTGCGGCCGATAATTCCGACACGTATCCCTGTATCACCAAGATTTCAAGACTGCTTGTACAGAAAAGCGGTGTATTTTGTAACACCCTGAAGGACCATGATTGTGTTTATTTTTTTTATTATGTTGTACTACATAACTACTGCCAACACTCTATTAAAAAGCTGCGTTTAATAAAGGAAATATGAAATTAATTACCTTTCTTCCTTTTATCTCATGTATTCCTGCACCCATTTACCCTGACACTTTGTTGGTAGTGTACACACAGTGATGTGCACACAGATGGGATGGCTGCTGCTTCTTTAAACCCAGCAATAGTCTGTGAACCAAACAGCAATGGGAAGGCAAGCACCAACCATGATACGATGAATCTGATTGATTAACCGTTCATTTCAGTACTTTACCACGATTGAATTTCACTGTTTGAGTAGTGTTTTACCTATTCATTGCTGACATAGGAAAGTAGAAAGTGATATCACCTTCCAAGTCGCTGATTCAGAAGGGTACAGAGTGCCTTGGCACCTTTGAGGAATAGTCCCATTGCCTACTGTGATCTGAGGTGAACATCTTTCTAACTTGTTATTTGTCCCATACCCCAAAGTTGTGATTCTGAGAGATCTGCCCTCACTTAGTACTGTCAGGCCCTGCTGTTTCAGCAGGAAATCACAAACATTTTAACTAGCATTTGCATTCTCACTGGTAAATATTTAAGTTGCTCCCATGAGCACCTGTGCACTTGCTCAACTTTACTGCTGCAGTCATTCCACCAGTAATCTACTCACCCAAGTGTAATTAAACCTCTGTAACGGTGTTGGTGAAACTGAATAGCCCTCTCTGAGTCATCTTGAAAGATGCAATTTCCAGTGCACCTCTGTCCCACTGGCAGATTATATGGCAGCTTGTGGATTCCAGTTACAATAAAATAAATTTTCTGTAATTCCCTTTTTAGTTTTGCTTACCAGATTTAGATTCACATTTTATGGGTTTTATTTCATTATGAGGGTTATTTAACCTTAAATCTAAGATGTTTTTGAGCCTGGGTCTAACCTTGGCCTTTTAAAAATAGAATTCCACATAATTTCAGCACCATACTGCTGAGTACATGGACCACTACTACCATTGTAGGTATTCCCTGCCCTCTAGCTAAATACACAGTTATTAGGCATAAATATATCTGTACTGGTAATTGGAAGAAAACAGTAAAATAAAACAAATTAATAGGAACAAAAATTAAAAAAGGGATCACTACAAATAACTGTTTCCACACCAAAAAGTATTCTATTCTTTCCTAAAAGATGGGCATCTATCTTCTCAGTGGATTTACATGCCAAAATTTGTGCTAGGAATTTGATTTAGAATGTGATAATAAAACCCCAAAAGCATGCCTCCTTCCTGTCTCAAAAGAAGGTGTATTGTGTGCTGACAGTGCAGAGTTATAAAAAAAATAACACTTTTCTGAAATCCCTGTTCATTTGGATAACCCAGGATATTTGATGCTATCACTGAGGCTTCTCCTGCTTAACACCTATACATTACTACTTGCTTTCTATGACACATGTGCAAACCACAAAAGGCAAACCTCTTTTGTTTATAACCAGCATTATGTGTCCTGTCTCACTGGCTTTGTCATGACAACCTCCCCCCAAAAATTAAAATACTTAGGTTTTTAAAGAAGTTTTCCCAGTGTCAGAGCTGAGGTGATTGTTCCTTTTGTATGGAATGAGCATGAATTATTTTGGGATGATATAAACTTATTAACGGGAGGGGTTAATTAAATCAGTAAGTTTAGTGAACTTAAATTCCTTTGGCAAAATGCCCATATTCATAAACAGGATACACAACTTTGGAAACGTGGTAGATGCAGCAGGCATGAATACTATCTTATTTAAATGTCTGTATTAAGCACAACCACTCTCTGCTAAAAATGGGGAAAAAACAAACAAGTCATATTCATCAAAGTAATTGTGTAGGTACTTTCAGTACCAAAATGCCTAGAATGAAAGATTGAACTGCTAACGGCAGCAGTGACAGCCATGAATCATGGTAGGCTACTTCGGGGCCTTTACCACCATAAAACAAAAGATGTAGATGAAAAATGCTGCAATTAAGTGATTTGATTTCTGCCCCCTTTTTCCTACTGCATTCGTGCATGGCTGCACAGCAAAGATTGATGGGAAAAATTACTCTACGTGATCTCTGACAGAGCCTTGGAACAATTCTATAAGGGGGAAACATACAAATCAAACCAGCTTTCTTGTATTCAAACAAAATAATACATATAAAGCAAATACTTTAGCCTATATCCAAAGCACCAGCATTTGCATACTCACATAAATTTTTGAGAAATGCTCTGCTATCAAAACCAAACTCATGGATTTTCCAGCTAGTTGGGTAATACTGATATTTGTTTAAATAAATATTCAATCAGTACTACTGAGTGGCATCCTAAATATGTTTGTGCAGTGAGAAGAACAAATTGCACATACAAATTTATGGAGGTAAAATGTTCTTATCTTTTATATCAATATGTTATTAATAAAATACTCTCAAAATAAGATAATAAGAAAATCTTCCTGCATATTAGACTCCACTGTCATTACCATCATTTAAATGGACATTTTCAATGGGCATTTATAAGTGAGCTCAGAACAAGCGCATAAAGGATTTATATCTGCGGTACTTGTGTAGAGGGAAAACGTTATAATATGGCTGACATATACTTTAAAATATGCTAAATGTGCAAAAGGCATTGGATAAAATAAACAAGCAACGCTAATGCAAATGGGAGGTGACTGGTTCCACCGTAGCCTGCTCTACTGATATTATGTGAGATTTATTTCCTGATGAGAGAGTAAAGACCACACAGATCCAGCCCACTGTAAAAAATGTGCCGTTGATTTTGTTCAAATATACACAATGGAATCAACTCACCGAAAAAAGATGTGTAGAGATTTGACTCCATTATGCACAGTAAAGCAGAGACTGAACAGAGAGACCAGGGCATTGGTAATTAAAGTTAGGTCTTTTTTTTTTGCCTAAGACTTAATGTTGCATTATGTTTGAAAGAAATCTTGCAGCAGTCTTTCCAATGTCAGACAATATTTTTCATTTTGATATGTATTTTTTTCCGTATATTGAACACTTCTTCTTTCCCAGAGATTCTGTTTATCCGCAGTGCATAAGATCATATATTTTATTTCTGCATGTAGCTGACTTATTCAACTTTAGATATTTTTTTCTTTTTCTGATAAGCAGGTACAAGCCTCGTGAGGCTGAGACTTCATATACATAAGCCTCTCCACCCTCAGCAGCTTTCTGCCTGATTTATGGGGACCTACAAACCATCCTCCATGACTAGAGAAGCAACTTTTTCATTTTCAAAGTTAATCCAGTTCTAGGATGAATTAACTGCTGCATAACACCCTGACAGCTAGATTGTGCTTTTATCCAGCTAGCTAGCATTCCCTATAACTTCCTATCCTGTAAAATAAACATTAAGAGCTTTGGCCTCCTGATTGCTTACTATTGATCACTTTTATAACCCAGGACACCTTATCTTCTTTCAGCGTTTTACAGTATCATTAACTGTAAAAAGGAGAGTGAGTTTCTTCTGCCAGCCTATTTTTGTATAGGGAGTTAGCACATCCAGAAAAAAAAGCAAGCTGATGATGGTTTTGTGGTGACTCACGCAGCTGGTATGGCTCATTAGGTTCACCCTGGCAATAATGGAAGTGAAAATAGTCTTTTGGGATAGCAGGCAGAACTGGGGTCTAGGAAGACCTTTGAGAAAAGGCTAGGTGCATTTGCAGGAGAGGATTATATTCAAAGAAGTACCTGTTTGCTTTTATCCTTTGGGTCAGTATTCAAACCTTAAGAATCTCTTAGGCTGTAAACTCTTAGAAGTAGGAGCCAGAGTTCATTATAAAAGTGCTGTGCTTTAGACTTTACTGTTTTATGAATACTAAATAGCTTATACTTAAATGCAATATTTGCAGTTAAGCATAGGATATTCTGTGTTATTTTCATTTAGCAGTTTGAAAAAGCAGAAGGAGTGGCTGGGTTAAATTCAGTTCCCTGTGGTTTTCTCCTCTAATGGAACAGCAGGCAGCAGATTGCAACCCTCATTGCCTAATGGTCCCACCCAAAAGGGAAAGGGAAGAGGGGCAAGAAAGGGAAAGAGAAAAGGTGAAAATGTGTTTTCCCCTCAATATATCACAAACCAGAAACATTGTGTTCTATGCATAAATCCAAGAAAATCTGCAAGCATCAACCTGGCATCTTCCACTTCCATGTATTTCTCTGGGGAAGGAAGACATGAAGCTACCTGAGGAGGCTGGGAGACAATCCTGGGGAGTCAGACGTTTTTGGCAGTCTTGGAAATCGAGAAACTCTTACCTTGCTACAAACATCATTTTAAAGAGTGATGGCTTTGTTTGAGCAGGAAAAAGGTTCATCAACTGTATTTGCATTTGTTGCTGAGAATACCACTCCAAAAGGCAGAGAAGTTGAGAGGGATCCATACTATACCAGAAAGTATGAAAAAATAGACACGACTTGCCAGAAGCACAGGTCAGCAAAGCTGCATTGCTACAGGATATAGGACAGAAAGAGGTTCTGAAATGAAAGGAATGAGAGGGTGAAAGGAGGAGGTCCTGAGGCCTGTGCAAGGGCAGGAGGCCTTTTGGGAACGAGGCTGAGAGCCTGCAAGGGCATTTGGTCCTCTGGGCATGAAGGGACCCTTACCCTTAAACCAAAATTATATTTAACTTTTTATTTACCATTTGTGACTTTGCTTTCAATCTCATAGCATGAAATCCAAAAGTTTTCCAGTTATTTGAATTCAAGAAGAATCGGGAGCTTAAGTGTGAAGATGGCATGTCTGGAACATTAAGTCTCTTCAGAGGAAGACAATCAGAGTAGTTATGTTAAGGACCCACCTCACCCAAAGCTGCTTAGGGTTGAAAAGTATCAATCTTTCAAACTGCAGGGACGAGTCCGGTCAGTGTTGTGGCCACATGCTGGTTTTGGGGACACATTTCCTCCTGCACACATGGGCTACGGTCCCTCTTCTAAAGAGCAGCAGGTTGGCCTCACATCCATCAGGAAACCCCACAGCACACAATAGATCATTTAGTCAGAGTAGATTTTGCAAGCATATTTATTTGTCCAATGCTTTAAAGTGAGTAACAACGTACTGTAACAGTAAAATACAGAATTCTTAAACAGTTCATGTTAAATCCAGAGTAGGTTGTTAAGTTGCACGTGATCTTGAAGTACTTAATTATTTCACTGTTTTATCATTGTCCTGTTATGCATCTCCTATTCCTCATATTGTATGCTTTATTTCTTACTTGAACCTTGCACAGCACAAAGACGGCTTCCACCTGTGATTATACTAATAACAAGTAATAGTAATAAGAATTCAGATTGGTCCCAAACTGCCTGACAGTCAAGAAAGTGGTAGTTTTGCAAGACAGATGTTAGTTAGCATTACTTAGAAGGAGTTAGAGAATAAGAAACATAATTTAGGTGTTTACCTGTGTGTTTTTGCTAGTGTAGGTGTGTGAGTTCCCATTGCAGTCAACAGACATCTACTAAATTCATTTGGCAGAACATTTGCTTCAAAAATAAATGAAATAAATAACAATTAAAAAAAACCCAAAACTGATTTTCCTGCTGTGATCATTTTCCACAAAGGAATTCACGTATGTACCTGAGGTTGATCCCACATCTACCTTGTCAAGAGAGTAAGATTTTAGAAGGTCTGATCACAGCCAATAGGATAAATATCTGGAAGACCCACCTTCATTCACAGACTTTTTCCTTATGTATTCTAGTGCTTCGGGAACAATATAAAGTGATAAAGTCCCACAAAATGATGCATATATCTCTATTGATATATTGTGGATTTAATAGAAAACTAGTGAAATCAAAAGTGAGTTATGTTCACCAAAGCTGATATAAAAAAGAGATACCTGAATCAGGAGTTAATCCCAATTTAACATATCACATAAAAAATGGCAATTCTAGTTACATTATTTCTTCTATAACACTGCAGCAGACTGGAGAAAAATGTTAAACAGCACGGCAGGAAAGCAGATAGACTATTAAATAAATATCCTGTAACTATTTAATTAACCATTTAATTAAACCTTTCTGCTTTACCTTTTGATTTATCCGTAGTTCCGTGAGAATGAAACAGTAGTGATGTTGCTTTTATGAGAACCACCAGAGATGAAGACATTGGAAATACAGAAGTTATGTATTTGCTTTCTTATTTTAATGAAACAGTCCTTTCAAATAGCTTTTACATTTTATTCTTTTCTGATACATTTTCCTTAGAGATCATCTTTAAAAAAAAAAGAAAAACCCACAAAATTTAGATTTTTTTTTCACTCATATAGACAGGCATGTCTTTGGTGTTGGGAGTCTTGCTTGTGGAAGATGTTGAGCTAGCGCACTAAGAAAAGCGTTGGCCACTAGAGCATGCAGACAAATCCAGCCTGTCGCATAGTACACGGTTATAGGCACTGACTCGGCACTAATCAAAATGCTTTCATGCGTGGGCATTCTGGGAAAGTAAGGAGGAATCACACCCTCTCTCATTAAATAAATGAAGACCTAAAGACACTCACTATGGCTACAGAGCTACATTTGGAATAATAAAATCCACTGTGCAAGCAGTTCAGCACACAACATGATGCTTTGAGCGCATTTTGACTGGTCTCTCTGGGGAAAAATACCCCGTGCATCTTATAATTAAAAAGCTATTTAACAATTTAAAAATACAAATATTCCCAAATCAAGTTTCAGCCAAATATCCTGTGCATTTCCTCTCCCGTCAGCCTAATTCAAAACACAGATATCAGAGACAGCAATGGTCCTGTGTTTACACCACACAGCACTACAGAGAGATGATCACTTAGCTTTTGTTTTGGTTCCAATTCATTTTTTCAAGAAGCATAATTAAAAACTGCATTAATGCCACCAATTATGGCCTCCAAGGGACCAGAAACCCCATGTTACTATGTGATGGAACACAACTGAGCTGCAAACATCCATTTGCCATTATAATACTCATTAATCCTGCCAAATACAACTCATTATGAGACTTCAAGAAAATCATCTCATAGGCAAACACAGCACAGAATCTATCTGTCACTGCATTCCTCACAGCACAAGTTGCAGGGGTGGAAATTGTTCAATGTAACTAATTTATGAAGCTGCAAACTAACCATTCATTTCTGACACAAACCAGGAGGTGTCTGAAAATGTACAAGGACTACTTTACTGCTGGAACATCCCTTTAATTGTGACTTCTTCAAAAGTGAGTGTGTTCGATAGAAGGTGAAGAAAGCACTGTGAAAAAAAGGAAGAATTGACTTTAATGTTTGCTCAAATCAGTGTCTTTTCCTAAGGTCAAAATTAATTAGTCTGTTCTCCCTGGTTTACTGTTTTTTCTTCTTATTTTGGGCAAGACTTGTGAAAAAAAAGCAGTACAGGATGATACCAATGTAATGCTGAGAAGTGAGCTACAGATAAAACTATTTTTTAGTATCTAACATTACGATTGGTTGTTATTATTATTTACCTGGAATTGTTTTAGTATGATTTTGTAGTTATCTGTTTTGTAGTGTCATTTTGCAAAATCCATGAAGGGTTAAAGTTTCAAATTAACTGGGAAAAAACCAGAAAAATAATCATATAATAATGTATCTGAAGTCTAATCCAAAATCCATTGTTCTGAAGACTGGCTGGATAATCATCAAAATGAATTCTGCACACTTTCTGAGCTTTAGACATAGTTACTCTACAGGAGCCATTATAACACAAATACTCTGGCTTCGCCAGCAGGACTTTCATGACCATGTCTTGAAATAGGCACCGAAACCCCTGTGATTTTCCATAGGTGTCTGTACCTGAAGTAGTACTGCAGTATTTGGTAGCTTAGACAAGTTGGCAAATAAATTCCAGAGATTCAGCAAAATATTTCCTGATGTAAATTGTAAAATATCCTGAAAATTCCAAGATACCTCACTCATTAAACAAAATAGTCACCATTCCACAATGGTTCGAACACTTACTGTTCTCTTCTGAGTCATCTCTTCTGTAAAACTTACAAACTAAAATGAAACATGGTGCCTCAAAAAATATGTACTGTCTGCTTTATACATAGATGACATCAGATAGCTAGAACTGAATGCTCTAATTTTCTGGTGAAAGAAGTAGAGAGCTGTCCCAAGAGCAGATCACATTTTGCGCACTGGCAAATATGTTGTAGGACAGAAAGCCTTTCACAGAAATTAGACAATTCCTTAATGAAAGGCCATGTTTCCCTGAAAGAGGTACTGGAATTTCTCTATGGACTCCTGCATCCAGTACCAGAATCACCTGCTATTTCCATTTTCCTGTGTGCAAAAATGCTGGCCAGATTGCAGGGATGTGTTCAGTTTTTCAAGCTGTCCCCTTAAAAAGGTTTGAGAAAAAGTTGAAGTATTCAAAAGAAGAGATTGCTTGAAGAAAACGGATGCTTCCTGAAAGAACTGTGGACAGTTTGAGAGTTCCTTGTAGCACAGCAGCTGTCTTCATCTGTGTTGTAAAAACCTTGATTCACAACATTTTTTTAATGCAAACTGAAGGGATTCTTTGATTCCTAATACTGTATTTTTAGTGTGTAGTATGCTATGTATATTTTTTTTTCAAAATTGCAGAGTAGGAGAAGTTCTGAGCTGAAAAGGAAAAAAACCAATAACAAAAAGAAAAGCTATACCTTATAGATACTTACACAATTAAATTAGTTCCTTGGGGAATCTAAAATATCCGTGCTCTTTGATGTCTGAAGTCAGGATTAGTGAAATCCAGACTCTAGAAAAGTTAAAGATAGTATCTTCCTTCTCTTTTTAAAATAGGTCTTTGAGGTCAAGTTTAAAACTCACGCAGAGAAGAGGGAGTCTTAAAGGACGTCTCATGAAATGCCAGCCTGCTTGGCATTTCTGAGGTTAATGTTAATTTTGAACAATACCCTGCTCCGTTTAAAAGCGAGAGATTGTTACAATAATGTGTTTTCAATTCAAACCAAAGTTAGGACAATAAGAGAAGTAATTCTGCAGAGTGCATCTGGCAATGCAGCCACCTGTGTTAAAATAAAAATCTATATACCTCTCTAGGTGCTTGTTCTGCCTGAGACTGACTCATACAAATATAATCTGTCTGGGGCAGGGACTCCATCTTGTCCAATGAATTCACCCATTGCTCAGTGCTGCACATGGATGTGATGCTACACAAATAAGTTAAGGCAACTGATGGGGGTACGGTTCTCAATATTTTATATTTCTTTTCTTACACAGATTTTCTGCCCTTTGGTTATTCATTGCGAGCATCCAGCCTAGTACATAGGGGCTGGATCTAAGAAAATAATTTTATACAGATATGTAGATACAGATACATGTTCAGATATATGAATTAATTATTCAAAGTCTTGTTTAATAGTATTAAAAAAAAATTCAGAGTCTCAAATGAGGTTAGACACACTCTTGGTAGGAACGGCCAACCATATATTTATCAACCAGCTGTGTATTTATGGGTAGTCTCTTTCAGGTCCCTACCTCATTTCCCGGCTGCATCTTATTATCAGGACTTTACTCAGGAGCCCAGGCAGCTAACGATTTCCTCTGTGTGCCCTGTTGGTGCTCCATCTACATAAAAGAAAGTCTTTGACACAGCAAGATCCTCACTTTCAACTTGTTTGAGCCCTTGCTGCTCAAACTGTTACCTGAAAATAAACATCGTCACAGTAATCCCTTCGTATATCTTTGGAAAAGAGTTTGGTAGCTACAGTCAACAGGAGTTTGAAAACCTTTTAGCAAGTAATAGTTCTTCTGAGCCACAGAATATAGACTTTGTAAATGTCTGATTTCAGAAATAGTGAATCCTCTTACACCACTGACATAAGGAGAGCCGTATACTTTAGAGATCATAGAAAGCCTTTAGCTCATGATATACATTGAAAAGCAAAGTAACAAAAATATAGATCTGCCTATCTGAATGAACGAAACATATATACTGGCGTTGTAGTAACGGGTGCCAGATATTGATCAGTGTGAATATAATGAATTGTATGATCTATAAGACCATAATCCAGCTATTAATCTGCCTTTCAGGTCATAATCACATACACTTCTAAAAGCTAAACTAATCAAACAGTAAGAGTCATCCAATTCAAGTTAAATTATTGAAATTACATACACATTAATGCCCTGCAATTACCAAATGAAGAATAATACTTAGTGTTTTAAATATGCTGTACTAAGTTGAAAGTACAGGGGAGAGAGCATCACTTACATCCCTGCCCAGATCACAGTGGCGTGGATCAGGATGCATTAGCTCAGAAGGTTTCAAGATCTGTTTGCATCAGTTATCCTCACATCAGCACAGACATTTAAAATACACATCAACACCAAGCCACAATGTTCCATTATGTTGCTCTATCTGAATTACATTCATTTCCTGTCCTGTGGGCTGCCCAATAAAGTGTAAGTATGATGGCAGTATCCACCACCAGAAAGGTGAAAACATATTTGTGGTGCATCCTTCTGTCATATTTGCCAGTAACATAGAGGAAAAAAATCCAGACGGATTTGTTGACAGGGCCTCTCGGTTATTAAGAAGCCCAATTGCAAACCAGAGTATTTCACAAACAGATAGATGTACAAAACCTCTTCTCTGTCCTTTGACTGTATCGGAAATACATTGGATAATACAATAGGTTTGATTTTCAATCAATCCTCAACTTTGTGTGAATATTTTACATCAAACTTTCACACTCACTTTAGACCCGTCCCCCAGCCGTATCATGTTCAGACACGTGAAAAACTCCAATGTTCAGACACATGTGAAAATCTAGCACAAAACCCATTTACTCTTTTTTCTTCTTTTTTTTCCCCCCACAGTTTCCCACTACAACGTGTTGGTTTTATACAGTAACAGTCCATCAACGTGTACAGTCACAAAGAAAGGCTGAAATCTCAACATCAGGTCATTCAAGAGAAGTTCATAGGGGAAAAAAATATGAGTTATGTGAATCTCTATGCATGCTGCAACTTAAATGATTAAAATGGAAAGAAATCATAATGAAAATTTTTCCTCAACACATTCTTCCTTTGCTTTGCATTTTGCTTTGGACAAAGGCAACAGGCCATTAAGTCTGTTTATTATTAACTTTGGTGGTGGGTTCTCACAAACTGTTAGATTTTTTCAGCTGGTCATCCTAAGGGGTAGTATTCAATTTTATTTTTTTTTAAAGGACAAATAACATGCTTATCCCTAAGATTTCTTTTTTCTTTATCTCAAATTGAGATCTGAGCGTTAATTTTAAAAATGATAAAGTAACATTCAAATATGCATTTTCCAACAAGAATTAATTAAAGCATTCTTTGAAAAAAAATGTATGCGTGCATGTATTTTGAGAATTTCTTTGGCACACTCATGTTTCAGAGGACTTATCTTCATCATCTTTCTCGGTAATGACCTAACTTCTGTATTTAAATGGTTCAAGCTCCTACTCACAGATTCATTGTTATCAATTGTTAAATAGTGAATCAGGCAGTTTTTAAAACAAACAGAAAAGATTTTAAAATAAAAGAAAAAAGACCTTCTTTAATTGTGTGCTGATGACATTTTCCTTGCTGTGTGTAACGCCATTGCATTTTTATAATGGATACTTTCATACTTTGATTAGAATACTAAGCGTGATTTCATTTCAGTGTTCTGAGCTTGTCAAGTTCACATAAAATAAAATATAAAAACAACCATCCTTGTATTAGCAAGCAAACTACCCTTCAGTGAGTACTACTATCCCCCGAGCTACAGAACTGGTTAGCACCAGCCTCCCCTGAGTTTACAGCAAATTACAGAAAGCAGGGCTCGCATAAAATTAAATCATAAATTATCTGACTGCTATCTTGCTGCCTTCTGATATAGACTTTCTACACATTTTAAGTGGAACTGACATGAACAGAGCTCACTTACTTGCAGCTGCCAGCTGAAGGTGCAAATATAGAGGTCACCTCCCAGCACCCTTTGTTGCTGTCACCTTTGAACCGTTCCTAAATTACTAGGTGTTTAAAAAAAACCCCAAAAAACCACTAAACCACAAAATCAGCCTGATGTCACAGCCAGAGGGCCCTAGTCTTTAAAAGGCAGCTTTCTGGTGCTGTAACAACTAATTTAGGCAAGTATGCCAGTCATGCACTGCTAGCCCGTGAAAGTAATAAGGATCCCA
>VZTU01031512.1:950-35950 GCA_013400835.1 Zapornia atra | reverse complement strand
CTGACTCCTTTCACAAAGTACTGTATGAACAGTGTTAAGTAAAAGCTGTTATTATTGCTATTTACAGTATTTGCTCCGAAACTACCATAGTTATACTTTAAATCATTCGTCTAGACGAGATGAGAATAGCTGAACTGTAACACAATATCTTGGCCTTGAGGAAAAAAGGGGAGAATATGAGTCTTTACAAGATGCTCAAAACTTTCTAGTTTTGAAGAAAGTTTCTTCTGCTTCTCACCCCTCAGTTGTTCAAGGAGGTTTTCTTTGGTTTGAACCACTCATCCATTGCTATGAGGCTTAGCCTTTGTCCTAAAAAGATTCTTCCACCCCTGCAGATACACTAATATTGAAAAGGGTCTCAATTCCTGAAGTAATCGGCAGCTACAGCTTTGTGCTTTTTACATAAATTCATCTCCTGGCATCTCCAGATTTAAGTACAGTTTTTCCTGGCCTGCATCCTTACAGTGCTTGCAACATCCTCCTTGATCTAAGCGAATGCAAACTGAAGATAATACAGCTTTCTGTTCAGAACAAGGGCAACATTTTAGTCATGTTCCTCTTCAGTCTGTTCTGCTGCCACAAAAACAAAATTGAAGGTCAAAGAATGCATCAGAAGCATTCTGCTGGTTTTGACTTACCTCTTCAGACTTCCTGGAAGTCACAGTATCTTCTTGAGATACACACATATTAGGCACAATATGGGAAAAGGGACAATGCAGGTCAGTGAAGGTGCACAGCAGTAGACCAGGAAAAAAAATGCACTTACGGCACATCCTCTTGCCTTTCTGCAATGTGCTCTGAGTTTTTCTCAATGACCTCTACAAGATGATTCAGTGTTACACCACATAAATAAAATACCTTTTCTTGCAGATGTTTCTCGCAGACCCACATCTCAATTCATGACTAAACTCCTGCTCTTTAACCCTACTACATGACTTTTCTATCAACTGCTTTGTCTTTAGCAAGTCTGTTTGCTGTAGTTATAGTTGGAAGTAAAGCTAAATGCTGCAAAAAACTGAAACAGCTCTAAACCAAAGTTTTGAGATACATGCAGCTTTTGTGCTATGCTTTAATCTGAGTCAGTCTGACTGAAGTAGATTTTGATGCTGTTTCACTTCTTGCTGACATAGTTAATTTATTTTTTATTTATTTTAGCTAAGACTAATGCTAAATAATTGCAAACTTTTCTAAGCAGTAAAATTCTGTTGGATTTAATGCCTCTCATGCCCTCAGAACTCTGTTCCCCATGACATAAAGGCAATCTTCTCGTGTGGTATCTGGTTTCAGAAAATAGAAGAGTCTAACACTTTATTACGTTACAGTTCTGTGATACTTTCACTGTACTTCTATTGAACCAATCATATTCACCACCAGTATTCATTTTATGTGAAAAACTGAAATGTCCCATGAGTAAGTTCTGAGACCTTTTATGTGGTTACTGTTGCTAGGGAAACCACATCCTTGATATCCATGTGTCCAACATGTCAGTCTCATTTTGCATCTAGCTATCCATGAGCCAACACTGCAGGATGGAGTAAAGAAAAAAAAGAGCAAAACAAGACAAAAGGAGCCCAAAACTGTTTCTTATCAGTGCATATTTACATAGCTGTTCGAGTTAATTCTGGGTCCTTCTATGCTACATCTGTCTTGGTTTTTGACAGGTAATACTTGCTTGAAACAGACTGAAAAAACAGTATGTAAAGCTGCTATAATGGTCCCTCATCAAACAGCAAACTGTTCTGCACTAATCACCATCAGGCAGGAAGCTGATTCTTCCTGAAGTTCCAGTGAGAAAGATGAAGTCCAAATAGCCATTCTGGAAAACACATTTTATGCAATATTCCACAGCACAAAAAATAAATTATTGCCACTAAAAATGGAATACAATGCTTGTTTTCATTTCAAATTCCTAATGAACTTAAAGCAGTCTTTTTTTTTTTTTTTAATTTACAAATTTACATCCTTCCTCATCATCATGCTGAACTTAGAATGCAGTATGTTTAATTTTAAAATATTGTAAGCCCTTATTATCTTAAAACCTAATGGTAGCGTTCTCATGACTGTCTAAATGCCTTGGAAGCACAAGACTGTTTATCTCAGTTCCTCAGAGGGCCAAGATACATATTTGAGGGCATAAATCTCATCTGGGCATTTTATTCCTTAAAATTCAAAGAGCACTAGGTGACTAATAGTCATCTACACCTTCAGAAATCTCATTTTTTCAGATGTGCCTACACTGACCAATGGTTCTAACCAANTGTTATTATTTTTTATATATATATATATATATATATATATATATGTGCGCACTATAACCATTTTTAGCATGTATTTTCTACTTTAAATATTATCCTATGCTGTTTGGCTCTTTAGGCTCAAATATTGAAAATCTATGTGTTATGCCAGTTTTCAGTGGGACTGTTAGCATGGGCACACGCTCCAAAGATGTCCTCAATGTGGGTCATAGCATTGTAGGAAAATTCAGGTTGGAAGAGACCTCAAGAGGTCTCTAACCCAACCTTCAGCTGACAGCAGGAGTGTGATGTCAACTCTGATGTCATGCCAGATTGCTCAGGGCGGTGTCCCACCAGGTCATGATAACCTCCAATGATGTAATTTGCCTATCTGAGCAGCCTATTCTATTACCTCATATTCTTCGTGGTGAAAAAGTTTTTCCTAATCTCCTCTTATTTCAGTTTTATCCTTTGCCTCTCATCTTCCGACTGATGTGATGCTCTGAAGACCTTGGCTCAATCTTCTCGGTGACCACCCCGCAGGTACACTGGGGGCTACTGTTAGGGCTAAATCTACCTCTACCCCACTCTGGATGAATTGATCTCCCTCAGAATTTTTGCATGGGGCAAGTGCTCCAGCACCTTTATAATGTCTTTCTTGTGCTGTAGGGCCCAAAAGTGCATGCTACTCTAAGTGGCTGGAATATTTTAAGGTGATTACATAAAACTTGGGATTAAGAAATAAAAATGGTCACAATAAATTTTCTCTCTCATTCTTTCACTGTTATGTGGTGCTGTGGGTCTGCCTGATCAGTAATTTAAGGATCAGAAAAAAATTCCCTCTCTATTGCTGCAAGCTGTCCTGAAGTGGTATGGAAAAAGATCTGGAAACCAACCACAGTAACTTTCTTCTATGAAGAGATGGCAAGAATGCAGATTTAATCTGAAAAACAAAGGGGTAGCTCACAGAGATTGATCACAGGTCCACCAAGATAGGAACCTCTAACTTAGCACCAGACTCCAAACAAATGCTTGGCATGCTGACATTAGTTCAAGACTATACCCCTCTTTAAGTAGTGAACTAATGAATTTAAGGCTCATCAATTAAATCTTTCTCCGTGGCTCTTGTTCATTTATCTGCAAATACTGTTCAACCCTGTTCTAGGACATACAGTGAGCCCCAGTGCCACCAGATACTGAAGCCAAAACATTGAACATGGAGTTACACATGTAATCAAATAACAAGAAAAGCAGCAATAGGTAAAACAACAGCACAGATCTGAATGTGCTATTGCCAAATTGTTGAGAGAACATCAGAAGAAGTAAGTATGAAAATAATATCATTATATAGGAAACAATACATGCTTATACATCTATTAAAGAGCTTTCTTTTGTCTCTTATACCATTTGATAGGGCATTTAGCATTATTCTTAGAAAAAAAAGTAGTAGACTCTTGGTTTGGTTCCTCTCTGAGGTAACTGTCACTTCCTAAAAGTATGAATATTATCGTGGTTCTGCCCCAACCAGTAACTAAGACCCATGCAGCCACTTGCTCACTCCCCCCACTGGGATGGGGGAGAGAATCATAAGAGTGAAAGCAAGAAAACTTGTGAGTTGAGATAAAAACAGTAAGATGGTGATTATGAAGATATTATTATAATTATAACATATACATATATATATTTTACAAATAGAATAGTATATGCAAACAAGTGATGAACAACACAATTTCTCTTCACTGAAGTTGATGCTGTGCAAGTCCCACAGCTGCCACACAAGACCCCAGCTCTCACATAACCCTCAACTGGCTGCCCATACAAGCAAGTAAAGCAAGGAACTCATTGCCCACTTCCCATGGGCAGGTAAGTGTTCAGCAATCCCCAGGAAAGACAAATGCCATCACTTCCCAGCTGCCCCTCAAAGCCCCAAGATGCTGCAGTGGAAGACCCCCAGGCCCCCAGCTACTCCTCAGCCTCTCATCCCATCTGCCTGTTTAGAAACAGAACATGATGTTATATGGTATGGAATATCTCTTTGCTTGTTTTGAGTCAGTTGTCTTGGCCCCTCACAACTTTTTGGGGCCCTCCTGCCTTCTCATTAGCAGGCCAATAAGAGAAGCTGAAAAGTCCTTGACTGCTTAGCAACAACTAAAAACATCATTGTATTATCAACATTGCTCTCATCCTACATCCAAAACACAGCACTGCACCAGCTGCTAGAAAGAAAAACTAATTCAATCCCTCAGCTCTTTCATTGATTGGTATCTATCTATACTTCATGAACACCTTTCCTTCCAGTGGTGCCAGTGACAGGATAAGGGTCAATGGGCACAAACTGGAACACAGGAAGTTTCATCTGAACATGAGGAAAAACTTCCCTTTGAGGGTGACAGAACAGGCTGCCCAGACATCTCTTTCTCTGGAGAGGTTAAAAATCCATGTAGACACAATCTTGTGCAATGTGCCCTAGGTGATCCTGATTCTGCAGGGGGCTTGGGCTAGATGATCTCCAGAGATCCTTTCCAATCCCTGTTGTTCTGTGATTCTGTAATGTTTATTTATCAGAGGCAGTGTTAAATTACATTTTCTTTCTCTGGCTGCACAACACGACATGCAATGGTGTTTTACTCTGGGATTGGGACTCATGGGCATTATGACATTACAAATCATAAACCACAAAAGTAAGGTCTTTGCTGGTACATTTTGCATACAATCTTAGTTAAGTGAACATGACTTGAAATAGCTTTTAATTTTACAGGCACAGGCTTTGTTGACATGATCTCTATTGTATGAATCATTTAGTTATGCAATGTTTCTGTTAATGCACTTGTTCCTTTTTCTTTTTTTTTTCCTCTCAACACCTCAAGAAAGCTTCCTCTTCCCAAGATTGTTTGAAAACTTGTTTTCTTGTTGCAGCATGTATTTATGTGAAACCTTTTTCCATCACACTTATGCAGGGGTTATATCTGAAGTGAATGATGTCAGCATATTCACCGAGATTAGTATAACCTTCAAATTAAAGCAAGTGCAGATGCTTAGCCCCAAGTTCCATCCAGGTTTTGCATTACTAAGAAAGATTGTATGGGAACAAGAGCTGTTGAATAAGGAGTAGAGAAAGGTCTTCAGTGTCACAGAAATGTTAATATATGGCCAAATGGTCAAAAAGTGGATTATATTACAGTAGCAGAAAAGTTGTTTTCCATTACAAATACAAAAAGGTTAGGAAGATAAATGCACCTGCTTCTAGAGGCAAAGAAAGTATGTGCTAAGACTAAATTATTTCTTCTTTCATGAGTTTGCCTTGAAATCCTGGATGAATGTAAAAATCTCTTGCCCTATCTGTGACGTTGGAAAACATTCTCTAGAAAAAAACCAACATGATATGTCAAACAGAGACGGGTACTAACTCAAAACTTTCACCTTGGCTGAAGTTAGGTGACTAGGTTCCTACCTTAGTGGAGGTTTTATTTTTAATACAAGACTTGGATAAAGAATTTTGAACCGCATCCAGCTTTGGGGTCCCCAGACAGGAAAAAACATGGAATTATCGGAGCAAGTGTGGAGGGCCACAAAGGTGATCAGAGGGCTGGAACACCTTTCCCATGAAGGATAGCTGAGAGAGTTGGGCTTGTTCAGCCTGGGAAAGAGAGAGCTCCAGGTAGAACCTTATAGCAGCTTTACAATACCTAAAGGGGGCCTAGAGAAAAGATGGAGAGGTACTCTTTATCAGGGAGTGTAGGGACAGGACAAGGGGTAAACACTTTAAACTGCATCACAGAATCACAGAATGTTAGGGGCTGGAAGGGACCTCAAAAGATTGTCTAGTCCAACACTGCTGCCAGAGCAGGATCATCTAGAGTAGGTCAAAAAAGGGTAGGTTTAAATTAGGTGTTAGAAAGAAATTCTTCTCTGTGAGGGTGGTGAGGTACCAGCACAGGTAACCCAGAGAAGCTGTGGCTGCCCCCGCCCTGGCAGTGTTCAAGGCCAGGTTGGATAGGGCTTCGGGAAAACTGATCTACTAGAGAGTGTCCTTGCCCATGGCAAGGTTTTTGGAACTAGATGGACTTTAAGGTCCCTTTTAACTCAAACCATTCTATGGCTCTATGATTTCAGAAATGTATAGGCACAATCATCATGTTTTCTTTCATATATTTTCAGAAAAGTCATAAAATAATCACAGACCTTGCACCATAAAAATAAACCTTTTTTGAGAGTTAAATTTGAATATTTTTTTCCCCACAACTTCAAGTGAAATTAAAACTTATGTCCCATTTTTAGATTGGATCTTTGTAAGTTCTTTGAGATAGCTTGCCCTTTGCTAAAAAAATTGGGGACCCAGTAGCTTTGGTTTCATTCCAACTGGAATGCCTGGTGACCATCTGTCAATTGAATTCCATCCAGCATTCCTCCAGTAGTAAAATAATCAATAGCAATAGAAGTAATAACTGAGTATCAAATTGAATAACTGTTTTTTATTCTAACCTGATGACATCAGTATTCAATAATTCTTGAACCTTTCAGCTCAGGCTGAAATTTTCAAACTTTTACTTTTGACCAATGTGTACTGCTCTTTTTTTTTAAGGTGGTTTTTTTTTTTAAGAATTTGTTTGAGTTTGCCTGTAGTTTTCATGTTATTTTCTAAAGTTTGAAGGAGGAAAAAGATTAGGATTTTCAAGCATGTAAAAACTGAGAAAAGACACTCTTGACAGTAAACAATTACCGTGACTTTTTTTTTTATAATCACTCTACAGCCAAAACAGCTGGGGGATGAAAGTTTAAATTTGGCAGGAAAACAGCACTAAGGAGAAGTGCTTTTGAGCATTCTGGAGAAAATTGGTTTTGATGTGATTTAGTTATAAGTATTTGAAAATCCACGTACTGAACATGTAATGCTAGTTTCTCATTAAGTTTCACAGGTACTGTCTTCAGTGGAGAATTAGGTTGGTTTAGGTGCAAAAATTTCAGGGGACATATTTTACATTATCTCAGAGAAAATCTCTTAGCCCTCTGCAGTGGGATATTCTCCAGAACTGTAGCGTCATAACAGACAGAGCTAGTGTAACTTTATTCCAGAATGAAAATGTTTACAGGTCAAAATACTGTTGATAATTCATATTTTGATTTCAAATGGACTGTAACATTTCACTTTTGTGCCTATTAATCCCCCAATAAGGTAGTGAGCTTCAGTCCTGTCCTTTATTTGGGGGTTTTAGGTCTTTTAAGGGGCCACAGTTTTCAGTTATGAGAGCTGTGTTTTGAAAGTTAAAGCATTTTCATCTTTTCAGACATATATCATTTTCTGAATCCTGAAGTGTTCTTTTACATGAAACAGATTGCTTGAAGGAACACAGATGACTTAAAATCTTTTTGCACTTCACAGTGAATTGCTCATTCACCTGAGTGTTTAACTATGTCAGTGTGTTCAACATTATCATATTTAATTGAATGGTTCAACAAGATAATATGCCAGTGCACACACAATTCAATGCATTATTGGCTCACAATAAATAAGGCAACTCTCAAATAAAACACAGGGGACTTAGCAAGAAGAAATTATGTATAAGTGAGAGAGACATGAATGCATTGAGGGTTTACTAAAGGCTGATAACTTATCATTTCTTACAAATTTGTAAATCTATACATTTGTAAAAAGTAGGGCTATGAAAGAAAATGCATTTACATACCATAATTAAGACAGCTAACTGCAGTTTCCAATCTTACTACCTTGCTGTTGGTCTATTTCATGCACATTTCATGTGCAGAACATTTAAACTTAGTCCTTTGTTCTGTAAAGGTCCAAAGTTTTATATTTTAGAGCCACTGGTCTCACTTCTTAAAGGTCCTCCTTAAAGGAGGATGCTGGTGTCAGCAATGCAGTTATTTTCTGTTGTTCACTAACAACCTGCACAGTCACTGCTTGCCCTGATGTAACACTGGCGCAGAACCATAAACAGGAAAAAAGGTTGCTAACAATTAGTGCTAACAGAAACTATTCCTCATCACCCTGTAAAACCTTTGAAGAACTGGACTATTGTCATTATTCACAGATATCTCTAGATCCGTGGGAAATATCTTTAGTCCATTACAGTCTCTAGGCTAATAAAATTACATTTAGAGTATACAAAACCATGTTATTTAACTTAGTTGAACAGTAAAATTGTAGTCAGGCTATATAGGAAACTATTCCTTTTCCATCCTTTCTACTGTACAAATGGATGATTTTTATTCCCAGTTAAAAATGGCAAGGGGAGAGGAAATCTTCATCTAAATACCAAGACATCCTGAAATCAGAGATGCTGCTTTTTGTTCTTGATGTGGAAATTTTGGGCGTCTCAATCTGACTACTATCCACTACTTATACTCCCTGCTAACACTATAGCTGCAATGATGTACCAGGACTTTTTTCCTTAGCAGGAATGCTAGGGCATGACTTGGTAGGCTGCTAGTGTGCTGCCTAGTCAGTCAAAGGCTCAATGATGAAATGTGAGCTGTGTAGGAATGGGGGACTGATGGAAACTGAGCTTACCGCTCTGTTAGAATAATGGAATCATAGAATCATAGAAAGGTCTGGGTTGGAAGGGACCCCCAAGGATCACAGAGTTCCAAACCCCCTGCCATAGGCAGGGCCACCAACCTCCAGGCCTGGATCTACACAAGGTTGCCCAGGGCCCCATCCAACCTGGCCTTGAACACCTCTAGGGATGGGGCATCAATCACCTCTCTGGGAAGCCCGCTCCAGCACCTTATTGGACACTCTCTGTAAAGAACTTCCGCCTAATATCTAATCTAAACCTTTCCTCCTTTAGCTTCAATCCATTCCCCTTGTCCTGCCATTATCTACCTTTTTTAAAAGTTGATTCCCCTTGTGTTTATATGCTCCCTTCAGGTACTGGAAGGCTGCAATGAGGTCCCCCCGAAGCCTTCTCTTCTCCAGGCTGAATAAGCCCAGTTCCCTCAGCCATTCATAGGGGAGGTGCTCCAGCCCTCTAATCATCTTCATGGCCTTCCTCTGAACCCTCTCCAACAGTTCCACATCTTTCTTGTATTGGGGGTCCCCACATCTGGACACAGGACTCCAGCTGGGGCCTCACGAGGGCAGAGTACGGAGGGACAATCATCTCCTTCTCCCTGCTGGCCACTCCTCTTCTGATGGAGCCCAGGATACCATTGGCCTTCCAAGCTGCAAAAATCACACTGCTCATATTAAGTTTCTCGTCCACCAGAACCCCCAGGTCCTTCTCAGCAGGGCTACTCTCAAGGAGTTCTTCACCTAGTTGTATACACACCTGGGATTCCTCCAGCCCAAGTTCAACATTTGCAGTGTTGAACCTCATTAAGTTCACCCCGGACTACGTTCAAGCCTGTCAAGATCGCTCTGGATGGCTTCCTTTCATTCTATTCTGTTCTCCACACATTTTGAGTGCCACATGTAAATAAGTCTACTGTAGACATGTATTTTTATACCTGTGTATATAAATATATATATATTATTATGTCATCTATGTCAGATATGCTGTGAAGTCTGCCTCTCTTTGTACATGTATACCTATACATCTATATACAAGTGTATGTTCATAGGTGAGTAAATTTTAGCTGTAAGACCTGTTGGAACATTTCAAATTAAGCCACTTCTGAGCACTTATAAGCAGTACTTAGAATCACAGACTGGTTTGAGTTGGAAGGGGCCTTGAAGATCACCTAGTTCCACCCACCTGCCATGGCACAGACCAGGTTGCCCAAACCTCCATCCAACCTGGCCTTGAACACTGCCAGGTAGGGGGCAGCCACAGTTTCTCTTGGCAGCCTGTGCTGGGGCCTCACTGCCCCCACAGTAAATTTCCTCATAATACCTAATGTAAATCTACCCTCCTTGAGTTTAAAACTAAAAAATTTTTCCTGCTCAAAATTCAGTCACAAAACCTGTATCTGTGTAGCACTGTTTCTGTAAAACAGCTGTCCTTAGCACTGAAAAGTTCTATTGTTTATTTGTAAGCCATGACAGCCTTTTCCCTCTTTTCAACCATTTTCATCTGTTCTTCTTGTCTTTATGTGTTTAAATAAGTCATTTCATACATATTTGTACTGTTTATAGCTGTGGATTCTGTAGTAGTTCGAAGTATGATTCATATTTTTTCAGTAATACATCAAAAAAGAGGCAATACCACCGTCCTAATCAAGTTAAAAACTGAACTAGATAACATTAGAACTAATTTGAGACGTGGCCACCTATATAAAGGCTTCCTCCTGCTTTCTAACTGACTTATTTTATTATCAGTCAATTGTATCATCACTTAGAATATTTAAAAATTTAGCACTGAGAATTCAGTTCAGTGATTTGGATTATCATTAACTAGTCAGATGGATGCATGATTCAATTTTTCATAGTTATCTTATTTCAACCCTTTAATTCCCCAGTTTTTCATTCATCCAACAGACAATCTAGGATGTGATTTGTAGATACTACCTAACCCAATAAAAACCTGCTTATTAACCCATAGTGTTCATTACATCTTTATCAGAAGTTTTAAAATAATCCTCTGCTTGGAGGTCTTAAAATCTAGATTAAAAAACTTTTTTGGGGATGTGATAACTAGACTTTAAGTTTAAAACAGGAATGGATGAGGGTTTTTTTTTTCCTCTTCGGCAGCTATAGTCCTTCTGGATTGAAACCTGAGGTATTAAAACAAGATGGTATATATGATGGCAGGATTCTGCCTGTCATTTCCAAAAATGCTGTCCTGTATATGTCTGAAACATTGCTGTATGTGCAGCTGAGATCAGAAATCATGATCCCACTGCAAGGTAGGAACACTTTATATATGTAGATATAGAAATGTTCCACACAGTTCCCACACGGCAGCTCATTTAAGAAATTAAATAAAAGTGGTGAGAGGAGGAAGAGAGGGGAATAAAATCAACTTCATAATCTAGGATTAGATGTGATTGATCATTGCTTTTGGTAGCCTGCTGGGCATTTTTGATGTTTTGTAGTAAATTAATAAATAAACAAGACCCTACCTCTCAAACTGAAATTTGGCAGAAGGCAGTTAGTCTGGATCAATTAATGTCAGAAAATGAAAATCATAGAATAATGACACACCTTTTAAAAGAACATTTAGTATGTGTGGTTTAAGCTTTTAAACAAGTCAAGAATTTCTGAGATTAAACAGATCTGATACCACCTTATTTTAATTGAATTTATTATGTTTTTAATATACATTATAGATGACAGCTTCCCCTCTACTTAGTTTGCACTATTTTTGTCTCTTAAACAGGACTTGTAAATTAGCTGCTCTGAGCTACAGCTCAGAGCTGTACTTACAGCTGCAGCTACAGTTGATGAAGAGGCTTATTAAAAAATACGTTGTATAACAAACTCATTCTTGGGACATAAGCAAGAGATTTTTAAAAGGGCTGAACAAAGTGGCCACAACAGGTCTAAGTCAGTAATTCCAAAACTTTTCTTCCTTGTTAGGAAATTGGATACCACCACAAGCCTGGGTGAAAAGCAATCCTAGGCCACACCTTGCTGCAGTTTTCCAAGATCTCTACAAGGAAGGGTAGGCAAGGGAAACTGCTGACTGAATTCTGAGATCAGTTTTCTGTTTGTGCAAAACCATGCAATCAGATAGTGTGAAAAGAGGAGATCTCAACTCACTGTAGTAAATAGTCCATTTTCAGTATGCCTGAATAATGTGTGGACAGGCACAACACATGTACACATAATATCATATACGCTTTAATACAAATAAAGCACATAGTGTATAGATTAGACATCTTTAAGAGTAAAAATATTAGGTGTGCCGCGGACCCCTCAGAGTTCGGTGCCCATCGCGCGGGGAAGCACAGCTTGACTCAATGTGACTTAAGCTTCACTTTATTGTACTAGCACAGGCAATATCTAGGGACGGTCACACACCCGGCATTGGCTAATTGGCTATATTCTTTGCTTACAATTATACAGATTGGTGAAAACTTCTAGTTACCTCATTACTTGTCCACGCGCAAGGCACGGGCGGGATGCGTGCTCCCTACCCCCAGCCTCTGACTCAGCACAAGCCAGTGCTGTCTTCAAGGCCACAGCACCTGCCTGTATTTCTTACTTCAACACTTTCCCATCGCTAAGGCCTCTTATTATTTACAGCACTCTCCTTCTGCCAGGGCCTCTGTACTCTGTACAGAGACTCTGTTCACATGGTCTCCTAGCCACTTCTCCACAAGGTGTTTATATTAATGTATTAACATATTCATCTTCTTAGGACTATTGGAAGATGGAATTTGAAGAAAAGCGTGCATGCTGGAATTTGCCTTTGCGGAAGCAATCCTGGATCAACCATGGAAAATATACATTGTTAAGAACTCTTTCATTATGTATTAACATGTGGAAAACTCCTTTGATCAGCAGCCTGAGTGCAAATCACCCTCCTATCAAGGTTTTAGGCAATGCAAGCCTATGCTCCCCTTCTCTACAAGAGTGACTTTACGTCACTGTGAATTAAATGGAAGACTAAAACTAACTTTTGTGGATAAGCAGCGATAGAAAAATCTGTTTATGTTATTTCACACCTCAGTTGGAGAGGGTGACAAGTCTAAAGTTACGGGAGGAGCCCAGCACTTCTATGAAATGATACATTACATTAAAAGTTGCCTGGCTCTTTAAGGATAGGGCTTACTTGCTTTTGAATGCTGTCCTGGCACTGTTGTTCCTTTTACTAGAGGACGTCAAAGTGATGTCGTACAGAAATGTTTCTATTTTTTACAAATGTCCTCCCTGTAACATTTTTATCTCTTCCAAATGACACTTATTCTTAACAACTCACCGCAATATTTATCTACTTGAGACTAAGATTATACCCTAGGAAATGAAGGCTCTTTTGAAAGCCTACCGGTTCCAAATCAATGTGTGATACAACTAGAAAAAAAGAAACTTGAGATTAAGCCAAAGGAGTGACATTAGAAGGCTGAATCAGAGGACATATGCATTAAAGCTTGATTAAGTATTTAGTATATCCTTGACTCCATGTTGCCCAGGGCATTTCTTGTGTCTTTTTTAATTGGTCTCCCATGTCCCAATCTATACGTCTTTGTATTTTTGTTTTTCCCCATTATAGATGCCATTTCTTATAGTGTGTGATATGTATTAACAGATCAACAAAGCAACTGCCGCAGTTAGTTCCTTTTTCTTAAAGCATTAATATTTTCAATGGTACTGAAGAAATATTTACAGCCTGTTAACACTGCAAACACATGTACATACATTTATACAGACAGCGGTACATACTTCATAAAATCATGGAATCATAAAATCATAGAGTGATAGGACGGTTTAGGTTGGAAGGGACTTCAAAGATCACCTAGTTCCAACACCCCTGCCATGAGCAGGCACACCCTCCACTAGACCAGGTTGCCCAAAACCCCATCCAGCATGACCTTAAATACTTCCAGGAATGGGACATCTACAACATTTCTGGGCAACCTGTTCCAGTGCATCACCCACACAGCAAAAAAATTCTCTAAAAAAAAAAAATCCCTCAAACCTGTCAAGGTCCCTCTGTATGGCATCCCTTCCCTCCAGCGTGCTGATCACACCACAATTAAGCCGTTTTCCACAACTCTTTGAATGCAACCATCCAACCAATTCTTTAGCCATCCTGATCCATCCATTCGATCCATGTTTCTCTAATTTAGAGACCAGGACATTGTACAGAACATTGTCAAATGCTTTGCACAAGTCCAGGTAGATAATGTCAGCTGCAATTCTTTTATCCACCAGTGCTGTAATGCTGTTATAAAAGGCCACCAAATTTGTGACGCACGATGTGCCCAGGAGGATCTGCTCAGTGATCTTGCCAGGCACAGAAGTGAGACCGACCAGCTTATATTTCCCTGGGTCATCCTTTTTTCTCTTATTAAAAATAGGGTTATATTTCCCTTTCCTCGGGCAAAAAAAAAAAAAGTTCAGACATTCAGAAAAATGGGTAACGTAGAGTTATTGTTGCATATCTTATACAGGGCTCTTTACCTACATCAAAACAGCTCCAGAGAGATGCTCAAAGATGTTCAGAAACTCAGGCTTATATTGCATTTTCAGGACTTGCTATTTGATTAATTTTCTCTATAGTCTCTTGAATTACTTTGAAAACTGAAACACTAATATCATTCGAGCTTTCTATGTTTGAATACACCTTTTTTCCCACAGGAAAGTCAGGACTTGACCTGTGAAGTCAATTGAAAATGTTCCTAGACATATTTGCCATGAGTGTCTGTTGAAAGATATTTTAATTAAAAAAAGAAAAATCAGATATTTTGGGCAGTCTTTCATAATTACCCCAGAGGACCAATTTCAGGTACAAAATAGAAATATTAAAGAAATTATGTTTTCAGAAATTACTATTAGTTTGCTCTCACATGGAGTTCATTCACTTTTATTGTGGTGTTGGACTGATTAGCTTCAGCTTCGAATATGCCAAGGTAGTACACAAATTTATTACTTGCTATCTAAGATTCTCTGGGTGGGCTTTATCTCATTTAATTTCAGTCACCCAAAGTAAGGCATCAGTTCCCACCAAAGCTTAGAGAGGATAGCACAGTAACCAATAGCTTGTAGCCATGGTGTCCAATCCGGCCTACACTCTATACAGCCTACACTCTATACAATCAATTTTATAACTCCACATTCTTCAAACGGTACTAGGATATATGGGTTTGGATATAATTTGATTTTCTTAAACTAAATGTAGGCAGAGGAAAAAACACTACTCATCGGGTTTCCAAAGCATGGTGATTGTATTTCATTTCTAGGTTCTAGATTGTTCTCTCTGACACCTGTATACTCCCCCTAAAGTCTCAGGTTTCACTAAAAATTAGGTTTTATTCTGAGGTGTGATTATGATGTCTATATTAATCATGTTACAAAGCCATTTTATTACTGTCCTAGGATCATTTCCAGCCTATAGACATTACTTCTCCTGGGAATACCAAGACACTCATACATTTGTCTTTTATTTCTCACCTGGGTTATTGTAATTCATTACTTGCTGGTCCACTTGTCACTTTTTGTTTTACTTGCTTACAGCTGGTGCAAAATTTGGCTGCCTGATTGCTTATGAGATTTCTAATTACATTACTGCAATGATGAAATAGTTTCACTAGCCTCTTCTGAAATGGCAGACTGCTTTAAAAAGTTTACTCCTAACAAATAAATAGGCACAAAAGGTCATTTTTGCTTGTGCCATTATAAAATGACCGTTTCCTTTACTCTAATTGTCATCTTCTGGATGATGAGAGTTTCAGCAATTTTCTTCTTGTCTGTTCAATATATTTGTGACACACATAACTTAGATTTATCAGAATCTTTATTAGATAAGAATTACTTTCTCATTTTTTTAAATGACCTATTTCTTCCACCTCCTCCTGGTGATTTACTCTAAAACTTATCAGGCACCAAAAAGGTAGCAGTCCATATATTCAGAGATATCAGACAGTGAAACATTGCTTTGATCAGGTACCAGAGACTTTTCAACTAACATGGCAGAGGTAGCGATGAGATGTATAGCCTACCATTTGTGCTGAAAGGGAGTTTCTCACAGAATAAGGCTGACATACGAGAACAGAACTGAACATTAAAAAACATTTTAAACAAAATCATAGCAAATCTGATTAGAATTTAAGATTATTTTCCCTGAATTTACAGATTGTTTTGAACTAAAACTTACAGTAAAGGGCTGAATACAATTACCACTAAAATAAAACGAGTAATGCAGTTCCTAGGTTCATTTACAAATGAAACCTTGAAAAAACCTGTATGCAAGTGGCAATGCTGCAATTCATTTGCTTACGTAAATGTCCCTGCAATATTTAACTATTCAGTAATTAATAAGCTCAGCTGTACTACATGACAAGTCATGTAGGTTGCAGAGGTTGAACCAAATTGATATAATCATGCTGTTACGCATTCAAGGTAACTCCATGTGTTAAAAAAAATATGTTAAGTTGTGCTTACCTCATCTTATGATATAAAAAACTTTAAAGGATGATAAGAGGGTTGAAATGTGTTTACCTCTCAGAATAAGCTGGGACTCTAACATTTAGAAAAGAAAAAGAAAAAAGAAGATAAAGAAGGCAATGACAAAAACTTGTAAAATAAAAACAAATGTTCATGTCAGGTATAAAACAAAGAAAAGAAAAATGTGTCTTACAGAAAGCAAGGGTAACTCACAGAAACCACTGTCACGGTGTGTTTTGGAGGCCAGCAGTACATGCATTCCGATAGCCAGTCCCAGAGGACAACTCCTTTGGTACTTCTCTAGCAGAGACATCCCAGTGCAACACTGCTAATTTCTAATGTGCCAGAATCTCAGATGTATGCCAAATATAGAATTATTGCAGTAGTATCCTATTTCTATCACTTTCCCACACCATCTTTTGCTAGACAGTAGACATTTGTTCTGATTTAAAACAGTTCTGTAATTCTTAAACACAAATATGTGCTCACTGCTACACACAGAACCATCAAGTTGTAAAGATGATTGTGACTATGCCAGTGAGATAAAGCAAAGGTAATACAGCTGGGTCTGTAGTTGCATATAGAAATCAGAATGCCAAATTTACATCAAAAGTCACCAGAACTAGGAGAGGTCAGACAGAGATGAGTGCTCTTGCAGTAAATAAAAAATGTTGTGCTTTCTCCCTTGTCAAACCTGGCTGCCGAATTATTACACATTACGATTACTTCTGAGATGGAATACAGACTTCATGCATTATATTTATTTCACTTCATTTGCATGTTAAATACATAACATTTGCATTTCTTCTAAAGCAATGACACAAACTTGTAACTCAAAAGATGTACCTTGATTGGAACCTGTAATTATAACACACAGCAGAAGTAAGATAAATTCTCAACGTACACTGGGAATTTTGTACAAGGGGGTCAGTGCTGCTTCACTGAATCATTTCTAAAGAGCACTGTAGAGGAATGAGAATGAAAAGACATCCACTAGCCAAAGGGAAACAGAGAGTAGAAAGGGCATTTTATAAGAAAAAGTATCCTAAAATCAAGACTGTGTGAAATAAACAATCTCTCAGAAGAGCTCCAACTTTAGATACTCACCTAGGTGACAGGAATTGGACATTTAATCTCTAATAACTATTGACATATAAGAAATCAATGCAGTTTTGAAATGTAATTACTGAGCAATGTATGTGAAAAAACATTTCAGGATAGGAAATGTATCACACAGGTAACATTCCCGTGTGCATGAACCTTCAAACATTCTCAGTTTAAAGGTATATTTTGGAAATACTTCATAGAATTGCAAAGTATTTTCTTTAAAATATGATTTATAATTAGATTACACTCCTGTCTATGAAAGTAAGAGATGAAGATGAGAGGAGCTTTCTCATCCAAGGTTTTTTCCTCAGTCCCTGTACAAGAGGTTTCTGCTGGTAATGTGGGCTACACAGAAAATACTTCTGCAGGATACTGCACTCTGGGAACTCCCAGTGTGAGATCACCCAGCCTGGGGTCCCACTGCTTTTCAACCAATACTTAGCAGAACTCCTATCCCATCCATTAGGGAAATGTCTTGCAGTCTATGCAGTCTATACAGTAAAGTGAAGCCAGCAGAATACGTTAGCATGAAAGTTTTTTTAAAAAAATAAATTTCTTAGGACACCGTTATACTTCAGATTAAACAGAGTGCAGGTATGAAATGTCAGCTATTTAAATTGGTCTGTGCTGTCACTTCACTGGTTGCTGCATTTGCTACAACAATGTTTAAAACCTTCTGGAGAACACCGCTTTCCAGAATGAGCTCCTCTCAGGCTGAACGTGCTGCGGTACTTATGCATCGCCACATCATAAAGTGTAAAAGCAGAAGTTCTAACATGACTTACATACCAATAAAAATATTTGCTAGTAACCAAGGATGTGATATTCCCTGGCAGATGCCTTTTCACTGTATCTATCTAGGCAGAAGAGGCCAGAAAACCTGGCAGTATTTTAACTTGCATGTTTTATGTACTTCAGGAAGAAATTGCAATGCCTATTGCTCCTATAATGCATTCCATCAAAAATATTTATGTCAGCCATACAAAATTATAACAATACAGCTCCCTGGAAGAAACCCAAGCCTATGTATTTCAACTGTCATTGGAAAAGTCACTGGAAGGTCCAAAATGACAGAAAGGCAGGACAACAGGTCAGAGAACATATAGCAAAGAGGGTCTGGATACATGTGGCATTGTAACAAAGACTGAATAGTGGAGAGGTTTGAATTTGGGGTTTGGATTGGTTTGGTTTATTAAATTTATTAGATTTTTATTGCAGTCCCTAAATTATAATTTTGTCTTAAAATCCTGTGTTTTGAATTATAGTTTTGTGACATGAAAAGAGGCAGAAATATGCTATTAATTAGATGACCTACTTGAGAATTTACAGTTTGTACCTTCTAGCCAGGATCTTCTAAATACTCAACAGCTATAAACAACCAAATCTTGATGTAGCTAAATAAAATTTTAAAAAACCAAGAGAGACAACTACAAGGAAAACACTAATGCCTTACTCATTTCATATGTTGACTGAGACTCTGACTACGAACTTTGCTCTTACTTTTGATAAATAAACATAGCTTCACTGAAGCGGTTGGAAGGATATGTCCTGCATTGGCTACACTCAAAATACTAGCTATACATTTTTGAGTGATTTGTGGACAGAAATTGCTTATTTATCAAACAACTTTTTGTGGGAAAGTAACTTTATCATGAATATTCTGTATGTAGTTTGAATGCATATTGGAAAAAATGAGCTAGCTTGTCATCTAACTACACAATGATCATTCAAGCTGCATATAGATGGGTAAGATAATGAGGGTCAATCTGCACTTGTGAATTTTTAGAAACTATTTTAAATTAATTATTCTTTAAATTAGGAATAATTATTAAATATCTCTGCCCCAAATAAAGGACAAGAAAACCCATCACTTCTGAAGAGTTGCCTTATGGTCAGGACATTTAGTTAGGAAGCGATGAACATGTATGCAGGGACCTGAATTTGTATATACTATACTTCTAGTGATGTCTCTTGTATGTTTTTCCAAATTAAACAGATTAAGAGTTGAAAAAAAAAAAAATTCAGAAATATTTTGGATTTGTCCTGACAAAGAATAGGAAACTTTGGAAACATTAAAAAAATTTCACTGAATATAAAAATTATTTCCCACTCCGTCCTAATCTGCACAAGCATTAGCCTCTATAATTTCTCCTCTAGCACCCATATTTGACTGTGACAAATATGATGTCAGGTGCAGTGTGACTGAATGAAGCAAAACCTTCTTCCTCAGGCAAAGAAAAATATAACTAACTACTGTTCCCTAATTTTATTTTATGATATCAAGAGGAAGAGATTTTACATCCCACCAAAATTTTTACATTTATAGTACGAGTACACGGAAGCCAAATGGAGACTACTCACCAGGGCCTGGAAAGGAAAACCCCCTGTGTGTAAAAAAAACCCCAAACAACCAAGTGTGTGAATAAAATTAAAGGAAAAGATAAGACACTACAAATCTCAAAGGACATAAAGCAGGAAATATTCTTAAAATTAATATGAAGTATTTCTTTTGCAAAGGTATGAACATGCTAAACTTAACCTACAAAAAGCACCCCAATAATGTGAACCTGTAAAGATAAGGATATGAATCACTAAATATTAGAAAGATTAGTATGTAGAAATGTTGTTGGAAGTTTCATTAAATAAAGGCATGTATCTTATTGCAGACTTAAGCTGAAGAAAATAAGCAATTTGTCTGGGCTGCATCTCTCTATTGATTTTTGTGCAGAACAAATTTCTTCCTGTCTTTATTAACCTCATTTCCTGGAAATTATTACCTTCAAAGTTAGGAATAAGCAACACTGGAGTCAGAACTGGAGAGATCTTCAAGAAATTAGTTATTTTATCCCTTCTCATATATTATGCATCTGTTATCCTTGGTAGGTACATGGCTAGCCTGTTCTAAAAGATCTCCAGCTGATGAGAACTCAATAAAACTTCTAGATCATCTTCTCTCCATTATTGATGATCTTTATAACTAGGATGGTTTTGCTCATGTCAGACATGATTTTCTGCAATTCTATTCTGTTGCTTTCTGTCTCAGCCACCCTGACACAGAAAATGGATTATTCAATCTTTTTTCATTATTTTTTTCCTCCCAAAATGTCTCATATAATCAAAGATAGGTATCATCTTTCTTTCTTGCCCTGTCTTTTCTTTTTGAACTAAAATATGTCAATTCAATTAATATTGCTTCTGACATCAAATACTCTGGACATCTGATTATCCTTCTTCTGACCTTAATTGTTGCACATTCTCTTGAAGATCTAAGTCCACACCAAGCACATAGAAGCGAAAGGCTGCCCAGTGCCAAGGAGGGCAGTAGCCTGCCCAATGTTGAGAGGAAGTGACAATTCCTTCCCTTGTGTAGGTGTAGAAGCGAGCGTATATTGCAATGCAGTTTTGGGTTTTTTTCTTGAAGGATAATGTGTTCTTAACATATATTCAATTTCTGATTCCTTATAACTCTTAAAACCCTTTTGCAGACCTGTTGCCTTGTTTAGCTGTTCCAAGACTTCTCTGTGCGCTTCTGAACCAACTGCTTAGAACTGAATTTTAAAAATCCTCTTTTTTTGTTGTTTCCTTTACTTCGTGTACAGAAAATTGTTCATCAACACAATTTGCCACACAGTTAGGTTCCTGCTGCACTGCCTTCCCAAAAGACACTCAGGTGGTTCAAATCTCCAGTAAGTTACAAATCCATGCTGTGAATGATGCTATTAAAATTTTGGGTTGTTTTGGGGTTTTTTTTTCACATTAAAAAACCAGCAACAACAAAAAACACAGGAAAGGAAACAAACAACCCAACCCTTTTCTGTATTTTTCTAGTTCTATAGTCTCTGGTATATCTTTATGTGGCATTCTATTTCTTTCCTCAGAGACTTTAAATGCATCTATATTCTACACAATACTACCAAGGCAATATCCTCTCTATTTTCTTCCTAATATTTCCTAAACTTCTTAAACAAGCTTACATTTCATTCTGATGATGAACATTATGCTGCAGTGTCCATTATAATTTTGTTCAGGTTCTAAAGTGCCTAATTTTTCTTCTTTATCCTCCCATATATCTTGCACATATATCTTGTACGCAGACACTTAAAATCTGCAACACTTTCTTCCTCCTATCCTTCCTTTAATTCATGCTGTGAATAACCCAACACCTTCTGGCTTCAGGATCATTTTCTGAGTGTTTTTCACATTGATCTGTGGGGTTTTGTTACCCTCCTGTCAATTTGGGGAGTAAACTTTATTTTCTTACTCCTTTTCTTGAGATGTACTCTAGTCTCAGTTCAAATCTCACAACATATCATTGTAAGGCTGAGTTATCAGGGTGGCCTGGTGAAACCATCTCTGTGGGATGCATCCTTCACTATTACAAAATTAATGCAACTTGCAAGGATATACAGTCAGCAATGCTTTTTACTTTGGAATTTTATTTACCAAGAGAATTATTCGGTTTTTTTAAAAAAAAAGTTTATCCAGACAAAGTTTGACAGAGCAACGCAGGAGTTTTCCTCTAAGTGTTAAATTAGAGCTTCCAAATGAAAGGGTTGGATGAAAATCCAGCTGTGCCCCTCAGATCAGCTAAATGCTTCTGTAGTCATTATATGAGATTGATGAGAACCTCCTTGACAGATCCTCCTTGATTTGGACAACTGAAGCTAACAGGGCTCGCACTCAGATTATTCTTGCAGTGCTAAATAAATGCTGGCTTTTAAATTGCTTATTATGTTTTAATGAACTAGTTGATAATATTTTGGTTTAATTGGTTTTCTGTATTTTTGTCCTTTTGTAAGACTTCCTTCCATTTCCATTTCTATATACCACGCCGCATGTGCTATATCCCTGTTAAGATGTTCCAACATGAAGCTCTTGTAGAAATGAACATAACATGTACTGGATTGCAGTTACCAATTTAGTTGTACTCTCAGGTTAAGGGTTTCGTTTATTCCCAGGCTAGTAAAGCCTTTCTGGCCAAATTTCCTTTTGAAACAAAAGGCAAGTACTAAAACTGTCATCGCAATCTTCCTGTTACACCTGATTATTACTGCTGAAAACTGAGGGTAGCGTTTGGTTGGGGTACTGTCTGCCTGGACAACTTTAAAAGATATTCAAAGACATATTAAGCATAGGACTTAGTTACAGAGTCACCAAGACTTTTACCTTTAGAAAACCAAACACACTATAGTATATTTTGTATTTTTCTGAGGAGGAGGAAAGCAATGCTTTTTATTTGTCCTAATTAGAAATTAGTAAGTTTTAGTATTATCTTCAGGGAAATCAAATTTGATTAAACTTTCAGAACTAGCTTCAAGCAGTGTAGCTTCATGCCTTTCAAAATCTCACCTGATGTAGAGAAATCAGTGAATTGTGTGTATAAACGCAGAATAACAGAGACTGTTCCACAGAGTAATTCCATTACATATATCATGCCCTATAAACACGCTAAACCATAGTCAAATTAATGTAGCTGTTGTTTGGTAGTTTTCATTTTTCTCTCCCAGGAAACAGTCAAACGTTATTCTTTCTAATTCTAGATAAATGCCTTAGACTATAAATTTTTGCATCAGAAGCCACTTACTCAACTTACCCACAAAGCAAGCAGTGTAGTGAGTTTGAAAAATTAGAAAGGCCTTAGAAAATACTTGATTTGAAAAATTGTAAAACAATGACCAAATAAAATAAAAGTTTAATCAACTCATTTTTTCCAGTGCAGAGACTAAAACGTGTCACAACAATATTTCAGCTGTTTAAATACAAAAAGAGGAAATCAGAATGAAGAGGATCTTACATATAGTAGGTAAAAAAGAGTTAGGAAGGCTAGCTAGAGCTTGACATATTTGTGAGGCAGAAAAAAAAGTGGGTTGGTTTTTGGTTTTTTTTTTTTTAAGAACAAAGAGTAAACATTTGAAAAATATCTCTGGGACTGTGGCAGATTCTCCATGATACATAGTCTCTAAATCAAGTTTGGATGACTTTCTAAAATACAAGCTTGGGTTCAGTCAGGCATTTTCAGCTTGGTGCGGGAGCTGCTGGAAGTAATTCTCCAGCATGCATTATGCAGCAGGTCGAGCTTTAAAATCTACTGAGAAAATATTTGGGCCAAACTAGCAGCTTGTGCACACCGATACAACTTTTTAAAAGCCAGTTGTGTTGTATTGATTTACACCAGCGTCTGATCTTGCCCTTGGAATATAATTTACTGCTGTCATTACACAGTAACACCCAGACCCTGCCTGTTTTCCACACTGTAATAAAAGCAGCTGTCTTTGTGGTTTGGGGCCTGATCCAATTACACTCAATGGGAAAACTCCCGTTTAGTGCAAGCATGCAATTAGATGGTTACAAATTGGTCACAAATAAATTCAGACTGGAAATTAAAACTATTCCATCTGAGATTGTTCTTTAGTTATCTGGTAAAATGCCGGAGTACCTTGCAAACAGATTAGCAAGTTAAGGAACGCGTAGAAATTAAGACTGAAAATAGGGAAAGGACTGTGCAACAAACAGAAAAACATCTATGCAGGTAAGGATATTTCTGCAGTGCCCTCCCTGTCTCTGGTAATTTCTAGAGCAATGATGACACTCAGCTGAGGCAGAAAGGAGTGGGACTGGGAGGTCTGGGGTGCTTGATGTCCTGGTATCTCTGGGAGGATTTGAAGTGAACCTGTAGCTCTGTTGCTTCGTATAACACTTCTAGGTGTTATTAATCCTCTTGATGGGTTTTGTAGGCATCATAAAGGTGCAGGGAGAGCCTTCAAGGTCTGGATTAGCTATGGTTTGTGAGTGTGTGTAACCTTCCTGCAGCTTGGGAAGTGACTGTGGTCCCAGGCAGAAAGTAGGGTGGGCTCTGCCTGTAAAAAAAACAGGATGAACAGGGTGTGTGCTTTGGGATGTCACCAGTAATTGCTTTCCCTGGGTCAGACTGACAGGTACTGCTTTGGGTATTTTTCTTTTCCTTTCACTTTTCAAGATCTGCATTTTCTTTAACTATCTCACCACTTAAGATTTTGGTGAAATGTTTGATCTTCTCTGTTCCTCCAGCACATTCTGATTTTGTTTGGGGTTTTTTGCGGGGTTTATTTTTTGTGGGGTTTTTTGTTTGTTGGTTTTTTGCTTTTTAGCACATTGTAAACATTTTTTAGGGAGCCATGAAGTATTCTGTTATGTGGTGGATTATGCCATAGACTTTTCTGAACCAGATACCTGCTGCAGAATTTCCTCCAGCTGTGGTACAGCTGATGAAATAAAAGTGAGCCCACTTAGCCCTGTCTCCCTATTTATTTTGTCTACTGTTGAACACTGAGTATTTTATTTCTGTCTTTCATTCCAGTCTTTTTCAATTTTTATTTTTATTCCTGTCTTTAAGCATTCTGATATATCTTTGAAACAAGAAGAACACAGTCAAACAGAGATTCTGCCAAAGAACCTCAGACAAAAGAACAGGAGGCATTCTGATCCCAGGTAAGGGCAGGGCTTTTCTTTATTTGGCTTGCTTATTATTCTACCACCTCAGATGTTACTGTTATTTCTGTCACAGAAAAACAGAACCTGAAACACCTTAAGAGGAGTATAAATGTCTGCCCAGAGACAGCATTTTGGGTAGAAAAGAAAAAAGTCTGTGGTGAAAGTATATGAATAAGATACCATAGATAGATTTCATCTGACTCAATATAAATATTTACAGTATGCAATTTTTTAATATCCTAAAATATATGCCTAATCTAAGTCTGAGGAATGCTGACATGAAAATGCCTTTCAAGTAAAGAAGAAGAGATTTCCATTCATTATATAATAGATAAGCATGGCTGATTCCAGTGCAACTCAATTGTTTCCATGGTTTGATTTCAATGGTAAGCATTTATTCAGCAAAGTTTTTAGGCCTGTGTTTAATTTAGAGTAAGTCAGTAGTTCTAATACATACTGCAAATTAGGCACCTGTCTTCCTCAGTGGGAATTAGGGATATTCCTAAATGGTTTTCTGAATCAGAGCTTACATTTGAGGATGCTTATCCTACTGGTGAAAATTCAATGGCAGCCTCAGCAACGGACATTGTATAGAAATTATTGATGCTGATCATAGGACTTCACACAGCTTTTCTTTATGTATTTCCTAATTTGAATTCATAACCAACCACCACAATAAAGACAAATGGGAAAAAAAAAAAAAGATCAGACTTTGAAAAAAACAATAGAAGGCAGAAATCAGTCTTCCATTTCCCCTAACTTCTCACTTTGTGATCAGGTCACAGACTTTTCTGAGCAAATTGAAAACCAGCCTACAAAATGGTGATAATACTGAAAATGATCAAAAGTCAAAGGTTAACTTCTGGCACTAAAACAAAATTAGATGATAGTTCAATAAATATAGCTAATCATGTAGAATTAAAAAAAAAAAAAAAATTAAAAATGCCGGTGCACACAGTGACTGAGAAATATGCAGTACTTGCATTTCAAAAAAGCCTGATGGGTTGTGCATGCTCTTTTCATACAGAAAGGGTTGTTTCTGTGAATCAGAGAGATGTTAGGAATAGTTCTGTTCAAATAAAGAGAAAGTTCTGCTTTCTGTGCATAGGAATACTGTATCACAATGATATACACAATTTCCCTCCAAAACCGATATTTTTTTAAGTTTGGATATAACATACTTCAGCTGGGCAATAAGATGTACACAAAAGTTGTGAGCCAAAGTCTGGCAGGTCAACACAGGAATTTGCATTTCCTGATTTAAAGACTGTGCTCCTAAAAGGGCACAAACACATACCGTGGAGCAGGAGAGGATGGGTATAGTGCTGGCTGCCACAGCTGTGGGTTCAATTTCTACTGTTTCTAAGCATGGATAATGGAACAGGTAAGTGTCATATCTCAGTCAATTGGAGCACAAATAGTCCCCAGATATGATGCAAACTACTGTGTCCTTTCTATGCACAGCTGATGGTGTCTGGATTTAGTGCATCTCTTCCCCTTGAGAATCTGCTCCATTTTCTATGTTTTCAGGCATGTGCTGACCAAGATGGAAGCATTTATACAGCAACTATGGGAAGAAGATGAAGTGAGGCACTGAAAGATGAAGACGAAAAGAAAAAAAGTAATGAGACAGTAGAAGTACAAGAGGAAGAAAATGCTTGGAATATGTGACCATTCAGAAGCCTCATAAGAACTGTAAAAGGCAATCCTAAAGATACCATCTAGCTTTTGGCTGTCGGCTGAAAGCAGCCTTTTGCTTAATTATATACCCAGAGAAAACAGTTATATCCATACATTACATCTTCTTTCTACTACTATAATGTGAAATACCAGATTATTATTTTTAATAAGCTCTATTGGGGTAAATGAAATGCAGAACATGTAGCCCTGTCCTTAGAAATATCAGTTCAACTTACCTAGAAAAGTAATATTTGATAATATGTAACACTCTGAAAGCTCAGGGTTTATCCAAGCTCTGCATACCAGTGACTTAAAGACATCTACCATTAAATAAAGATTGATCAGCCACTCCTATATCATGTCCTTAGGTGTTCACTTCCCTTAGATATCACCTCTAATCCAAGTTCAGGCAAAATATTTCCAAACTTTGGCAACAATAACATCCTGTGGGACATGGAGGTAGATGCAATCAATCCTGGTTTTTCACCAGTCTGTATCTGAACCTTGCTTTTACATTTACATGTCTATCGTTGCAGTTCCAACCTGCCTGAGTGTTTAAGGTCCATAAAAATTATCTGTCACCAGGTATAAAGCACCATACCTTGGGTTCACCATTCTGATCAAGCTAGTCCCCTTTTATAGCTTTCACCACTGCTAACATGACAGCGAGAAGCATGACAGCAATGACTGTTTCAAGGTGATGGATCTGTACATGTGTACCTGAGAGGAAAAATATGCCCTATTGATTCTGTTACTGTGGATATCAGACTCAAAGATAGACTCCAACTATTATTTGAAGATATTTTAAGTCTTTTACTACCCTTGAGGAAAAGAACAGAACCACTAAAATTTGGGTAGGATGTTTATATGGTATATATACTTTACACTTCCAATAAGCAAAGTAATGAAGTAGCTTTAATTATCAAAGGATGATTGTTTGTCCTACACTCCTTTGATCCGATCATCCAAAAGATCAATTAGTTGGAGTATCTGGGAATTTACAAAAGTGAGTACAGAATCAACTTTTTACAGACATATGGGCATGCAGCATGATGTTTCCTGTTGCATGATCTAGGATAAAATCACACATCTACAATTGTCCCACATTAGTGTTATCAGTTGTATTTTGCTTTGTGGTACTTCCAGAAGCTCTAGCTGACAAAAGAAGTCCATTGTACAGAGCATGTTCTACAAACAGATGTCATCAAACTTTCTGATTGCAAAAGGATTTGCGCTTGAAGAGGGCAGAAGGGGGAGGAGAAGATAAGAACTCAAGGGATTTGCTCAAGGTGGCATAGTGAGGTTTGGAACCACAGGAACCACAGTCCCACCTTCCTAGGAGTTTCCCTGGGTTCCTAATGCAGTCTGATGAAACTCATTTTTTCATTCTTTAAATCAACAGTAATACATTCTTGATATTCTGTGTTGTATTTCTTGACTCCCAAAAAGTTCTGATCAAAGAAAATAGCTCAGAAATAAAGGAACAACCAACATGTTTCATCTCAACACTTTACGTATCGACAGACATCACTCCAGCATGTGTTTAAAAGAACCACCACTGTAAGACTAGCCTGATTCTGCAAAGAAAGAACAGTTTTTCTGCAGTCAGTGAATCTAAGATTAGTTAGTAAATTTAGAATCAGAACTTCAGTCACTGGTACTGTAGCTGTAATTTACTTTTCATAAAACTACATGGGAACTGCTTTAAAAAATCAAACTTTAAAAAATCCTATTGGTCGTTATGCATCCTGCCTCAGCCACACACAATAGCAAATACTTACAATGAGAATAGCTCCACTGGAGCAATACTAATACATTTGCCACAGCTCCCACTCTGTCATTATGCACAGGAGCCTGTGCTTATCCCTTTTTAAATTGGAGACTCTTTTAACCAGGAATCCCCAGGATGAAACTGAACCATTTTCCTCACGGCAAAACAAATCCTTCTCTGGTGAATTTTGTTATTGTTTATTGTTACAGTGTTTTATCAGCACTAAACTGTATGAAAGCTTCAATTAGTTCTTGATGAATGATCCCATAAAATCATGTAGTTTCATTTCCCCTGCCACCAGATATTTCACTGAGTGTTATTAAATGAAATATAATTGGGACGGTATTCAGGAAACTTAGAGTCTTCTTATTTTCTTTTTGGTCTTGAACATCAAAGTGTGCCTCAGATATTTCATTATTTAAAGGTGATGGCTTTTTGTTTTAAATGGAGAAATGCTTTTCAGTTCACAACTATTGTTTCGGGCTGCTACACTATAAGCAGTTAACACCCAGGTAGGAAAATACAGGTATTACAGCCATTTTCTTCACCATTCTCCTCTGCCAGTACCTTTGTAAATTCTGCATTGCAAAGACTAAGTAAGATTCTCTGGAAAAAAACATTCTTCCCAGCTCCTGTGAATAACCACATTGCATTTCTCATTGATGTAACTCTATTGAATGCAACACAATTACATTAAGAATGAGTATAAAAGTTTCTTGCAAGACATTTAATACCTGGTTTCTTATAAGTTCTGTATTTTGGGATAGAGAGTTTGCTTCAGTAGGATCCAGTGAACAAATGTTTTCGGCAAGTAAATTAAGCTTTCATTTTTAAAGGAAGGATTCAGATACACTACTGCTAATTTTGTCCTTTTTCTTTGGCTTCACATCCAAAAACATACTTTGCAAAGCAAAACCGTTAGTTACATTGGTCTCTACATTCATATGACTGAGATCATCCATGGGGCTATGCTTCACTGAGACTCCTTGAGAGCTTTACAGCAATGGAAAGCCTACTCTGAACATAGTTATCTCTCTTTTATCAAATTCTCCCACCTGGCCTAAAAGGTGGCAAAAAAAGGTAGTAAAAGATTGTCACATCTGGATGCAGGGACTAACTGTCAGATCTCATAATGGAAGGAAATTCCTCCAACCAGTTAAAGACTTGCTGCAACCTGCCCAGAGCTATCAAAGTATCCTTTGACTTGCCTATTTATTTCTTTTCCTCACATGTTGCAAGTGGATTTACCCAATGATGCTGCTGGATATACACACTGCTGCAACTATCAGTGCTTCACAGCAAAATTCAGTTAGCCTGCTGAATGGGATAAATGCGTTTATTGGTATCAGACCCAAACATCACCCACCAGATATATCTGTGTAACTTCCAAACAGAAGATGCTATTTTCAGTAAGAAAAAACAACAAGTATCAGACTGTTCTATCATCAAAGAAGTGTAAAGATATTTAGCATTTACTGCAAAAGATTTTTTTTCCTTCATATGGTGGAAGATGAGGCTACTATCAGGCACCATATTCTCGGCACACTTTCTTTGGATCAGTTTAGAAACAGGAAATCAAACCATCAAACATCACTAAATGCAAGATATAAGAGATTCAGATTTTACAGTTGCATTAGAAACCATAAATCATACAGCATTGTGAAAGAAAAGAAGCTAATAAATACATGAATGGAGCATGATATTTCTGCTTCAACACGTACAGTTAAGGTATTCCTACCATTTCTTCAACAAGTCAGAAATTTTACTAATAAATTGCAGTATTCAAGGTATACATTCACAGACCCTGGAGGTCAAGATTTCTTTCCTTCATGGTTCTATTACTCACTGATGAGGAAAAAGCCTGCAAAAAACACCACTCTCCTTCTGATTTGGGACTCAGGAGAACTGACTTCAGATGCTGACTTTGGTGCAGGCACCTACTGTAAGGCAAACCATTCTCATCTCAGCAAAACGGCGTTCTGCTTCCCAACAACTCATGATATATTCCCTCCTGCTTCAAGAGCATGCCTGCATTCATATCTGGAAAGGTACCCAAGTATGCTCTTGAGTAGTCCAAGCCACCTCAGCATCCTTTCCCTCTGGCAGCCTCATTGCCCAACTTACCTGGGCATGCCTGGAAAGTAAGTCTGGAAATTGATAATGGTCTTAATGTCTGTATTAGAGCTTCCTACCTAACAAAATGCCAGAACACAAGTGGAAGGAGGATAAACCCAAAACCTTGAATATTTATTAGAGAAAGCAGCTCTTGAAAGAACATACCCAGCAATGGTACAAAAGAGATAAATGTGCTTCCTGACAGAGTAGTTGTACTCCCAGTTAACCAGTAGTATAAGTAGATAACTGTGCTCAGAGAATATTTCTTCACGACTCTTGAAGAATACTTTGAGTTCCAGAGATCAAAAGAGCTACACGAGCCAAGTGTTATTGTTGTATTATATTGAGATCAGTTATAAATAAAAGAAGAAAAAGGAAAATAGCAAAGTCAAATTGTTTTCCTCTGTCATTCTTTTCTTTTTATCAATATTTGTTTTCAAAAGTAAGAGAGTTCTACAGGGCTCTGGTTAAATAAGACCCTTTCTGTAATTATAAATGTACACATGTAAGAGTCCTTTTAAAGGAAAATAATAGCCTACTGGGTATTCGGGAGACAGGGCTTGTTCTCTTACAAATTTTCACAGTGCTCTGGGTGTTAGTCCTCTGAGGATTCATAGTGCTGGTGGGCTCCCACTTTAAAGAACTTCAGATTGCTGAGGGTGGTGTTTCCCCTTTGAAGACTGTTACATTTTTTAACAGATCCTCCTTTGAAGATATTCATATCTGTGGGGTTCTCCAAAAGAGTTGGGGGAAAAGTCCCCTGTTGATGCTATTTACCAGGTTAGAATTTCAAACCTGAGAAAAATAGCTCATCCCTGAGAGGAGGATGCTCTTTTTGAAGCAGTTCAGATGGTTTCAGCAGGCTTTGCATCTGAAGTTCTCATTGCTAGAAGGTGTCTGGCTTTAAAACTTTTTATCATACACAATGTCACAGCGATACTATGGAGAAAGTAGCATGAATTTTTTTTAAGGAAATAGGAAGCACACCATTATGAAAGACTTTTTTAAAGACACACAACCTGTTTGCTTGTTTGATAAATGCATAATTTTTGCTAACTATAAGGATTGTTATTTCTCTATTGCAACAGTCTCAGCAGCCAGGTTCCTAACATGCAAAATCTCTGATATAGAACATTTTGGTAACCTGAATAAAAGTTCTCTTTTAAGCAAACTGTGCTGGTGATCACCCGGTTCATATTTTGACTTTGGACAATCTGAATAGTCCTTTGGTGGAAGAAACACGTAAAGATTAACATTGTAAGGATACTCCTAATAAAAAACACTTTCCAAGAAAAATCTTTTAAAACACATACTGTACCAAGAGAGGAATGATAAAAGATAATAGAACAGTGAGAGGGCAAAGTGTGAAATTTCTAAATGGAAGGAAGGAATTCTGGATGATGAAAATCTTTTTTAAAAACATATATGTTTTGAAAAGCTTTTTTGTAAAGCATCAGAAAAATGCTTTCTCCTCGATGGTATTTCTAACAAAAGGCTTATACATTAACTAAAGTAAAAAGTCAAAATAGCAAGCTAGCTCTAGTCACTCATTTTCAAATACTGCACTTGATACTACAAGTATTCTACTGAAGTATTCTCCACCAAGGCCACCATAACTGAAGACAGTCTTTCTACTGAGGTTCCTAGTGTATGGATAGAGCACAACTAGACTTGATATTAAACAGAGATAAAGGACAAGTTGATACAAAGCCAAAGTAAGCTGTTGGCTGTTGGAGGGAAACGCATAAGTCCCCAGCATTGATGGCTGTTCTGTCAGAGGACAAATAAAGGGTGCCTGGAGTTTCTGATCATTTTCTCAAGCAAGCTCCAGAGAGAATGACAGAAGACAATAGGGCAAAAGCATGTCTTCAGCTCCTCAGAAACATGTCAATTATAAAAAGCTCATTTTTTAAAGGCAGAAAAATACACTTGCCTTTCAACAATGGAGAGCTGTGTTGCTTCTGTGAGAACACAAATCTACGACTCCAAGGACTTTACTAATATTCAAGGAAACAAAATTCACTGTTTTCTATAACTAATGGTAAGGTAGGTTTTGTAGGAATGTCCTGCTATGGGCACTCCAGTCATTAGATCCTGTCATGTGTAAAGGCATGAAAGGACCTGTATTCACTGATATTAAAAAAACCACCTAAACAATAAAGAAAAACACTGGCTCCTTGGTATTTTAACAACTATAAGCTTATGTAGACATATTGATGATCTACAAATCTGCTGGAGCACTTGGGGTTAGAGAAGTATGATTTCTTATACTGAAATAAAAGAACAGAGAGGAGGAAAGATCTATAAATGGTTTCCCAAGTAACCTTGTGTATCTTAGCTTTAAAAGGCATCAAGCAAATAACATTAGATGGTGAACACACACAGAAAAGCCATGATAAAAAAAAAAGAAACAAGCAAGTATAGTATATACTGATTAATGGATGCTATAGATATCTTACTGCTCTGTCTGCTTGGTTAGCTTTGTTTCAAATCTGATACAGATCTCATACCGCACAGCCGATCCTGAAATAGTCCGTGTTCCTTTAAATTCAGGCAATGTATCACTTTCTATTACCCTGTGTCACATCAGTCTATGACTGTAAAGGATGAGTTATGTGGACATGAACCAGCATGAGGGCCCAGTTCAGACAAATCTGAGATTCCATGAGAAAGTCAAATGTTCTCATAGACAAATCCTTTCTTTTTTATTACAGCACCCATTTTTTATGTAGAAAAAATTAGAAAGGAAATTATTTGCTGGCTTATATGTTATAGCCCACTATGGGTTCTTTTTTTTTTGGTAGGACAAAGATTCCTTGAAAAGCATTTTCCCACTAGCTATTAAAGTTACACAGCACCCAGCTTCCACTAGAAAAGGGAAGCCATTTACCAAATTTTCTTTTCTTAACTTGAAACTCAGTAACAGATAATGGCAGGATGGACCCGATTGTCTCCAGCAATTTTCACAGGAGCTTCACCACTGGTAGCAAACAAGATAAATAACTTTATAGACTCAAAGTAAAGTCTAGAAGGACTTTTCATATTCTAATCATCAAGAGTGGGAATTCCCTTCTGGTGTCATTCTTAGCTGCTGTATTTATCAACATTATGCTTTCAAAAATAGGATTTTGGACCCTGTGAAGAAGCACTTAGAAAGAGTAAGTGAACCTAAATTTGATAATTATGAAAAGTGAGCAGCCTAATCCCTCTTCTAAGAAACAGCAGACTTCAAAAAGACCAGCAAACCTACAGCAAAATCACACACATATCTCAGAGGAGAAAAGGAAGAGGAAGGAAAGGAAAAATGCCACAGAGGAATGGTAAAGATGGCTCCCCAGGAGCTCTGCTGCTTCACTGAACAGTGAAGCCTGAGCTGGATGGGCACTATTTGTTCAAGATACCAACACTGTTGGTCCCAGCGGTCCTTCACGGTTTGCTTTCTCATCTTGCCATAGATTTGATTTTCCAGCAACATTATATGTAGGGAGGGCCTAATTGCATTTCCTGCAGCATAACCCCAGCATGAGAACCATGCCCGAACTCTTCACGACTCCAGTGTGTCTCCAGGACCGGTGCTGAACACCACTGTGTTACATTGCTAAAAAACTGTAGTCGGTCTGTGTTATAAGGCTAGAAGGCTAAATTCTTTAATGTTCACAAAATGCCTCAAGATTACAGAGCAGAAATCAGTGGAGTTCAAGTAGCAGAACAAAAGTACTGCTAGCCTCAAGAAGGGGTCTCCTATACACTTAGTAGCCACACCCAACTCTTTAGTGTCATAACAATACAATTAAACCACAAGAAGGATAGACATTTGCCTTTGTTTTCCTAGGCAAAGCTGAATATAAAACTGTAGAAGCAAACTCTTTCAGAATATCGCTATGTGGCAAAGGAAGATGTGCCTGATGAACAGCTGAACATAAAACTGTAGAAGCAAACTCTTTCAGAATATCGCTATGTGGCAAAGGAAGATGTGCCTGATGAACACCAGGTAGATCAGAACTGTGTTTTGGCTGTCTTTTAACTGCACTGCCAGGCTTTCTAAAATGTTTCTTCTGTTTAAAACTGGAATTTTTTGTGTGGATCTCTATATTAATATTTGCAAACTTGTGAAAAAATGGAAACATTCTCCAAAAGGCTTTCTCCCCTCCCTCGACAGCAAAATTAAAATGATTGGAGCATTTGTATTTAAACATCTCTAAATTATATTTGCAGGAATCCACCTTGGGTCCAGTTTTTCTGATGCTTTCCTTCATATCAGTTTCATACACGGCAAGGAGATCTTGCTTACTGTTTCACAGTAAATACCTCTGAGTGTATTCTTCAGTTCCATTGATTGGTATGATTTTGATAAATTATTTAATATCTTATTTACAAACATACATCTTACTACCCTGGGGATAATGAGATGTAGGAACCACCAGTGTTACTGGTGAAGGTTATTGCTGAATCCAGGTGAGCAATGCTCTGTGGTTAACTTCATGTTCAGAAAAAAACCCTGCAAGGAACTGACATAGTAGTCATATTATGGTGTAAAAGTACTTCCTTAGATTTTTATCTGAAGCTGTCTGGTTCCAGGGGGAAAAAAAAAGGGAAAAAAGGAGGGCGGTGGGGGGAG